>CM065360.1:27360702-27702523 GCA_033032245.1 Poecilia picta | reverse complement strand
TGATTAATTTTGTAATTGGCAGGGCCCTGATTTTATTTTACTTCTATGAAGAACAAATAAATAATTAAATTGTGGAGGGCCCCCTGGTGGTCAGGGCCCCTAAAATTTTCATCACTTTTCCCCCCTATACTGCACTCCTGGCTGCACCACAAGAAACTGACAGAAACATTGAAGAGAAGAAGATTTATGATTAATATAGTTGCAGTTCTATCCACATTTTAATGTTGGAGAGCACAGCCTTTTTGCAAATGCTTCAAAGTTCAAACTTTCATTGTTGTACATCTTTTATCTGATCATGCTGTGCAATACTTAACAATTAACATCATAAAATAGCACAGAACAAGAATATTTTTTCTCCACTCCGATTGGCTGCTGTTCTCTGGGAAATTATTTTTATGATAAATATATTATCAAAAATGCATTTTTATGCATTTTTATGCTTTTCGAGCATAAAAATCAAAACACCAATAGTGACAAAAATAGTAATAATAAAATAACAATCAGTGCAAAGTAGCCTACAAATTCTTTGATAGGTGCAGTAAGGGACCTGGATAATGGATATGGGGGTGCTGGCCCAAAAAAGGTTGAGAAACACTGATTTATGTGATTCTTAATTACCCTCTCACTTGATGACTTGATGATAATAGATGTTAATGCAACTGGGCGAAAGTCTTTAAGACACATGATAGTTGGTTTCTTAATAGCTGACTTGAAATATGAGGGAACAATGGTTTGGCATAGTGATGTATTGAAGATGTCCATGAACACATGGGCTGATCTTCACACTGTCTGATTAGGACCTGCAGCTTTCCATGTCTTGGGAAATGTCCCAAGGATTTTTGCACAGCAGATGTTTCGAGCCATTGGGCCTGTTTATCTGGGTGAGGGGTAGCTTCCTTGAATGGGGTTTTCAGTTAGGGCTTCAAATCTTCTAAAGCAGAGTTCTCATTCTCGCAGCCCGTGGGCCAATTGTGGCCCGCAGGACAATGTCTTGTGGCCCCCACCGTAATATCAAAGTATAATATTAGTGCGACCCAGAGGGTGAGCGAACCTCTGAAGGAAGGCCCGCCGTTCCTTGTCATGGCTGACATTCAGTGCTAGGCTAAGCTACGCTGACTTCATGCACTTGTAACAACAGTGTGACGGATGATGGAAAAGTCCAGTACCAGTTGTCCTTGCCTGCAGTCGTTGTTCCGGTACTTTCTGTCATTAACACATGCCACAATCAAATGCAGAGAAAGGCGACTGCTACCGGGCTACTTGTCATCCACTGTGCTATTGGCTAGTAGAAGCAGGGGCGCTGCCAGAAATCTTGGGCCCCCTGACAAAAAATTTGATTGACCCCTCACACAGCTGCTGTTACAATTTTTTTAGTCTATTTGACCCATAAAAAGCATCACAATTTTAAAGGCTTGCATCTGCCTTGCTTTCTTTGATTCAATACTGATATTTAGCACAATATTTACTGCTCATGAATTTAACATCCAATTAAGCAACCAGTATGCTAGTAGGTTGCTTAATTTTTTTCTAATGGTTTTAGATACTGAAATGTCTTCCCATGAGGAACAGTCAAAAGCAAAATGCAACTACACATAAAGGAATCCATACTTCTCAAAAATACAATTTTATTCAAGCTGCAGTATAACTTTAATAAAAAATATGTTTTCTCCATAATTGTTAAAGCTGTCACCATGTCGTAGTAGTTTATTATGAGATAGATAATCTGTGCAAACAATCAATCTCCATCCTTCCTGAATTATTATTACTGGTTAAAGTAATGCACCGTTCTGACCAAAACAACCAATCAGAACAAGTAGGACACTCTTAGCTCTGTCAATTAGCCTCACTGCTAAATGTGCTAAGGGTGGAGAAACAACTTATTACAAGAAACAGTTTATCTGCCGTCATTGGTAGCTATGCTAACTATGCTAAATGGTTGATAATCCCACACAGTCTACTCCCCTCTCTTGGAGAAGAATTAGGTTATAAATTAACACTCCTGCCTCTCTCTCTCTCTATCTATCTCTTGTTTTTGAAAACTTGATTTTATAACTTTTCTATGGAGCATAGTACTTGCCACAGCCATAAGTCACTGTTAAGCGCTCCAAGGTGGAACGAACCATTTAACGCAGATAAGGGGGTTCAGGGCAAAAACGGATGTGTATTTTTTGGTCTGGGAAGGGTAACATAACATCTTCAGACACATGATAACATGTACTAAAATTATTTGATTGTTTGTTGGGGTTTTTTGTACAACATAATAAGCCGGTCACCTTGTTATCTTTGATCTTTTGCCCATCACGCATGACACAGTTGTCTCTTGCACAGTGAGATAAGGCGACTAACTGGAACTCAACGAGGTGAACGTTCCAGATTGAATAAAGTTTAGTATACTTGCTACTTGTTATATGACAAAAAACAAACGTGCTATCATTTCTGCTTCAGCACCGAGTAGCGGTTTAAGCAGAGAAATAATGAAATGCAAAACACTTACAGGTGTTGAGGAAAAATGACTATTTTTAGTGTCTAATTCAGTTTAGTCTTTTAGAAAAATACTTAGTTTTGAATAGGTTTGTGTGGGTGATTTAGAATGTTTAAAAACATATGCCTGGATAAGTGTTGAAAACAATGAGGTCTCCACGAGAGCTTTTGGCTCGGACTCCTGTGGTTTTAACACAAAGGACAGGAGGTCGTAAATTAATATGCAGGGAGCCAGAGGAGACCATCATTTGAAAATCCTCTTGGTAAAACAGGACCTCAGCCAGCTCACAGAAGAATAAAAGCTTTCCGTGGATACATGGGAGGTTCTAAACTGTTTAGATCATTAACATTTAATTTGTAAAAGTTTTATTTTAGTTATTGCATGCCCTGACTGAAAATTGTGATATTTAGTTTAGAATTAATTTAGCGGATAATGAATGTATTTGAAAATGTTGGGTTCTGTATGAGAGAATTGTTTAAGATTGTTCAATGTTTACTTGAATATTAGATTAGAAAAAACAGCAATTGTACCTTATTATTTTCGGTTGATGTATAAATATTGTTTTTTGGTTTAATATCAGGACGGATTTTGGAGAGGCTGTCCACAATAACATAGTATTTTTGGAGATAATTTTATATTGAAGTAAAAGGTTTGTTCCTGATCAGGACAGAAAACCTGAATTTCACAGCTACCTGTGAAATTCCTTAATCTGTTTCTCTTTGCCCAGATGGCTGGAAGCTGAATACCAGTAAGAAAATATATTTAAAATAAGTTAGTTTTAAAATTTAACCTGACTTGATGAAAATAGTTTGATAATAGTTTTGGAATTTAGAAACTTACTCTGGTTTATTGACCTTACTTTTAGTTTGAAATGAATTGTTTTATAAGATCTCAGATTAGCCCTTTTGTCTTTTGGGACACCAGCAGCGGAAGTTCCAGCTGTTTTACACTACTCTGTGAAAACCATGAACTAACAGGGGTTTGGATACATCCTGCTTCCAACTTACCTAAAACACAAAGGAGAAGCCGGTCTTTTGTCTTTTGAATGAATTCGAGGGAATTTCTGAATTTGAAAAGGGTCAGAAACAGCTTCCAGTTGGTCGAGCAGAGTTAAGCCTTATTTGAATATATTACAGAGGAAAACACACCTACTGGTATAAAACCTATACGCAAAGAGAATAAGGCAGAAATAGCCGATTTTTTAGCTCCTTTTGGGCTGGCTATTTCTCCGAAGACGTCTTTGATATTGTTTCGGTCTACTCTTCTCAGGTAACTAATGTATGTCTCTGTGTTTCTTTAAATGTTCTGTTTTTTGTTATACTTTCTTCTGATTGGATTAAATTTGTACTTCTGTGACGTCAACACGCACTGTTGTGGTTCTGTCTCTGCACGCGGCCTCGAGACGCGGAAAGAATCTGGGACAGGGAAGAAACCAGAGCCAAGTTGTTTTTCTAAATTTAGTCAGATATAAATATTTTCTTCCTTAACTCTGTCTGCCTTTCTCTGAAGAACTACTGAGCGGGAAGAGACAGTCAGGTGAGGAGAAATTGTTCTAATCTATCGATTTTTAATCATACAGACATTAGGCTGTTGCTGCTGTGCTATTAGCTAGCTGCTAGCTAATGAATTTGCTAGCAAAGCAAGATAACTGAAAAGCTTCTTCCCTGTATCGTTAATGATAACAGTCATTCTTCAGTATCGCTTATGCAATAGGGGCACATTGCCCGTCCAAAACCGATCATCTTCATAGTGGATATATGTCTTCTAATTTCCTTTGCTGCATAATGTACATTGCATTTACTCTGGCGTTAGGTAAATGTATCTTGAAGGAGAATAACACTTAAATCAGTGTTTCTCAACCTTTTTTGGCCCATCGCGCCCCCAGCCCTTATCCAGGTCCCTCACCGCCCCCCACCAAGAATTTGTAGGCTACTTTGCACTGACCATTATTTTATTATTAATATTTCTATCACTATTGTAGATGTTTTGATTTTTATGCTTGTTTCTGTATTTATCATCAAAAATAATTTCCCACAGAACAAAAAAATCATAGGAATTGAAATTATTTTCACAGATGTCTATGAAAAATGCAACGAACATTCAAGTTAAAATTGGTAGGCCTAACAGCAGCCAATCAGAGTGGAAAAATATTCTTATTCTTTTCCATTTTCTGGTTGTTAAATATTCCACAAAACGGCCAGATAAAAGATGAACAACATGCCAGTTTAAATTTTGAGCTATTTGCAAAACGACTGAGCTCTGCAACATTAAAACATGGATAGAACTTTAACTACATTAATCTTAGGTCTTCTTCTCTTCAGTGTTTCTGTCGGTTTCTGGTGGTGCAGCTCTGTGCTGCCTTCAGGAGAATGGGACATCAGAGCATCATCCATAAAACTTCACCCACATGGCATTTAATGTGCAAACCAGAGCTTTCAGTGGAAAAGCAAAAGTTCCAGATCCTTTTAATGCAATACAAATATGAGACAGAAACATGGACGATATCTTTATATTGACCTGTAAATAGTTTTACTGGACAGAAATTACAAAGAACAAATCTGGTTCTTTATAAAATCCTAATGAGTCAAATTGAAAGTGTCATGGAGTCATCAGCCTCATGACATTAACACTGACATGAAAAATAATATTGAAGAAATAAATATATCAAATCTAATTAAAAACATAAATAAGTGATCAGTTCTTTACTGTTATGGTCTGTAAGATATATTTATTCTCAGTACTAGATATGGTCTCAACAAACCCATGACATTTCAACAATATTATTTTACCTTTTATCTAGAAATAGTGTCTGTTTATTCTTGCCATACAGTCTCTGTATTAATTATTGCTCGAAAGGTCTTGCCATACCAGTTTATTCCTCTGTATTTAATTTAGTTTTCCGATTGAAAGCGGGCAGCTTTCAAACGGAAATAAAACAATTTAATATAAGTTGCTGCTCTGACATGATCACAGAACTGCCAAAACATGTACAAAAATACCAGACAAAGTGAATCACAGCAACGTCCTCAGTCGGTGTAATGCTGAACTGAAGCTACCAGTAGCAGGAGCAGAGCTGTGCAAGAAGCTACAAACACTGAATAGAAGAAGAGCTGCCATTGATACAGTTGCAGTCAAGCATGGTTTAGTGTTACACAATACAGTTTTACCTAGTTGCTCAAAGTCTAAACTGGTATTGTTGTGCATTTAAGGTGTAAAGTTTACCTTCGACCAAACGAAGTCCAACAAGGATATTTATTTAGAATTAAAAATAACTCACCCTGAATTACCAAGATAGATAGAATGTATGTAATAAAAGTGTGTCATTAATGAAGGAGCAAAATCTCAACCCAGACTTTCAGTAAGTTTAGGGTCTGGTTCGCAGAGTATGAAGTTACGTTTTTTTCACAATTATACAGTGTAACAAACAAAAAACAAAACCCAACCTCAGTAAAGTAAAATAAAATGGTAATCAAAACTTTTGGAATTGTAATGATTTCTTTTTTTTAAACAAAAAGTTTTGTTTAAAAATACATTTAAAAAAAAAAAAAAACGTAACTAATTTTTGTCTCATGAACTTAAAAAGTTATTTGCCAAACAAACTTTTATTTGCACATATCAAAAATCTTCTCTTGTGATTTTGGGCCCTGCCCATGACATGTGAGAATCCCAAGCAAAACTTTGAGTCACAAACAAGAAAAGATTTCTGACATGCACAAATAAGTTTGTTTTGCAAATAATTTTTGTCACTTCATCAGACAAAAATGTGATTTTAATTTTAAAAAGAGTTTTTTAAGCAAAACTCAGTGGGCTTTTCTCATGGTGACATGCATTAACAATTACATTTTTGCTTTTGTTTTATTTTCTGTAGTTCCACATTAAGGTTTGATGCAGCTCTGCTTTCCTGAATGGACCATCTTCATCTCCACTGCAAGTGTAGCAAACAGGCAGCTCTTTTTATAGATTACAGTCACTAAAAGGTTGCATTGTGCCCTTGTTTACGTTTTTAATAGTGTAATTCTGTAAAGACAAAATATGTCTGGTAGTCTAGCTCTGATTTACATGTCTTGCTAAATTGCGGGTTTGAATGCAATACTATTGCAATACTTTCCTATAACAAAATAAACCTGTAGAAAGAAATTAATAATAAAATGTCTTACTTATGCATAGTTGTATCCTCTATATTGAGATTTTCGTTAGCATTGATTGTATATCTCACAATTTTGTAATTTATCATTGTTTATTAAACTCTAAAAGCTGTGTGGCTTTGTTGATATTCTGATCTAGAAGGTGGTTAGATGTGCCCTTTTTTGTTGAGCACCTGGCCCTTTAGTGGTCTCTGCATGGCCCTGGGTAACATCATACTGCTAAAAACAATCTTTGAATCTCTGAATATGATTAATTTTATATTTGACAGGACCCCGATTTTTTTATTTTATGTCTATGAACAAAATATAAATAATTAAATTGTGGCGGGCCACCTGCTTGTCAGGGTCCCTAGAATCGTCATCACTTTTCACTCCTTTATGGCGCCCCTGAGGAAAACTAAATATATATTTATGCTTTTATTTCTTATGTCGGTTTTGGTCCTCCATACAGTTCATGTATTTTAGAAATAATTAAATGTCAATGACATTTGAGGATATTTTTTAAATGTTTTTTGTGGAATCCTTTATGTGGCCCAGCCTCACCCAGACTCGGCCCCCGGGAAAATTGAGTTTGAGACCCCTGTTCCAAAGAAGCTGTTGAGCTCATTAAGGAAGCTTATGTCATCTTGACAAGGTAAAGATATGATTTTATAATCAGCCACAGACTGGATGCCCTGCCACAGTTGTCAGGTGTTTTGTAATTTATTGTTATTATTTCATATAACCAGGTAAATGCTGCTGAATTGCAGATCTCATTTTCAAGGGGCAGAAGTCTGCAGCACACAAAAATCTGGCTACACAAAACTAAAACCAATTAATACTAATTAATACATGTTGCTGGCATCATGAAAGAAACCTTGGATATTTTGACTATAGAGATGTTGTGCTGCCTTGATGACCCGGTTCAGATTACATACCAGATCCCGATCTAAGTGCGGCCATGTCACCAAATTTGAAGGCAGCATTACGCTCCTTCAGTCTAGAATATATCTCCTTAGTCATCCAAGGTTTCTGGTTGGCCTGTGTGACTATTGACTTTGTTGCGGTAGCCTTCTCCATACACCACAGGATGTAGTTGGTCCGTGTATTTTCAGGAAGTTCGTATTTCATTTGAAATGAAAAATGAAAAAAACAAAATAGACACGGAAATCGGATAATGGTTCGGCTCGTTATCAGATTTCCCATTTAGTGCACAAAATGAAAATGGAAAACACAGATAACAAGCGCTCAATTTCTATTTTCATGAGTTCATTTGTTGACAAGTGGTCTGACCCGGAAGTTCTCTCTGCCCACCTTACACAAAGTACACCTCACTGCAGCAAACAGAAAGGGGCGGGGACTGATCACTGCAATGGTCCCATTTTGGAAAAGGAACCATTGCACTAAGGAAGTGAAGGGGCGCTATTTCCTATATTATCTGCAGTCTCTCGTTTTTATTTTCTTTCGAAATCTGTGACATATATTAATTTTTAGGTACGAGTTTCACTCTCAGCATGAATCTAAACAGTTAAAGCAGTTTAAAACAGCTCACAGATTTTTAACAAATTCTGTAGCTTTCCTTGTACTTCTAAATCTGCTCCTTGCTGCATCTTTTTGGGTCTACTACTGCCTTTAGTGGTGTGGGGGTGGTAACAGAACTATAATTACATTAAATGAGAATACCACAAAGTCTTTATTGTTTACTATTAATTCTGGCATTACTGGCACAGTAAATAATAAATTCTCTGATAAAAGACCTTTTTATTTTCTTGACAAATGCCATAAACAAGACCTTTATATTATATTATTTATAATGATAAATAATATCTGCATATATCTCCATCAATTATAGAAGGAATAAAACGAATGAGACATGAAAAGCAACATGATCACATAGTTTCCCCCAGAAAACTTGCTAAGCCCAGTAGTAGAGGCATCGAGGTGGCCTATTGGCAGTCCACCATGTTTTTGTATTAAAAGATGTTAAATAGACAGAGAAAGTACCGGGTAATTACATGTTACGGGAAAACATCGCCAGCGAAACGCTACATAAACACACAACTGGTCTTAAAAACAAATAAAAAAAATCTAATTAAAATTCATATCCATTATTTGCACTTCTGTCTAATTCAAATTAAGTCAGCAGCTCCATCAGACCCCCCAGGGCTTCAGGGGCCCCATAAATGCTAATATTTTAACACAGATCACAGATACATGAATGTAACACTTGTTTATTGAGATAAACTTAAAATACTTTAAATTGTTTAACATTTAAATGTAAGATTTTAAGGAGCTGGCAAGTTTACTTTGTAAAAGTTCAGAGAACCATATTCATAGTTAGATTTTGTTACCATAGCAACAATCTGATGCTGTGAGTTTAATCTTTGACATTGAGGTCTGTTTGTTCACAAATACAAATTAGTAAACTGCATTTATAACTGATTGCTTTTAGGTTAAACTACTCCCCTCTCCCATGTTTCACTAAATTTAACACAGAAGCCATTAGAGGTGCTGATGTTTTTAGCAACAAAAGGGGCCCTAAAGTCAACTTCTGCTCAAGGCCTCATAGAGCCTTGGACCGACCCTGCATGGTGATTTCAACCCACTGCACTGCACAGAGATGTGCAATAAATGGGAGATTTAATTAAATGCTACTAATGTGGCTTTAGTAGCTTTAAGATTTTGTGTCTGTTGAGTTTTTAATAAGCTCCACAGAAACTATTCCAGTTGGTCGAGTTTATGGGACGAGTTTCTCAGATCTCCACGCAGCCGAGAACATCAACTCTGTCTGACTAAGTGAACAAAGCATTTGATACAGTTTGTTGCATTGTGTAACCGGAAAAAATGATTACTAATTTTTTTTTCAAAATAATATAAAACTAGTGTGATGTGTGACTCCTAGGAGAGCTCGAAAGTTCTTTTCTGGGCTGAATCTGCATGATGAGGTTGGTTCATGAACCACTAACTCACCGGCCAACCAGGACCATACATAAACTTGAAGGGAAGACAGAGCCACGCGTTGGGCAGCGTGTTGAGACGTAAACGCCACATAATGTCTTGTTCACAAACACTGGAAGAAAAGTGGGATTTTTTAATGCTATTCACACCTATTCACCACAGGGCTATCGGCAAGAGGTTTTTGTTAGAGTGGAAAATCATAGAGCACTGCCATGAATGGTCAAAATCTCTGTGTCCATGTTCCCCTATCTCCCCGCTCCCCTTGTGCCTAGCAGAGGTTTTCACATTTAAATGAAGTTGCTGAGAGCTATGCAAATGCAAATCAACTGTTGAGCACCACCTTTTGACTCTCATTCGCCTGTTGTAGTTAACCCATTTACCTTCTGTTCACCTGCTTATTAGACCCAGGACCTGGCAAAACCCCTCAGTGTTATTAATTGAGAAATAATGAGATTTAAACAGGCATTAATGCTGAAAATGTTCTAATGTTACAACGTCACACAAATGGAACAAATTTAGTGTGACATTCACCATCCAGCACTGAACACACTTAGCTCAACTTAGGGATGTAATTGTAACACTTGAGTTGAGTTGACTCTTCTGAAATTGTCTCCTAATCTGGACTTTGTGATTAAACATTCTCAGTATTTAATCCTAAATACGGGAATACTGGCTCTCGCTGGAGCGGTTCGCAGCCGCGTGTGAAGCGGCCGGGATGAGGCTCAGTGCCTCCAAATCCGAGGCCATGGTCTTCAGCCGGAAAAGGGTAGAGTGCCTTCTCCGGGTCAGGGGGGTCGTCCTGCCTCAAGTGGAGGAGTTTAAGTATCTGGGGATCTTGTTCACGAATGAGGGAAGAAGGGAGCGGGAGATCGACAGGCGGATTGGGGCAGTGTCTGCCGTGAAGCGGCGCTGTATCAGTCCGTCATGGTGAAGAGAGAGTTGAGTCAAAAGGCGAAGCTCTCGATTTACCAGTCGATCTACGTTCCCACCCTCATCTATGGTCATGAGCTTTGGGTCATGACCGAAAGAACGAGATCACGGATACAAGCGGCCGAAATGGGTTTCCTCCGCAGGGTGGCTGGGCTCTCCCTTAAGATAGGGTGAGAAGCTCGGTCATCCGGGAGGGACTCAAATTAGAGCCGCTGCTCCTCCATGTCGAGAGGAGCCAGTTGAGGCTCGGGCATCTGGTCAGGATGCCTCTTGGACGCCTCGTTGGTGAGGTGTTCCGGGCACGTCCCACCGGGAGGAGGCCTCGGGGAAGACCCAGGACACGCTGGAGGGACTATGTCTATCGGCTGGCCTGGGAACGTCTTGGGGTTCCCCCGGAGGAGCTGGAAGAAGTGGCTGGGGAGAGGGAAGTCTGGGCCTCCCTTCTGAAGCTGCTGCCCCCGCGACCCGACCCCCGGATAAGCAGAAGAAAATGGATGGATGGATGGATGGATGGCTCAAAAAAGCCTGTATTCCAACATGTACTCCTTCAAATGGAGATGTAAATACATGTTGGTGTTGCAGTGCAATGGGCCAAATAGTTTAACACATTTTGAGACGTCTGTAGGTATTGTTCAGTTATAGAAGTATGTTTGGAGAAAGAATATTAAAACAATAATCTATCTTATCCATTAAAATATGTTACATGTGTGTTAGGAGCACTGAAAAACTTAGTTTGGTTGAATTAATAATATAAAAGAATATGCATGATTACATACAATACACTTTTGTGAAACATTCCTCCTATTTGAAGATTTATCTTGTGATTGGAGGAATTGCACAAATTAATCAAAAATAATAACAAAAAAACATGTTCCAGAGTGGTTCATTGTACATAAAATATTTTTGTGAATAATATTCAAACTAATGTTAATGTTCACTGATTGCTTTAAATACCCAGAATCATGCTATATTGGAGTGGTAGTGACACCATTCCACATCACAATACAGGTTTTAAGTAACTACAGATGATTCAGTTGCTTAACTCTCGAGTTTAAATTGACAAGCAAAATGGTTGAAAGCAGCTTCTGATAAAATATAAACATTTGTATTCGTTTTTTAAAGTTTTAATATAACTCACGGATGATGAATCATTATATTCTGTATAAACTAAAAAGGAGACAACTCAAAGTAGAATTGATAAATAAACATCTAAACATTTAAAAACATTTTAGCAAGAAAGCTTTTATAAATAGCAGCATGTGGAGTGAGGCAAGTTGCTTTGTTTGTTTCTTAAAGAAAGGGGTCTGTCGTTCTCTTAATGCCGAAACAAGTGTAGGGTGAGATTTTGTATTGTATTTTTTATTACATGTGATGTTTTGAACTCTTAAAACTACTCGCATCTTTTATTTTTTTCAGATCTGAAAAATTACCAGCCAGGCCTCAGACCACCATGCCGAGGAACTCTTACGGAGTCCACCAGGATAAAGAGAAATTCAGTAAGTTATGATTTCACATTTAGTGAATAGTGAACACTCGCATATTTGTAAGGAAAACTGATCTTCCCGTTATTTTATTGATTTTGTTTTAACGCAGTACAGCAAGGCAGAGTGTGGAAAGCAGTAGAGATCTACAAAATGGCGGACGGAGCATGGATATGAGGACAGAACCATGTACCCGGTATCTATTATGTACAGTCACTGTGTTGTTTCCCGATTGTACAATGACTGGTTGAGAATAATCTTAACTTATGTGCTTATGTATTTTTGAGAAAGCGATATACGTATTTGCTACAATATTTTTTAAATTTTACATTTATTTCCACAGACTCCACAGAATGGGTGTTAGAAAAATTATGTTTGTTATCATTCTTACATTTGTAATTTTACTAGTTTTTCTATGTAGAGGTTTAGTGTTCGAATTAGTTGAAACTGTGGAGACAATTAAATCTTCTTTAATCAAGCATGTGTTTACAGATGGTGACTTAGATCTTCCTGGGATAGTCCTGAGCTGTAAAACATGTCTATGTGTTAATTGAGTATCTGTGTCTCCCCTCTGTCTGTTTGAATCCACATCCTACTCTGTCGGAATTTACATCCTACTGCGAAGGTAGGATGTGGGTTTCAACCCCCCCCCCACCCAGTCCTGTTCACACCTTATCTTGCCTGCTAATAAAAGAGACAAACAAACTGAAGGGGACAGAACACATGCAACTGCTTGGAGAAGCAGTTCATTGTGTTTTCTCCTTCTGCAGAAGTTTGGTTAAACACTCATATACGTTGTCTGTGGTTCTCTTTTTTATTGTAGGTTTAAGAAAATACCTAACAATGGGAGTCACATTTGTGTCAATCAGACTCTTCAGGACAGAGATGTGACTGTGTGTGAGTATCTACTATTTTACAATGTTGATGATATTTTATGGTTCTATATTGTTTATGTACATAATGTAATTACGCTATGTTTTGACAATGCACAAAAATGTTTTCCAGCTGCATCCAGGACCTACTGCCAGTCATCCAGATGTTGGTCACGAAAGAAGCAGGTAATATTTATTACTAATCTAGAGATGTCACAATTCCTTGAATGATATTGTATGAAGTATTGTGATTTATTAAAATCCATCAAAGCAAATTATCTGCCTCAGAGTTTGTTGAATTATGTTTTACTATTTATTACCAACTGCTTTTAATTCTTTTTTTCTTCCAAGTGTTTTCTCTTTTTCATTGACGTTTTTATTTTTTGTAATGTATTAATGTGTTTTTTTTTAGTTTTAATGTCTTCTGTGTTCATACTAAGCTGGAAGTTGCCAAACATTTTCACTGTAGTTTCATAATGACTAAAAGACGCCTGTTGCTCATAATGATTGTCTGTTCTGTGTTAACAGCTGATGGAGGAAGGCAGAGAGTCCTGGCAGCAGAGGAGGTGGCAGCAGCTATGAGGGACTGTTGTGAGGTTGAGACCCCAAGTTCCCCAACCAGGAGCTCAGTCACATCAGGTCGATGCTACAGGAGAGATGCAGCTAATGTTTGATCATGTTTGGACAAAAAAAAACACTGCCAGATGGTCCAGAAATTGACAAGCATTTATGTCTTATTTTGTGTGTAAACATAAAAAAGAAATGAAATGAAATGAAGAAAATAAACCTTCTGTGCCAAATTTATGTTCCTCATATATGAACATGTTGCATATAAGCAATATCAGATTGCAATATTTTAAAACAGCATTTATTTTTTATATAGATATTTTTAAAATACAGCATTAAAATATTGTTTGGGGTGGGGTTTATTTATAAAGACATAATTGCTATCCAATGGGCACACATCAACCAACCACATGTCAATGATGAACTGTGATGTCATTGTTTTTGTTGTTGATAATTTATTTCAGACAAACCTTTCACCGATAGTGTAAAATAAACACATAGTACTTTGTAACTCTCTTGAAGACACATCAAATTGGTGATTATGAGTCTGAAAAGGAGTATGAAGAAGTATAACTTATATAATCATACCCCTTTTCCAGCTGGAATTTGTCATATTATTCTAAATTTCCAATGTCCTTGCTGACAAAATAAAATAATAATTATAGTAATATTTACTCAGCCAAATGAAAGTACTACATATACACACAGACACATTTGTACACCTAGATATATACATATTCACATATACATACACCAATACACATTTACATACATTCACCCATATATACATCTGTACAGACCTGCATACACTTAGTGAAATCATACATAGAGTTTTTACTTCCCAGCCAGGATTATCCCAGTTGTTCTTCCTTATACCTTTGAATGATGGCTATTTTGAGACCTTTCTTGAAATATCTCATGCTTGGACTTTGCTTCAGCTCTTTAGAGAGTTTATTCCAGATCTTCACACCAACACCAGAAATGCACATTATTTTCATTGTTGTTCGAGCCTTCAAAGTTCTAAAGTTTAGGTTTTCTCTATAGCCATATCCCCCCACTCTATCAGAAAATAATTTTTGAATATTTTATGGCAAATTTTTTTTCCTGACTTTAAACATAATCTGTGCAGTTTGAAACTACCAAATCAGTGAGTTTCAGTAAATAAGAATCTATGAATAGATTGTGGGTATGACAATAAAAATCAGCCTTATGAATTAAACGAACGACTCTTTTCTGTAATGTGCATAATGGTTTAAGTGACGTTCTGTAAGTGTTGCCCCAAATTTCCACACAGTAACTTAGATATGGTAAGATAATGAGCAGTACATAATATATAGGGCATAGGAGTTTAAATATTGTCTAGCCTTAGAAAGTACTGCAATAATTATTACAATTTTAGATTGGACATATTTAATGTGGGGTTTCCAGCAGATCCTGTTTTGAATCAGTACTCCCAAAAACCGAATTTCAGTCACTCTCTCTACTGTCATATTATCAATTTTTATTTGCAAATCACTCTTCTCTTTACATTTACCAAACTGCATAAACTTTGTTTTTTCTAAATTTAACGACAATTTGTTAATATTGAACCACTCTTTTAGTTTCCATAACTCACAATTCATTTCAAGGAACAACTTCCGTAAATCTTCACCCGTAGCAAAGATGTTTGTATCGTCAGCGAATAGGACAAAGTTGAGTGTCTTGGAGACCTTACATATATATTTTATATACAAAAAAACAATTTTGGCCCCAATACCCTGGGGAACACCGCAAACAATGTCCAAGCATGTTGATTGGAAGGCACCCAACTGCACAAATTGTTGCCTATTGCTGAGATAACTTTTCATCCAATGCAACACTACTCCTCTTAGACCATAACGCTCAAGTTTTCTGAGGAGTATGTCATGATCAAATGTATCAAATGCTTTTTTTAAATCAATAAATACCCCAACAACATGTTTCTTTTTATCTAATGCACTGGTCACTTCTTCTATTAAATGCAGAACTGCCATCGCTGTGGATCTTTGTGGCTGAAATCCATACTGACTTTCAGTCAATAGATGATGTTTGCTAATAAATCTTTCTAATCTAACAACAAATATTTTTTCCATAATTTTGGAAAATTGTGGAAGCAATGAAGCAGGCCTGCAATTTGTGAAATCATGTCTATTTCCAGACTTATGCAGTGGGATGACTTTCGCAATTTTCATTTTTTGTGGAAATATTCCTGTTTGAATTGACAGGTTACAGATATATGTTAACGGTTTAATAATTTCCACAATCACCTTCTTAATTATTATCATGTCGATGCCGTCATAGTCAGTTGACCTTTTATTTTCACATTTATTTACTATATCTAAGATCTCATTTTCCTCCACTGCTGCGAGAAACATGGAATCTGGATTTCTAACTAATACATCATTTAGTATTTCATGTCCTGTAGGCTGCGGGATTTCCTCAGCCAATTTAGGGCCCACACTTACAAAGTATTTATTGAAATTGTGTGCTATCTCTTCCATGTTATTTAAATATTTATCTCCATTGTTTGTAAAGTGTTGTGGATAACTAACCTGTTTGGCAGCGCCTTTGCATACCTAGGCTATGGACCTTTCCACAGGGGCCGCGTTTCATTGGCTAATACCCATTTCACGTCACAGCGCAGCTACCATGTGCGTAATCATCTCACAAACACAAGCTACAGTAGTAAACACATGCTAATGTACATTGTGGACTAGCAGACCGGCAGAAAGTTTTTGTGTCAGGACTCCAAAAACAATGGTTGTCCACCATCAGTGGAGTATCTTTACAGGTGATGTCAAGTATCCTGATCGTATTTGTGGAACTAAAATTCACAGATTTCCAAAATCTGAAATGGAAAGCCTTGCTTGGATCAAAGCTTGTTCACGACCCCATTTGCAGCTCAACCATCATTGGATCAATAAGAACAAAGGAGTGTGTTCTGGTGTAAGTAGTATTGCTTTGCTTTCTTTGTGTTTAGTGAATGGAAAAAATAGCCAATAATATCTATTATGAAAATCTTTTAGCCAAGTACAGTATAATAGCAGTATCGATACAACTTCTACACCTTGAAGCCTGTCTGTTACAGTCTTACGTTAGCTGAACAGATCAATATGCAAAGTGTACTGTATCTGACATACATTAAAGATTTTATTTCACCTGGAAAGGCTTTTACTAAACTCTAATCGTGTTAGCACCGAGTACAGTGCATCAGGTCATCAGACACACTCAAACATTTGCCAACAATTGAAATTACTAGTTTCTAAAGTAACCCTCAAAACCATGAATGCCTGACTTACCCAGCCTTGCAAGAACAATAGGCATCAGTGATCTTGCCCACAGCTATATTTATGCTGAGGGTGTGAGGATCTGCTTTTTTCCTCATCGACAGCTAGCTTTTTGCTGTGACGCGCACAATGTTGGAGGCATCGCGTGGCTAAAACACCTTGATGTTGTCCAAAAAAGATGACATGAACTTGTTGGTTCCCCTGTCCATTGTTGTGGCTGATATTTTTTTTAAATCTGGCAGAAATGGTACACTAATCGACTCAGAAATACTCTGCAGAGAGTCAGTCGAAATTAAAGACGCCATGTTTACACAGAAACTAAGCTCTGCGAGGCTTTGTTTGTGAGACATGCAGTCACGTGGCGGAGCTTGGTAAGGTCCATTCGTATGCTAAGTAGAGACAATAGCACCTCCCGCCCGCCCGCTCCCCGGCTCCCCCGCACCTCCACTCCCCCCTCCTAGGATTCCGCAATCGACAGGTTTCAACTCCTGTGAGTGGTGAGACACTGAAAATGCAGACTGTCGATTGCTGTCGATATCTGTCGCCCACAAGATGCGTTCGCGTACAGGGTCAAAAATCCCACTTTTCGTCTTGTGAAATATACATAATTCTCATCGCCTACTCAACGCACCTCTGAAAGCGCGACTACAAGTTATTCCTGCAGTTCACGTAGAGGTGCGCATCGAGAGCCAACCAGAGCTAACACGGTTCGTTTTAAGCTCTTACCTAAAGTTCTTCATGGAGTCATAATTCCTTACAGGGGGTTTGATGTAAATATCCAGACATGTCAGCTTGTGTCCAGTTTGAGTGACAGGAGGCGTGCGCGATCCATGCTGAGCATGGATGTTTGTCCTGTGTGTCTCTGTGTTGCCCTGCAACAGACTGATCTGCCCAGGTTGACCCTGCCTCTCGCCTGAAATGTTTGCTGGAGATCGCACCAGCACCTCTGACCCCACTGAGGGACAAGAGTGTACAGAAAATGGATGGATGGATGGCTTTCTTTTTCCTCTGAGATTCCAGCTTGTAATTATTTAAGATATTTATTTTCAGTTGTCAATTTGTTGTATACTAAAATAATGTAAGAAATGATTGTTCTGAAGACGCATACTTATGAAGTAGCCAAAGCTTTTTCTTGGTCTGCATTCTTAATTTTACACTCTCTTTACACTAATTAATTTCACACTCACTCCCTGTAGACAGATATGCATCATTTGTGCAGTTGGTGAAATATCTGGCCTCCTAACTTTTTTGAATTCGGAAGTTTACAGATATTTGGTCTGTATCAGATATTATTTCTTAAACCTTATGACTTGGATCAAACTTTTTGGGTTTCATTCCACAAGCTTCTCACAATAGTTCCCCACAATATGATGCTACCACCCCCATACTTCTTTCTATCTCTGTAATTATGCTGTAGTTTAGACTGCTGGAGGAAAAAAATGACTACTTCTCCTTGTTCTGCTACATTATTTGCTTTCTTTGTTATTTCAGTTTTCATGTAGTTACCTATGTTTTTTTTCTCCTCATGACTCCTTCCTGACCTATTGCTGCCAACAGCTTAACATTCTCATTTAGACACTGCACTTGGCCTTGTCTTTCAGGTGTTTAACCCTGTCTCCAAAACTAAGCTAACAAACAGTCACAACAAAACATTTGTTGTGACTAATGAATCCTCAGTTTGAGGATGCTTAGATTTTTAATCAGTTTAAATAACAAATTGATCTTGACAACAGTATCTCATCACTAGAATTAATTGAAATGTATGATTATATTGAATTAACTTTTTTATCAGGTGCCTTGGAACATTTATAAATGAATGCTATAAAAATAAACTGAAATGAACTAAATTCAAATTTAAGAAGTTGAATGTTGTTTCATCATGCCACTCTAAGAAAGAGCTGAAATGCATACATATCTCAAAGTTAATATTACATTAATCTCTTTTATAAATGATCTTGAGCATCACATTTGATTTGATACATAATTGTTCACATGACATTTTTTTCAATAGGCTTTACTTTTTCCAGTGTCATAGAATTTTGGGGATAAATTAAGCATAAATTAATTGTCCTTTAATGTAATACTCACCAGGCTTGCAAACAGTTTCACAAAGAGGACATATGTTGCAGTAAGTGCACATCTGTGGAAAAAAGAACAGACAGGATTGACTGAATTTGCAATGGGTACCATCTGTTTCTCTATGTTTTTTGAAACTTTCTTTGCGGATCCCAAAGATATGCATGGGAAGTAAGATAGTCAACAGCTAATGTTTTTATAGCCTGTACTCATTCAATCTGTCTCTCTCTGTGTCAGTCTCTGTTGTGAAATGATGTGTGCAGATGTTAATCTGTGGAACATCCAGTACTAACAAGAAATATGAATACCTGCACACTGTGATTTAAAAGTATGTTCCAAAGGCATAAGCAGCCAATGAACATATTTTGTCATGCCCCACAAATCTCAATTTACAACAAATTAAATAGGTGTTTTAAGTCACAGAGCAACAGAGTATTGCATGTTTGTAAAAAGGAACAAAAATATTTTACAAAAAAATAGGGTTAGGGTTAACCCTAACCAAGGAGTGTGGTGTTACATATGTTTTCCACTTCTTTTACTCAGATAACAGAGCAACCAATAACCATAAGAAGCCTTCTACACTGCAAAAGCAAAAATTCTTAAGTATTTTTGGTCTAGTTTATAGTGAAAATATACCATATTTTCCCGACTATAGAGCGCACCATACTATATACCGCACCTACAAATTTAAAAGAAAAAAAAGAAGGAAAAAAATGGAAACATACTTATTAACGCCGCTGGTATGAGAGGCCCCAAGGGCCAAACTTACAAACTCTCTCACACTCACTTATCAAACATTCTTACATTCACTATCAAACTTTCTTACATTTCAAACTCTCTTACATTCACAGTCAAACTCTCTTATAGACTTTGATTACTGGAAGTTAACTTAAAATGTCAGTTTCTGATTGGACCCCAGGCAGGAGTAGGCGGCTTTTCACAGACAGAAAAATAGCTGAGTGGCAGCGACTCACAGAGGAAGCTAATATTTTAAATCACAACGTTAGCGCTCCTACAGTAATGCCATCATTATAAGAAGTGTTTGAAGCCAACAGCCAGCATCGGAAACCGCATCTATCAGTGGGCTGGTCACCTCTTTGGAAATGGCAGTAAATTCATCCTGCACTCGATTTTAATGTGCACGACAGCGGTGGGGAATTTATGTTTTTGCATCCATCTGAATAATGTGTAGTTGCGCTACTGCTGTTGCTAACCTTCTATTGACTTTGATAACCGTAAAATGTGCTGTGCAGTTCAGTGTGTTTTGGTTCTGTTGACACTAAAACAAGTCAACCAGCCACCAAGTCATCAATAGAGCAGCTGTTTAAATCAGCTAATCAACCACCACTGTGCTCAGGAGAAAATATATTAATAATGACAATATAGACACGAAGCCTGACAACATAATGTAACAGACTGAATGTTATGTTTTGGTGTTTTTGCTACTTTTTTGTGTGGGAAATGTTTGTTTTTTGGTGTTGATTCCCCTGATCGGTAATCTCTGCTCTATCTGCTAGTTGAGCGATTGTCTGTAGGTTTCCATGGCAACGGGTCCTGTAAAGCCGACACAGAGCGAGAAAAGGTAGAATAGAAGTGGCGTTTGGTTCTTCACCTGTTTATCAGGTTTATTGTTTCACACTGTCTGCAGCCGCTGCAAGTCCTAAAAGTTAAACAAGTGACAAAAACTGAACTGATTATCAAACTACGGCTCCTACAGCATATTTAAAATAAAACGACTGACCAATATAAGAGAAATTTGGTCCTTCTTGCATCTTGACAGAAACAACGGAAACAAAATTGTTTATAGATTTGTATCACGGAGAATTTCCTCCTCTATATTTTAAGTCATATGTAATAGATTTATCTTATAACAAATGATGGCGCTATGAATATTTTTGTGACAGATTTCTGCTCGTCCTGCATTGGGATAAAATGGTTTTCTGGACACAATGAATCACATAGTGACTAATAAGCGCTGTCCAATCCAGTAATACATATCAATTAGCAGGAGTATGAAAGACATAAAAATAATTAACTATGCTATATTAAGAAATCATATTAAATCCTCAGTGCTACATGAAGCTCATTTTGAAACAATGCAAGTTAAAAACAATATTTTGCAACAAGTAAATTAAGTCCAATGTTAGGTCTGTGCAACCTAAATGAGAGAATATATATATATATATATATATATTATATATATATATGTACAGTATATATATATATATATAAAAATAAAAGTTCCCTTCTCACCCTCCGTGGGTGGTCACTTTCATCCTCTGAGCTCCTGCAGGTCCTGCAGATATCCTGCAGGAATAATTAGCTGGCCAATGGAAGAGATAAAGGCCACAGATGTTAAGATTCGGAAGTTACTAACCATGCATGGAGGGTTCCACCCCAAATCCAGCACCCTGAGACTGAACACGAGCCGTAAGGAAGGAGGCAGAGGACTAGTGAGTATGAGAGCCACTGTCCAGGATGAAACATCCAAGATTCATAAATACATCAAGGACAAAGCCTCAACGGACGATATGCTCAGGGAATGTCTCAGGCAATGGGGAACAGAAGATGAGGTGCTAGAGGTTCCATCATGGGAGAACAAGCCCCTACATGGGATGTACCACTGACAAATAACTGAAGTGGCTGATATCAGGAAATCCTACCAATGGCTGGACAAAGCTGGACTCAAGGACAGCACAGAGGCTCTCATCCTGGCTGCACAGGAACAGGCCCTAAACACCAGAGCAATAGAGGCTCAGATCTACCACACCAGACAAAACCCCAGGTGTAGATTGTGCAAGGAGGCCCCTGAGACAGTCCAGCACATAACAGCAGGGTGCAAGATGCTGGCAGGGAAAGCGTACATGGAACGACATAACCAAGTGGCAGGCATAGTGTACAGGAACATCTGTGCAGAATATGGACTGGAAGCCCCGAGATTGAAGTGGGGAACATCCCCAAAGGTGGTGGAGAATGACCGAACCAAGATCCTGTGGGACTTCCAGATCAAGACAGACAAGATGGTAATGGAGAACCAACCGGACATTGTGGTGGTGGATAAAGAACAGAGGAAACCCGTTGTGGTGGATGTAGCAATACCAAGTGACTACAACATCATGAAAAAGGAGCATGAGAAACTGGAGAAATAACAGGCCTAAGGGAGGAACTGGAAAAGACCTGGAAGATGAAGACCACAGTGGTGCCTGTGGTCATCGGGGCCCTCGGGCAGAAACCCCCAAACTGGAGCAGTGGCTAAAACAGATCCCAGGAACAACATCAGACATCTCAGTCCAGAAATGTGCACTCGGCACAGCCAAGATACTGGAGGAGAACCTGAAGCTCCCAGGCCTCTGGTAGAGGACCTGAGCTCAGAGGATGAATGAGAAACTATATACTGTATATGCTACCACCCCTGAAAAAATCCCCTGCCCCCCTCTTGCCACCCTGTAAATATTTTCAGGGGGGAGGTCATTTTAAGTCACGGTACCTCCCAGAGTCAGGGGTGGGTTTTCTTTTCTCAAGTGCTTTCACCCCAAACTCTGTAGAAATTGAACATATCATTCAGCGGAGGTGTCTTTTAATCAAGGCAAAGTTTGATCATTTTAGTATAGTTTTTATCAATATTTATGCTCCTATCACCAATGCAGGTTGTCTTGCTGCTTTAGGTCGGGTCCTCCAGACTGGTACGGCGCTTCCTGGAGTGAAGGAGTGGCTGACGGTTGAGAAGAGGCGGCTCCTGCAACTACACATCACAGAACAGTGCTTGCCTGACCCTACTGACCCGTTCCCGGACGTATCCTGGATCCAGATTTTGAAGAGGACAGTGGCCCCCTCCTGTGTAGTGTGGTTCCAGGAATGGATTTATGTAATATGGGTTCAAAAGAACTGTACAGATAATGTACAAAAGTCATGAACAAGAGAACTTTCTGCCAAAGGCCCAGCAGTGTCTGGAGCGACAAACTTGGAGGACAGAAGCCTCAGTGAAGGACTTTATACAAGCCTCCAATAAGAAAAGGACTGGAGACCTTCAGTGGAGGATCCTTCATGGAGCCAACGCTACAAACTCATTTTTATCGATCATCAGTCCTGGGGTTTTAAATGAGTGTCACTTTTACAGTTTGTAAGAGTGTTTTTCATGCTTTTATGGATTGGTTACGGTTGACTAGTTTTTAAAAAATTTTAATGAGAATTTTTAGCCTTTTTGCCGTGGTTTTTATCAATTCTGTTTTATTAACAATGTGCATTACAGTCGAGCCACTAGTTTTAAATCCCAGATTTTAAATTACTTAATCGCAGAAGCCAAAATGACAATGTTTTAACTCGTCTGGATAAAATGCAGGCTGGACCTCAACTTGATGCTGTGCCTCTGTGGAAGTGTAACATCAGGGCCAGGTTGAGATTGGAGTTTTGCACAAAGCCACTAGGGATTTAAAGAGTTTTTTAAAACTGGGGGGTTTTAATATTTTGTACACCATTTCTAATCAGCAAGAACTACAATTTAACAAGCTGCTAATGTAAATATTTAATGTTTTTAGTTTCTTGACCTGATTATGTATAGTTTATTGTTAAATTATTGTCAATAAATGTTTTGTTAAAAATCAAATCTTCTTATTTTTATGGACTGCATTTTAACAATGCCAACAAGCCAAATTGCCAGATTTTAAATTTCTTAATTGCTGAATCCAGAATGTCTATTTATTTATCTTGAAGAGACAGACTCCAGGCTGGTCCTCATCTTGACACCGTGACTCTGTGGAAGTGCAATGTCAAGTTGAGGCTGAGGTTGGAGTTTTGCTTCCACAGAGCCACTGGGAATATAGAAAATTTCATGCAGCCATGGGGTTTCAGTGGAATTACTGTTATAAATTTGTCCTTAAAGTATAACTGATTGCACTTTAAAAATAGATAACTTTATGTTATTAAAGGTAAAGTTTAATCAGTAATGATTTCTTGGTTAATGTCAAGTTGTCATAACAAAGAATTTTGAATAATGTCAACTTTGTATTAAAAGTGTCATAATTTACTGAATGACGCTTTATGACAACAGTCATAAATATTCATGAAGGCTCATTCATGTTCATGACAGGAGTTATGTCATGTTTATGAAAGTGTCATGTCAGTCTTATTCACCCCCCTTCAAATTAAGTGTTACCCAATACTCTTTTTTGAAGCACTCTTACCCAAACTATCTAACTAATTTCTTTCCACACCAATGTGGGCAGGAATCCAAACTAGTTTAACACGAGAACCATGATTTTTAATCCTGAAAATTGAGTGAATTATATCCAATACAATATCTTGCCTTGATTCTGAGGCCCCGTTTACACAACAACGTTTTCGGGGGAAAACGGAAGAGTTTTGTTGCGTTTGTAGTGAACATTTACACGACACCACCAAATATTTTCTCTGACAACGGCACAGATTAAAAACGGTTCCAGAGTGTGATGTTTCTGAAACGAACCGTTTTCCGTTGTCGTGTAAACAGAGAAAACGGATCTTTTCTTCCAGAGAATCCCCAGCTTCATGCATAGTATGACGCAAAACATAGCAGCTTCCTACAATCCACAGAAGAAGAAACTATTCACAATGCTGGTGTTACTGTTTCCCCATCAGATTCGGTTCCCTCAGCGTCTCTTCAGCCCAGGTGGCAAAATACAGGCGGCTTGTTCAGCTCTTATCTAGAGACCTACGGACCAGCCCGGCTCCAGACTAGTTTAACGGGGGGCATCAACTTATTTTGGAGGGCAAAATGAACGTAGCTGAACATAAACATCAGTAACATACAGGCTACTTGTTAACAAGCTTAACGTGCTGTATTGATATTAACTAGTTGTCTTTTAGCTATTATTACCTGCATCCAACAGCTTTACTCAACTCAGTTGGTTAGTTTGGGGAAAAACTGTGCAAAGTTATTTACATTTTTCTGGTTTGCTGCCAGCAAAACGCACCTGCACAGCAGCAGCTGGTCTCCTTCACTGCCTCACAGGTGTAAACGCAGGTTACGACTTGTTAGCAATGGATTAAACTGTTTTAACTGCTGAAAAAGGTGGGTATTGATATGGGAAGTGCGGAAGCTCCTGTTTTATCAAATTGATATAGGAATAACAGACTGTTGGCCATTCCAAGGTAAAAACAATAAACATCAGGGTCTGCTGAACACCGTGAAAGATCAAACAAGGTGTTTCAGCAAAGTTTTCCCACTTTTTCCAACCGCATGCGCCCAAATCAGACGCGCACAATGCGTGTTGTCTCCCAATCTATGGGAGAACTGAATCTGATAGGGACACGAATCCACATGGCTTCACAACTTTTCTTTAAACGCATGCGCACTTAGTTTCAAAGAACCGAGCACCAACTAGGCGCAGCGAGAGCGTTACACGTTTTCGATGTGTACCGTTACCGTGTAAACACAGATCGTATTTAAAACGTTTTCGTGTAAAGGATCCAACAAAAACGGAAGCTTTGTTCCGTTTTTGTTGGATCGTTGTCGTGTAAACGGCCCCTCAATTTGTCTCTTGAATACTAATTAATGCGCTACTAGAATCTGAACAAATCAAAACCTCACTCTCTCACTTCCTCAATCCATTCTAAAGCCATTTGAATGACCATTAATTCACCTGTGAACACTGTCAATTTATCTGTTATTCTTTTATTTCTTACAATACTTAAATCTGGATTTAAAATGATCCACCTACATTATCATTTAACATTTTAGAAACATCTGTATATAATCTGAATATTCTCTTTCTATATAACTGTCCACCTCCTTTTCTAACTGTCTCCCTAATTTTAGAAAATTTAAATCAACTTCAGCCTGTCCAAAGATCCATGACTCCATGACTGTTAAATCATTCTTTGCGTGACTGTGGTATTTTCCTGACCACCTGTCCATGTTGACTCAATAGACAGTAATGGCGCAGGTGTGACTGACGATAAGTCACGTAATGTCCAGTTCAGTAACTGATATCCATCCATATCAATGCTGCTGCCTCGCTCTCTGTCCTTCTCTCTCACTTCCCGCTACTCAGCAGTGGGTGTCAGGTTACATTGTGTTGCATTCAATGTTGTCGGAAAAAGGGATTCATGTGCTTAATGTCCAATTTCCCACAACTCTTTATTGAATTCATAGTCGCCAGCTGGGGTGGCAACAGAGTGGCAAGGCTCTCATTTGAGGTGGCAACTGCCACCCCAGTGATCCACCCCCTGCCTTTCAGCAAATATAAAACCTATTCGAATAAGTACTGAATTAATATTGACAAAATATATTTGTTCCTTTGGTAGATTTTTCCACTTATAATACTTGTAAGATAGTCCACTTGAAATAAGACAAAGCTAAGATATTTTCCCAGCAATCTAGACCAAAATGAATTGGTACAATTTTATGTTTTTGCAAGTGTAACTGGACACTTGTAAGATATGTTTTGCTTCAAACCACTGATAATCCAATATTGACTTTGTTTATTCTAGTTGTGCACTATTTTCTGTTGAACTATAATCCTTTTTAAGTGCTTTGAGCTATGTGATTGTAAAATGACTAAATGTTAAAATATTCAATGGATATGATAAACTTGCATAAGCCACTATAAAAGTGACTTAAGTAGAAGGAGTCAACATAAAAGTGCTATGGAAATTATTAATTCATGATTTTATTGTGTGTCTGCTTCATTAAGCTTGTTTTAAGAAGTGAATATGAATATGGAATTTAACTCTTAAGAAGTTCTGTGATACATGACATTGGCGTCAATAGAGTGTCTGGCTTTTGAAAAACCAAAGGTCAAATATCATATGCCTGTTGCTCACCTTGCAGTCATCACAGTGTTCAGACTTGTCTCCTTTCTTCACAGGGACATTTATCACAGCTGTCACAGTGCTGGAAAAAAGATCAGCAGTTAGGAAGCAGCTGCAGGGTATGCAAATACCTGTACATTGGGATATTTATTTATTATTTATTATATATTGTCCCACACTGACATGATTTCAGTCATTTAGACATACCTGACAGAATTCACAATATGAGCACAGAGAGCCTTTGTGATAATCATGCTCATCATCATCATCTGAAAAGATAGAAGAAAACATCTGGCTTGAAAAATTTGAGAATTATATTATTTTGATTCAGGATCTAAGGCCTCATCAAAGCTCATGCACCTTAAGCAAAAAATAGAGTTAAGTGTGCACATTATGATTTATTTGAGCTAGTCTTCTTAGCTTTTAAAAATTAGTGGCACTAACTGGCATTTGAATGGCCTGAAACATCCCAAAAGCTTCCATTATTCTCATTTATCCATTCCCAAACAAACTTGCATGTGTGTTTTTGGTTTATTGGAATACCAAACCATGCTCAAATTTCACCCATCTAGGTGTTGATTTGGAATGAAGGTGACAAATTCAAAGTCCTTCTTGTTGCTTATTTCATACACTTTATGAAATGCACCCTTGCTGTTAAGAACAGGACATTATCAAAACTTCCTGTCATGGACCTTGTCACTGTGGTGAAAAGCAAAAATTCTGTCTCATCTGACTTTACACCTTATCTTCAGAGGATATTTGGATTGCCTATGTTGGCAGCCAGAAATTTCTTAAAGATGCTTATTTTCCTTTTTTTCTCAGCATGATCTCAGTTCATGTAAATATGAAATTTCCCTTAACTTTTGACAGTGAAATGGGTGTTTCAGAAATGTTCAGTTTGTGAAAAACTTGCTCCTTGATGGTCCATGAGTTAGTTTTAAAATTTCCTTTCAATTGAGGTTAACAGATTGAGTAAGATGGATACAAGTTGGACACAATTTCAGTTGTAATATACGTAATTGTCAACACAAAAACTGTAATTTCTGCAGTTATTAATGTCAATATGAAACAAAAATGGATAATAATTATTGTCCATCATCTGTCTGTCCACTACATTTAGAACTGCTGTAACCTGCAAAACTATGCATTTTCTGCTCATGTCTTACAGATTATTTTCAAAACAATACTCACTGACTCAGATGTCCCGTGTCCATGAACCTGGTCCTCACACAGACAAAATAGATTTTTGTGCAGATCTGGGATGAATCATGCTCTCCATGCAGCTATGCAGCTATGTAACGGATTTGCGCTGAAGCAGTTTGTGATCATTTGATTTATTGAATGAATGAAACAAGGGTTAAAGAAATGTGGACAGACATGTTTTCTACATGATATTTAACATATCACATCTTTTCTTTACCAAAGAAGAGACAACCCTGACATCTCTTTACAATTTGATTAAAAAAAAACATAACTGTTTCTCTCTTTTCCCAAAAATTCATTTCCTGAAAAAGCATCAGCACGAATACTGTGGTAACATTTTACAACAAATAAATTCAGATTCTGAACTCACATGTCTTTAATGTTTAGGATGAACATAAATAAAATATGTAAAATATGTTCCTAATAGGAAGGGGTTAAAAGCATTACTCTGAAAAAAGACTGAATTTGATGCTTTGAAAGCCTTGATTCTGAAAAATAGCATTTTAGAAAATGAAATGAGGTACGTCATAACAGTGAACACAGACATATTGAGCAAAGTTCTTGTTTCCTGTAATTAGCAGTTTCACATGTACACAGAGCAGAGTTGAAAATGAAATTAATGGTCAGCAGCATAAATGCTCCACAGAGAAAGAAAGAGACTACAAGATATGGGGAAAGAGAGAAACTTTAAGATCTGACAGTAATTAAACTTGTAAATAAATAAATTTAGGTATTGGCCCTCCTGCACCTCCCCTCGCGCTTTATTCTCCTGTCTGTCTGTCTGTCTATCATCCCCATCTCACTCCCTATATCACTGTCTCTCTTTCTTTCTCTGCAGATTCACATAAAGACACAGATACATGTCAGTCTGATCCAAAACAAAAGAGAAAGGATGAACCATGTTTTCAAATGAAACACAAATCAAAAGATCTCAGACTAGTGACCCCCAATGACTGAATTCCAAGACGGGCTTGGCTTGTGGAATTGGTTTTTGGTTCTTTCTCTCTCTCTCTCTCAAATCATTGCTTCTGCAGTCCCCAAGTTCATATCTAGCGTACTGTACGAAGGACCTCGGACAGTTGGACTTCAGATGGGCCAGTTCAATTTCCCCAGACTGCTCATAACTCTAGTTAAGCAGGGAAAGAGAACAGAGTGTCAGAGACAGCAAGGAAAATGGACAGCTGGAAGGGGTGGAGGAGGGACTGATTACCAATGAGCTCTGAGAAATGAGATAATACAAATCGACAGAGATGATGAGGTTGTAAGAAAAGGGAGGGGCTAATTCTGGTCTTAGCCACTCCCCTTTGATTTTAGTTCTGTAACATACTGTTTTAGTGAACAGTTGTATGTAATCTTATCATTGACTGTAATATCAGCCACTGCTGACAAACTTTCAATATGTTCATGAAAGTGAGTAAAATGTCTTGGTATCAGGATGTGCAATTTAAAAAACTAGTCAAATCTTGACAGGAAAAATTGTAGACTACAATTTAGAAGTCAGCAGTGACTGATGTGCCAGTTGCACTCAAAGTAAAAACACATGTAAGCAAAAACACAAAGGCATGTGACAACACAAACAGCAGCATCTACACAGACTTACCTTCATGACTATCATCGTCATCATCATCATCATCATCATCATCGTCATCATCATCGTCGTCATCGTCGTCATCATCATCATCGTCGTCATCATCATCATCGTCGTCGTCATCATCGTCATCGTCGTCATCGTCGTTATCATCGCATCATCAATCCTCGTCGTCATCATTGTCATCATCATCATTGTCGTCATCATCATCGTCATCGTCGTCGTCATCGTCATCGTTGTCGTCGTCATCGTCGTCGTCATCGTTGTCGTCATCATCGTGTCGTCATCATCGTCGTCATCATCGTCGGTCATCATCGTCATCGTCATCATCATCATCGTCATCATCATCATCGTCATCATCATCATCATCGTCGTCATCAGCCATTAGACCCTCCTCAGAGTGGAATGGCAGATCTTGGGCTTTTGCAGTGGGTGCCAGTGGGGTGTGGAAGGAGCAGAGTAGTGCAAGCAGCATTGCAAGGATCAAACTTCTTAATGAGGCCATGTTTGCAGCCAAGATTTAGTCAAATAAAGTGGAAATAACCTGGAATCACTGCAGGAGTCCAGTACTGCAGCTTCAGTACCTGCCTACCCAAAACACCTGAAGGATTCAACCCCAGTCAGAGTTACAAAGTCGTTAATGGACCCAAGTACTGAGCATCCGAAATTTAAGGTCCAGAGGTTATAGATCCAGTTTAGATCTAGATACTTGCTCCAATGTCCTGAAAAGAATATCCCAGTGAAAGCAGGAGATTATTCTTGAATATGGCGTCACTTAAAGACCCACTTTCTTTTAGTCCAGTGTAGTATGTAAACTGAATTAACACTGCTGTAATACTCTGAGCAGAGAGCAGTCAGTAACTGGTCTATGATGGAAGCACAGACAAGACTAATCTGAGAGCGACAGAAAAAGAAGTAAGCTGAGAAGAAGGGAGGCAGTCACACTGACTGACAGGGGCAAATGCTTGTGGGTAGGCCTGTGCTGTCCACAAGTAAAGATACCAGGGGAAGAGGGAGTGGTTGATGTGGGTATGAGGAATAAGTAGACCACACTTAGTTTTTTATTATTGTCAAATGTTAAGGTTTACTGAAGTGAGTTCCATTGCAAAAGCACAATGACTTGCTTTAAGAGGGAGCAACTACCCATTTAGACACTGAGCTGTGTGTAGTTTCTAGTTTTAGTGTCATTGTCTGGTATTCTTGTTGTGTTAGGCATCTCTGTAAGTTCTTGTAAAAGTTTTGCAGCAGTTCGTTTAGATTCATGTTCTTAGAAAATTAACACCAGCTGTACCTGTTTGCCTGCATTAGTCCTTTCAGTTGATCAATTCTTGGAATTCTAGGGTGTTCCTCTAAAGATGTACAAGATTTTAAGAGACTGGATGCCAATAACAGCAGAATCCAGCACATATAATTTATGTGCTGATCCAGCACATATAATTTATTGTTTTATATAAGGATATATCTCCTTATATAAAACAATAATTTATTAAGTTTTATATAATTTAAACAATTGGTATTTTATAAGGAGTTATCTCCTATAAAACAAATAATTTTTGTGTTCACTGGCCATATAGGACTTTTCTTATTTAATAAAAGTTATCCTTCTGCCTGCAGCAGCAATCTATTACTAAATATTGCTTGTATTCTACATTTAATACTTAATACAACTTAATTCCTTGAACCATGGACCGGAGACATTTTATGATCTAATGGGAAGACAGCAGTTTCCACATCCATGGTCCTAACGGGATAAATCCATGTGGTTTTGATGACTCTTTGGCCTTCCGTTACCCTGGCTAAATCATGGTTTGATATGTAACGTTATCATGGATTGTAATGAACATTTCAATCTTGGCACTGCCACAGACACCGATAGGCAATGAGAAATAATAATAAAAAAAGTTTTGACGTAGAATGGTGACATTAACTAAACCTGTTTGAATTAATTATGCCTCACAAATCCAGTATTTCAGAATTTGCTGACAAAGCCATTACGAAGCTTCTTTGCCAATCAAGACACTGATCCTCAACTCATCTTCTTTTTTCCCTACATGCCCCCTTCATGCTATCCCCAAAATAGAGTGATTTGTAAAGGGAGGAGTTGAAAACTGCTCTATTTAAAACTCTACACAGTCAGCGTCAGTGTAATGTGAGCAGCCTGGCTCTGTCTGACAGACCAACACAATTTTACCCACCCTCTTTCAATTCTTACTTTCCACATGCAGGAAAAAGAGGCTGGTGACAACAACATCAGAGACACCTCCTTATCCTTTTTAACAAAAAATGAAGAAATACCGCTTATCTCCCTGTTTGCATCATAAGAAAACAATTATTTTCAGTATTTTGAGCGAAACAAAGCTAAAATTCTACCAGATGATTTTTTGTTTTTTAATAAATGTGTTTGCAACATTTTGTCAAAAAGGATTAAGTTTGGGTGAGTTTATGATCCATGAAGAGGTCAAGTTGGTATTTAGATAAAACAAATCTTAAGGTTCTATGACTGAAGATCCAAGTGAAAATATTAATATCAGCTGTTAATCCACTGCTGACCAGTGCTAAACTCAAATATTTGAGTTCATGTCAAATGTAATTTTTTGTTAAAATTACATTCAACATAACCTCTATTATCAGTTAACATTTCAGGTTTAAATAGTATTTGATCAGTATTTAGATGATTAAAGCAGAAGAAATGACTTTTTAATTTAAATTATTGTTATATTGGAATTTCTAATAGTGAAATGTCAGTGGCAGTAGGAACAGCTGAGTTTGACCTAGCTGACGGCAGAACGAGAGAGGAGATCAGGTCAAGATGAATACTGCAAAGTGGCTGAAAGTGGAGAAGAGCTGATAGATGCCAAAGGCATTTCTTCTTTCTTAGCTTGAACCAGAAGCATGTACACTCTGACCCACAAGGCCCATTTAGCTAACTGCATATTCTAACATTTGCTAATGAAAAGTTTTTAGTTATCATCACATTAGAACATTAACTGAAATATATCAGGCTGTTTGACTGATTCTGAGGTAAGATGTTATAAAAAGTGAAAAATGCAGAGGTTAACAGCACAAAATGTTAATATCTGGTTTGAACAAAAAAAAGGTGTTGGAAAGGCTGGGCTGCGGTGAAAACATGACAGTGACTGCCCTGCATCGGCACATTCATTAATCAAATCTGAAATTCCCCAGCAGGATTTGTGTTCCTCTCCAAATTGAATCCAGTGCCAAATTCATCCCAAACTCTTCCCATGTAAGGACTGTCTAAAGAGGGAAATCACTTTCCAAGATACAGTTACCCAAGGGGTGTGGTGTTTGTTTCCATGTGTGTGTGTTTGTACGTGTGTGTGTGTCTGGGCATGTGGTGGAGGTGATGCAGGGGTAAGCAATAATCTAAATGCTTTATGATAACGCTGTTCCAAAGATTCATCTCATACTTTTATTTAGGTTTATTTAATTCAGTGTTAGTGGACTGATCAGGATACACTGGGAAAACATGTATTGTTGGGGCAATGGTGATAGGAGTTAGTCCCACAGTCACTGAGTTGCTAGTTCAATCTATGCTCCAGCCACTTCTGTTGTTGTGTCTTTTAGCAAGACACTTTGCCTGCTGGTGGTGGCCAGAGGGTCTTATGGTGCCGGTGAATGGCAGCCTTGCCTCCGTCAGTGTGCCCCATTGTGGGTACACCACAAATGAACTGAAAAAGACAGAATCTAAAACAAAAATCCAGAAAATCTTATTGAATGATTTGGATTCTATAACATAAAAGTATTTATTGCAATGGAAAAATATAACTTAATATTAGGTAAAACCTAATATTGCTTATGTGGCCAGTAGGGGGAACGATTCTTTAAAAAGTTATATATAAAATCAGTGAAGTGACATTAAGTGAGGTTCATAGCTAGTGAGGCATTGACTTAACCAAATCAGATGTACTAATATAGACCCCCTGCTGTTATTGATTACATAGGGAAATTTTGTTCCATCCATAGCCGCACTGCCATGGCAGAACAAGCCGTTAACTCAATGAAACTTGGAAATGTAGGTATTATTAATTTAGTGTTATGTTCCACAGAAAAGGGAAAACCTGTAGAAGTACAACTCAAAAACACTTCTTTCTCACTCTGTGTATTGGCTGAGCTACACACAGACTCATTGCCATAACAACTGACACCAACGCCACTTTATGTTTATGTGGCGATCTGTGTTTTTTGTGTAGTTATTTTTGAGGTTTTTATGTGTTTTAGTTCTGTTTCCCCTGTGAGTCTCTGTGTCTTTCTTGTTGATTGCTATCAGCTGTGTCCAGTTCCCTGAATACCTTCCCTGTGCATATAACCCCCCTGTTGTTTCTGACCGTCGCTTGGTTCTTATCGTATGTCACCGTGTCGTCAGTCTGCTCTTTCGTTTTTGGACTAATCATTAAATCATCATTTACATCATGTCTACCTGTGCCTACCAGCGTCTTTCTCACCAATAATACCACATCACGACAGTTTAAGGATTCAACACCAAAAAGCACTAAAATATTCACCACGCAACAGAACATTCAGTCTGTTGCTGCACAGTAAAAATGCCAGTGTTGAATCAACACCCACAGTGTTAATTTTAATACCAACAAAGTGTGTATATGTGTCCAAGTCAGCTGGTGTTATAGTAACACTTTTGTAAGTGTTAAAAGGTTGACACCCATTTTATTGTTAAATTAACACCAGACATTCAACAACACACGAGTGTCACATTAACATTACAACGGTGTTGGTGTTAAAATATGTTAAAAGTAACACTAGGTACCGGCAGTGACGCTCTTTCCACTCAGGAATTTGAGACAACACATGCTGATCACAGAAAATGCCCTAACTTCCCACCATCAAAAGTCCTTTTCAGAATAATTTTTTTCCAAATTATTCTGAAAAGCTGCTGTGTTAAAGTGCATTGATTTTCCTTTCCAACGATACCAGTTTTATGTGTGTTGACTGTTGAAGTTAATAAAACACTTTAAATTTCTCGGTAATATTCATAAGTTTTTTGAATAGCCGCATTATTTATGCTAATTCTAACGCTCCTCCAATAAGGCGCTGAAACATTGTCCAAGAAAATCGGTTCGGGCGTCACGAACACATGACCAAATGAGTAAACAGTGACGTCATATTAAACCTTAAACTATAGGCTTTCTATACATACCCGGTTTGTCAAGGATTATTTTTTTAGTTTTCTTGTAAATCATAAAAGTATCAAAACTTCGTCAAATAGTGAACGAATTATAAAATATAAACCTAGCAAAATGGGTATAAAAATAAAGATCAATGTATCAGCTTTAATATAATACTGGATCCACACTGGTAGAATTAATGTGCGTGACGCCCCACGCATTTCAAAACACGAACCGACCTCCGCTGAGTCGCGGCTTCCAGCTTTTCGTTCCTTCTGTCCGCTAAATGTAGCGACGTGGTGAAGCTAAACACGAAGAACCGGAGTTTAAGTTTCCGGTAGTTCTAAGAGCGGACCGAGTGAACCAGTCCTGAGCCTGTTATTGTGAGCCCGGGTCTACCGGGGACACTGGTTTTAACAGATGTTTTGTGATTTTTTGCAAACTGAAAAGCGGCCGGACCGGCTGGTTGATCATAACATCTACCGCGTTATGCTGAGATCCACAGCGATATAACGCGACCTGCCGGAGCGCCGCACAAAGACTGTGGGAGGAGTTAAATCTAAGTTAATCTAGTTTAAACTTTTATAAATGAGGAGAAATTAAGCAAACATGGTCCCTTCACCTCCTCACCTGAACATGGGGTTATTCCTCCTCCTCCTCCTCTTCCACAGGTTTGCTTTGCTTCCCTGTCCTTATAATAAATAATAAAAAGCCTAAGAATAAAAAAGCGGATTAGATCCGCTGTTTTTATGGGCCACGGTAAATATGCATGATGATTTGTATTTGTGTGGTTTAGGTTTGTGCTGATTTTATGCGATTTGTGCAACAAGGACATGAAGCCGTTAGCAGACGGGCTCAGTGGCGGTTTCTGATATGACGGCATGGGCAACCGCCCAGGGCATCATTATGTGGGTGGCGGCATGATGAAGTGACTGTAATCTATACTAAATTGATAAATTCTAGACACTTTTTATGAAAAGCTGAACTTTTTTGGGGACTTTTTCAGATGGTCAGTAGTAGGGAATTTTCCATAAAGAAAGAAATCTAAAAAAAACAATCTCTATTTTCTGCTAACAATTTAAAATAACTACTAAAGATAGCCATAAATAAATGTTTTCATATAATGCTGTAGCCTAATTGACACTTAGGAAGGAAGTTTCAATGAAATGCATAAAATAATAAACATTTTGGTGCAAGTCCAAAATTTTCTAAAATTAGATTTTTAAAAAAAAAAACAAAAAAAAAAATCAATATTTCCTACCAGCCATATCAAGGAAACTATTAAAGATGGCCAAAAATGGATGCCTTTATGTTATTCAGCAGCTTAATGTATCTGTAGTTGGGAAGTTTTATTGAAATCGGATGAAAAATACAAGTTTGGGGAGTGGTCAAAAAATACTTAATTTTGTCAATTTTTGTTCTGTTTTTCAAATTAGCTTTGGAAGCAGTTTTGTATTCTAATAAATCTTTATTTAAAAGTCCCAGACCCCTACAAAAAATTGAGCATGTTAAGACCACATAGCACGATGGGCAAAATAGCTTTAGGGGCTTGATTTCAACTTATATTTTTTAATATTGTATCCCAAACTGCTGTCAGGGTAAATATTGAAATTTGTTTTATTTTTAAAAATTACATATTTTGAAGAACCTTCATTTTAAAATTAAACTGTTTATACTGTATATATTCATGTTTTTTCTATATGATTTATTTATATTTAAAGGATACCATTACAAATAAGTGTTACATTTATTTATTTTTAAAGTATTCGGCTTTCAAAATCCCCATCTTTTTCTACTAAAAGGTGGGTTTTGGGCAAGGTACTACTACCCCCAAAATCTCGGAGACCGTTAGAGATAATGGGCTGAAATTTTTTCTGCTCTTTCCTGGTAATACACTTAATAGAAAAATGCATTCAGAGTACAAAAAATATAAAGAAAAAAAATTGGTTTCTGGTACCTAGTAACACCAGTGTACTGTTGATTATAAAATATGTGGTGTTAAAAAGGTAGGACCCCACAAGGTGTCAATATCAATCAAATCCAGAGGAAAAAAAATATTCAAAACAATACACAGAAATGGAAAGTTAAACTTTTATTACACCCATTTCAGTATTACAGACCTCCAATGCACAGCTTATACAAAAGAGTAGCGAGGCACAATATATGTTCTTTCATCATTAACAACAATTTTACATTTTTTTCAAAATACCTTTGCCTCTGTTTGAGTGTTAAGGTGTGTGAATGTATTTTCCATGTTCTCAAAACATTCTTTTACTTTTTTTAAGGTTTGCTCATTCACTTCAGATGAAAGACATGTAAGAACAGCATCCTGTGCTTGAATATGAACATCATTAACAACCTCTTCCATTGAACAAGTTAAAGACTGCAAAATATTTTCAGAAACTCCAGCTGCTTGAATTTGGGCAATAACAGAGCTACACATGTCCATTAACTGCCTCTATTTAGAAATACTTTGTTGACTAAAATAAGTACTACTCAATGGGTCATCAGCACAAACATCATTAGTCTCAACACTATCTGTTCCAACATTGTCCACATAAACAGAATCTATGGCAATAGTGTCTCCATGTGCTTTCATCAAGTGCTTCTTGAACCCAGAATATCTGTAAAAAACAGATGAACAGCTATGTTCCCCACATTTCAAACACAATTTGTGCCCTGGATACAAAGCATGACTAAATTTCAAATGCTGAAAAACAGTTGAAGAATTTCTGTGCTGAACCTTACAAATGTTATTGTATGGAGTTAGATTTGTTTCACAATTATTCAATCAAAAAAAAAATCTCAAACAAAAAAAGAGTTTCAACCAAAAAAAAAAGTTTCAACCAAAAAAAATCATCTCAAACAAAAAAAAGTCAAAAAAAACTATTTAATCATAAAAAAAATTTTTTTTACGAAACAAAAATATTTTTAAAGATTTTTTTTTGATTGAAGTAACTAATTTTTTGATTGAATCTCTTTTTTTTTGGTTGAAACTTTTTTTTTGGTTGAGTCTATTTTTTTTTTTTTATTGGTTGAGTCTATTTTTTTTTAGTTGAACTCATTTTCTTGCTTACAGCTTTATTTGCTTTGTGGAAGCTTACATGAACATTCTGGGCGGGGCTTACGGACGAGCAATGTAAGACTGTTCCGATTGGTTAGCGCTGACTAAAGCAGATGACTCCCTGATCTCAGAACCGTCCGGAACTGCAGGGCTTCGGTGACGGACACAGAATGTTAAAGGTAAGTAATGTTCACAAATGACACCGTTTAGCAGCTACTAGAGTCTCCAACCTGTTTCAAAGAAGAAATCTGACACAACGTATGAGGACAGTCACATATTTTATCTGCCGCGATCCCCGGTAGCATATTATGCTAACTAATGTTAGCACTAAGGTAAAAGTTCATTAACTAGGCTTGAGTGATAGTCGCCTGTCTTTATGTTGAATTCATTAACCAGCAAACCTCTGAGTTTCATTTAGCGTGGAAAATATCAACTATATCTGGAGGAAATATGTGTTAAAAACTGTTGTGTAATCCCGCTGTGTGTGTGTGTGTGTGTGTGTGTGTGTGTGTGTGTGTGTGTGTGTGTGTTAACTAGCATTGAAGCTAAAGTGGAAAACAGCAGATCGTTGCTCCAATGTTATCAGGTCCACGTTAATCTGCACCACGTCAAGTTACTGTGGATTATTTATTTACCAAGAACATAGTCAGTGTGTCGGTGAGGGGAGACAATCTAACTCTTAAATATATATATATTTTCTTTCAGATGTAAAATGTAAATCTAAGCTGGTAGGTCACAGGCCAAAGGAGGATATTTACATAATTTCTGTTTTATTATTTGATGTGTGGGCTTCTAATCCAGGATGATGTAGAACTTCTGAATACTGCTCTTCTTTTCTCCAATCCAGAGGAGGAACGGCTGTGCAGATCCAACTTTGTCAAGAAATGTCGCCATGCTTGTCCCCACCTAAGATTGAGAGACGGCACATTAGACATAATGGTTTTAGTCTCTCTCAAGGAACAAATTAAAAACGCTTTCCACCTTCCTTTAGCTGTTGTTAAGAAAATATATTTAAAATAAGCTAGTTGTAGAATTTAACCATGACTTCAATAATTAGATAAAATGAATGTTACTTGTTCCCAAAATAAAAGCACATCAGAGAACACTCCCATAAGTTTGTACTGTGTCGAAGGGAAGAACACGCCCACCCGCTTAAAAAGTGGGGCCGGGAACTTTGAATCCTCAGATCGTCATGGGGTCTCCGGAGGAACATCCAGTGTGGTGGGATGTTTTCTCTGTATTGTCTTGTCGTTTTGTTTGATGTCTGTCGGGTGAGGTAAATATTCCTGATTTCATTTAGTTCTGTTAGTTTCATTTGTTGTTTTGTTTAATAAATGTCGTTATGCCTTTGCACGTGGAAACCGAGTTGTCTTGTCCTGCAAGTTCACCTGATTCAATGATCATTTTCAATGGATCCGGGCAGAGGAGAAAATACACGAGTCAAAAGGTTTTAAAGTTTGAATTATTTTCTCCTCCAACAATTGGGGGCTCGTTCGTTGTCTTTGATTGTGATTCTTTGTTTAGCTGAACTCCGGTTGTTCCTTTTCGGAGGAAGCTATGGTGAACACGTGCTTGGCATGTTTGTGCGGCGCTTCTTTGTTTGAGTTAGCATCGTTGTGGGGCTAGCATCTAGCCATTACTACGTTGCACGTGTGCTAGTTTCCTTTGTTTGTTAGCATGTAGCTGGTGCTGTGGTCCATGTGCTTAGCTTAGCTTTGGTTAGCATAGCTTTAGCCTGGCATGTGGCTTGCCGCTAGCCATTTCCGTGTGGTTCTTGAGTTTCTGTGCTGCTGTGTAATGAAGTTTCCCCTAAGAGAGCATATAGTGTGAGTTGATTTGTTTTATGAATTAGCCCTTCCACGTGAACACTTATTAAGTGTAGCGGGGAGTTTGGCCTGTTGAAAATTTGCCCTTTGCAAGTTCGCATGCAGAACCTGCACCGTTCTTGCGAGTTTGGCTTATATGGATGGTATTTGAGTTTGGAACTTATTGCATTTGCAGCATGCACTTATATGGCCGGCTCTTCACATTTACTGTTTTCTCTTCTTTCCTGTATTTTATTGGTTGAGCTGCGATGTCGCTTGTATTTTTTTTTTCACAGCGCGCTGCTGTCTGTATGTGTTGAGTATGTGAAGTACATTGTCTTGTTGCGTGTTCTGTGTTTGTTTTGTGGTTGTGTGTATGGATAATGTGTGGGAATGTGTTATGACTTGTTGTGGAACGTTTGATTGAATCCATCCATCCATCCATCCATTTTCTTCCGCTTATCCGGGATCGGGTCGCGGGGGCAGCAGCTTCAGAAGGGAGGCCCAGAATTCCCTCTCCCCAGCCACTTCTTTCGTTTGATTGAATATTATGTTTTATTTTTTTTACCACATGTTTTTGTGAGACTGATTTTTTTTCCCCTTTGATTACAGGCTTTGTTTCACAGCTGGGGGACTGAGTGACCATCTCATTTGCATTTTGGGAATCCTTCAGTTGCTCTGTTAACACTAACATAACCAGTTCATTTTTACAGGATTTTTGGATTCTGTTGTGAATTTATTTGACATAACATTTGCAGATGTTTCTTTTTTTTCTCACTAAGGGACCTGACACGCGTCTCGAGCTTCGGCTCTGGGCTGGAGCTGTGGAAAATGTTTTTACTTTTCTATAATTATGTCTCGTTTACAATTGCTTCATTCCCAGTTTTTCTGACATTAAGTGGGACATCTTGCTGTTCAGGACACGGCGCAAGACATGTGAAGATCTGGATATTGTTTTTGTGTTTTGAGAGTGAATGTGTGTGCAGAGGGCCTCTGAGTTTTTAGAACAGCGCTATGTAGTTATGACGTCATTTTAGTGAGTAGCTGTATATGTTTTATTATTTTTTTTTATTTTCTGTTTGGTTTTTCTACATCATACTAATTTACTGACTAACACACTAACTTTCTAACTGAATTGATTGTTGTTTTTTATGTGACACATGGGTAACTAATTGGACATGTTCAGATTTTAGCGGAACTAGGACAATTCTTTAATTTTGGTTTTCCACCTATAAATTGTTTTTCGTTTGGATCTATGACAAAACAAAGGGGGTTTATAAAGATAAGATCTCATTGATCAACTTTTGAAATTTGAATATCTGTCTATTTTGAACATTGGATGGATAATTGGAGAAATGGTGGAAAATCTTAAGTTTATCGGTGTAATTTTTTCACATTAGTCAAAATTGTTAAAATAATAATTTTATTATACCTCCAATGGGGGAAGGAAAAGTAGACTCTACTTAAATTGGTTAATGATTGGATAAAGTTAATTGTAAATTTGTTAATCGGTAATTCTGACTTTCATTTTGACTACAGTGAATTTTGATTTTTAGGTAAAGGATTTTTATATTGCCTTCCTCTTTGACGCAATATTGCATCTCTGAAGTAGGAGTTTCTTACTGACTTAAAATGGATCATTTTAGATTGACCAGCTTCATGCAACGTCCAAATCACGTTTATTTTGTTTAATATGGCTGATGGATTCTGCGTCACTGCTGACTTTTGATTATGCAATCACAGGTGGATGTTAATTTTGAGAAGAACTTTGGTTGAAACTACTGTTAAATTCAGTTACTTGTCCCAACTTTTAAAATTATTAATTTTGGATTTTGTTAAAATTCTTTAGAGTTTGTAAGATTTTTAAATTTTGTAGTTAACTGGTACAAGCGGAGTGATTGTCACCAAGGTGCTGACATTTACTGTTTCAAACAGTGAGTGTCAGTACTTAATTCTGGTACATCTGATGGTGTATCGTTAAACATGTTTCCATTGCTTTTTGAAGTTCAGGATTTGAAGTGGTTGGCGGTTTCTGCTATGTCATCAACAATGGAAGCCACACGGGAGGATTCGTCTTAAGATAAAATTTGATTTTCTTTATAATAGTTAAAGTAAGCAAAATGTTGCTTGAATTTTTGTTGTTTTTAATTACTTTGTATTTTTCCCTGTCAAGAGCTCCTGCCTGCACTGATGGTGGTCTTGGAGGCTGGATCTTTTGAAACTCAGTCACCATGTAATGACATGGATTTGACAGGTTCTTTTTGAGTTCCACATCAGGCCACTGCTACAACAATGCCCATCTTCTGCTGGACTGCTCTATGAAAGCCAAAAGCGGTCAAGAGACTTATTGAGGTCAGTGAAGAAATGAACTGTTTTCCTGTTGTCATCTCAAGGCGGAGCGTTGCTTCCGAAGCCTGGCAACAGATGTCTGCGTTCGGTGTTGTCTTTCACACCTGGCTAAAGCAAAGGGGACTCAGGCGGTTCCTGTGAGAGTCTTCTGCGGCTGGGAATCAGCAGGGAGTCGAGACTACAAAAGAACAATGCCCTCTGTTGGAAACCAGATGGCTGTGTGAGGGGATCACTGAATTCACTGTGTTTGTACATCTTGCTCTGTCGACACTAAACGCTGACCATGATGCATCAAATGACTGCATTCGATGTCCAGAAGTTTCTGCTCTCCACCAAATGCCTGTTACTCTGGAGGTCTTCTGATAGGGCAGATGAAGGTCTGGGGCGTGTTCTCTAAGCAGTGGTCCTGTTGTGTGTTCTCATGATTGATCCTGGATTTCTCACCTCTGATCATGTGACTTGAAGTGCCAGAAGCTTCCGAGGTTTCCTTCAGTTTGCAGGTTGGAGACAAAAGGGCTGTCGACTACATTGGTAGTGGGGGAGAAGTTCTTTTTAACATTTTTGTATTGTGTGGTGCTATTTTTCTCTCCTAAATTTATGCATAGCACACACGGCCTCATGCTTTCACGTCCTGAACCCCTGCAGTTTGACACTAAGGTGTTGGCATTGTCTCATCTCCTAGATCTTTTACAATTCATTGTGTCTCTCCCAGATGGTTTGATGCGTTTTTCCCATTCCAGTGTGACAATGCTGAGACAGGACATAGCTGTTATAATGTTGTTTTGTCTTAATGCCATATCTTAATTGCATTATATCCTGGGCTTTAATTATAAACGTAGAGATCTAAATTTTATGTGGTTCATACCTCAGTGACTGTATTTAGTGAAATCTGAAGTACAACAATTAACATGTAAATTTAAACATACTGAAGTGACTGAGGGGTGTCTATAGACTATACTGAGCTGAAGGCACCAAGTTCTATCTTCCTTTCTAAATTTCGGATCAAATTTTAAATTCTTTGATTGAGGTGTGCAGATTTTAACAGCATCTGAGACACCATGTTTGACTTGCATCCACCTGGGTTGTATGGTTTAGCAGTGATGGATTACTCTATTTAATTTCTATGGGATTTTTATTGTATTCTATGACAGAACATTAGTTCTGTTATAGAATAAAGAGGGAATAGAACATAATTAACATGATGATTAAACTTAAAATGGTCTAAATTGGATATTTAAAATGAACAATCATAGAACTGCTTCTAAAATATAGCTAAGTTATGGGTTAAAAACAATGGAAAACATTAATTTCTCGTGTAGGCCCTACATAAAAAGAGGGTCAAAACTTTGATAAAATTTGGCTTTAAAGGAGCAGCTTTTTAAAATGCTAAAATTACTGATTTATAAAGCAAAAGGAAAATTACAGGAGGAGAGTTAACATAAGGAATGAAATTATAATTTGAACTGAAATTATTAAAATAAAACTAAAGGCTGCTACAAAATCTCTCCATGAAACTAATAAAATAAGATTTGATAAGAACAATATATGATTTAAAACGACAAAGAATAATTAGAGTATCAATTAACAAAACAGTGCAAGTAAAACATTGATTTAAATTGGAAGGAATGACTTTTATTTTAAAATACATTAAGAAGTTCTAGATAGGGTGACAGACTCTGTTCCTGTATGCGAAACCAACTGATGCCCCCATTGAACATCAAAGGATCACAACTTGGTGACAAACTGGGAATCTTCAGCCTTTCCTGGAGGACGACTTCACACCCAGATGCTCATCAGGAAGTCTTTCATACCTGTTTTTCTTTAGATGTCAAAGTTGAAAAGAGGAAATTGCCTCTTTGTTAAACTCACCAAATTTTGGGTACAATAACCCCAAAGGTGAGCATCACTCATTCAGGTCATGAGCCTGAATTCAAAACCATGAGGAAAATGGGCTGCTGTAGACAAAATGATCATCTTTGTTGTTTCTCCTATTACCAAGTTTTCATGTTTCATCTATGACTTGCCAAGGAACTCTTTTTATTTCAAGGACATCAAGGAACACAGAGATTAAAAGATATGTTTGAAAAAAAAATTGTACAACCATTAAGACTAATCAAATCTTTCTTTCACAGCAATGAAAGAAAGATTTGATACAGTGTATTGTGTCTAAGTGATCATTTCACAGATAATTTTGGACAAAGATTTGTGTAACATTCTATTTACATCAGGAATATTTGACTTTTCTGAAATCATTTATTTATAACATCAAGGTTTATGGTAGAGCTTATGCTAAATATTGATAAATATGCATTTCAAATAATTTTGATTAAGACATGACGGGGTTAGATAATTTTGAACATTTATTTTAAGATTTAAATATGATTTTGATGTCTGGTTTGGTTTCATTATATATGATGAATATTACATCATTTTAACAAAATGTTATGTAGAAGGTTCCATATTATAAGCAAGGCTTGATTTTCCAGCTTTAAAATGGTATTTCTGAACTTGGACTTTTATGTTTGCATTCTATATTTTAAATTTATTTTCTAGAATGTAATCTCTTTGAAGAGATTAAAAGAGGGAATTGTGAAGAAAATATATTTAAAATAAGCTAGTTGTAGAATTTAACCATGACTTCAATAATTAGATAAAATGAATGTTACTTGTTCCTAAAATGAAAGCACATCAGAGAACACTCCCATAAGTTTGTACTGTGTCGAAGGGAAGAACACGCCCACCCGCTTAAAAAGTGGGGCCGGGAACTTTGAATCCTCAGATCGTCAACATGGGGTCTCCAGAGGAACATCCAGTGCGGTGGGGTGTTTCCTCTGTATTGTCTTGTCGTTTTGGTTGATGTCTGTCAGGTGAGGTAAATATTCCTGATTTCATTTAGTTCTGTTAGTTTCATTTGTTGTTTTGTTTAATAAATGTCGTTATGCCTTTGCACGTGGAAACCGAGTTGTCTTGTCCTGTAAGTTCAGCTGATTCAATGATCATTTTCAATGGATCCGGGCAGAGGAGAAAATACACGAGTCAAAAGGTTTTAAAGTTTGGATTATTTTCTCCTCCAACACTGTGAACATGCCACAACAGGGGATGCAACTTGCAAGGAAACTCCTGTGAGCTTAAGTGAAAACATCGGTTCTAATGGGCTCATACAATTCTTTGTGCCATTTAATTCTCCTAACCAATTTTTTGTTCCATTTTGTCATAAAATTAACCCTCATCCCTGCCACCCTCTCCAAAAATAACTATAAATTCATAATACAAATAACACCAAATAATGACTTTACATTTAACAGTCTTGTAAAAATGAGATCAATTTACTTTAAGTGAAGCACAATTCATGTCAAAAAAATACCTTCATAAACTTCACAACACGATCAGCTGCCTCAGTTATACTGATTTTTACATGTTTCCTCCCTTTGGCGGTTGAAGGCAGGAGTTGAACCACCAGGATAATGGCTGCCAAGTTGTTATCCCGTTCTGATAAAATAACACAAACCATGTTTAGAATTACCATATGAAAAAGGATACATAGAAAAGACTGTTGAACATATTTATCTATTAATATGCAACAAAATCACGTGATTCCTCCAGGTGATCGCTCTGTCGAAGGCTTTTGCTGACAGTGCTGACCTTAGGTTTGTAGAACGTTGGCCAGATTCCAATGAACTTCCCCGAGATGTCTCTTCCAAAGAGCATGATGAAGTCCTGCTCAATCTAGCAGAAGAAAAAATACTATCAAAACCCAATTCAAAAGTTTAGTTAATCAAATCTGAAACTTTCTCACCAAGCCTGGTGTATCCAAGAATCTTGGGAAGTGATCCAAAATGAGTGATGACTGGTCCAGATCATGTAGCCTATTCTGTCTATGCTTAAATTTAAATATTTCCTTCATTTTGTCCTTAACATCCTGGTCTGATGAATGCTTCATTATGGACATTGCTTCTTTGCATCCATCAGCAATCAGCTGTTCAGATGTTGAGGTCTCCCTCTGAGTTTTCAACCCGCCTTGATGATCAGACTTGGAGCTACTCTTGAAGTCATCTGCAGTGCTACGCTGAACAGTTTTCAATCGATAGGCCAGGTAGCCCTGTCCACTTTGAGGATCGTAGAAATGCTCCCATCACAGAACAGAAAACAAAATGTAAATTACATTGCATTCAGAAAACAAAATGTAAATTACATTGCATTCAAAAGGACAGTTATAAGGCTTGTCCACATCAGGGTTTCCCCCAGTGCATTATAAGCATGGCGGGCCGCCAGGCTTAGCGTTACGGCATTTCAGCTGTTTGGGATTCCCTTCGGTAATTTCCCCTCAGAAAGCAGGCGGAGAATCCGCGCTTTCTGATTGGCTGGTGTTGAGGAAATATAATCGTTTCTAGCATTTAGAAAATATAACCATCTTTTAGTGTTTAGTTAGCTGAATCTTTTACTTAAATTTTGAAGAAGTTTGTGTGGGTGAGTTCAATTGGCAGGAAGAGCCATGGCTGGGTTCAAAATATCAAAGAACAAGTGATGGATGGAGAAAACCTTTTAAGACGTAGTTAAACAATATATCTGTGGAGCTATAGGCTCCTATCTTTTCAGACATCTTGGGAGGACGGGAGATACTCAGGTCTCAGGAAATAAAGAGCCTTCAGCAAACAATTGGCATGTTAAACTATTGAACTGTAAACTTGTGAACTTTAAACTGTTTAAACTACTAACATCATATAGATTACTCTTAGTATTGCATGCTCTGATTAAAAATGTATTATTTACCTGTAGAATTAAGGTAGTTGGAAAATGATTAGGATGGTTTAATTTTTATACGAATGGTGTAAGCAGATTAGGAATTGTATCTAATTACTTGTTCAGAAGGGATGAAGCCAGATGGTTGAAGGAAATAAATTAAAAAAACTAAAAGGATCTTCAGGTTATAGGAGGTGACCTGATTTAGTGAAATGGACTGACTAGAGTTAAATTTATAATCTAGTCTGGTGAAATTGACCTGCAGTTTACCCGAAAATTGACTGAAATATTTGTTTAAAAGCGTACATACGGTTTGTTATTTATCTGTTTGGATTAGGAGAGAGTTCCAGCCACGTCTCCTTAGACATTTGCAAAGTCGTAAAAGTCAGCAGGACTTTAGAGTTCTGGTTAACTTCACTGACAAAAAAAGAGAAAACTTCTCTTTGATCGCTCGAACTGAATTGAAGGGAGGTGCCGTTTTCGAAGGCGGTCAGAGACAGCTTCCAATTGGTCGAGCGGAGAGACACCTTGTTTGAATAAATTAAAGAAAAAAGGATAAAACTTTCAACACGGAGTACCAAATCAGATTTTGCGCTTGCAATTTCTCCAAGGACGTTCTTGCTTTCTCTTTATCTTTTCCTCTTCTCAGGTAAATTTATCTGTTTGTGCTCTGAGGTTTTCTGATGTTTTGTGATGTGCTTTTCTGGTGATGGTTTGGTCTTGAATAAATGCTGATTATTGTGACGCTGTTGTCTCTGCGTGATCTCAGTCCTTGCGCACAGCATTTTTCTGAGCCCGGGCAGAGAGGATAGAACGAGTAAAGTTTTGCAATTTTATTCTCTTAACACTGGCTGTCACATTCAGCGATAAGCTCTCTTGTGATCAGGAATATTAAATACAACTATAAAAACTACAATTTGAGTTCCGTTCCTATTTCCTGTCTTGTCCCAGGTCCTTCGCCGCGGTCTGGGAACTCTCGCGAGACACAAAGAGACGTATGCAGCGTGATGGCGTCACAGAAGTTCAGAATTTAATCCAATCAGACACAAAGAATCAGACACACAGAGCAGAACAGATAAACATGCAGAGTTACATACAATTACCTGAGATACGTAGAATTACAGACAGACAGACATGCAAGACGTCTTGGAGGAATATAACCAGACCCACAAGCAGTGAAAATCGGATATATTTCTGAATTATTTTTGGTGTAAGCAGATTATATTCGCCGTGGGAGGTTCCTGCTTCAAGCAAGGCGTTCCTTGCTTCGACCAATGAGGAGCTGTCTCCTAGCCCTACTAAAAACGGGACCTCCTTACAATTTGGTTTAGGCATCAAAGGGAATTTTACTTCTTTGATGTTACTCTAAAGTTAACCAGAACTCTGAAGTCCCGCTGACTTTTACAACTTAACCAACCGCATGTATTGTTTTAGACCAAATTGTCTTACAGGTTGAACTGCCGGTCAACCTTCAAAGACGACCATAAATTCAGGTTTTATTACACCAATTTATGCAATGTCCTGACTCAGGCAGGGTCAGAACATTTCCTGTCGCCTTCCTTAAGCACAAACATCCCAAGACTTCACAAGTCTCTGTGAAGTCCTGAGTTTTCTACTTTAAATCTTATATTTTAATTTGCTGTTTGGTCTGTTATTCCTCCCAATCATCTCTTTGATATTTAAACTTATCTAAACTACAAAAATAATCAGGTCCATAAACTATTTTCAATACAAAACAAAACATTTTCAATTTACTTTTATCATTGACTAATTTTAATTCTAAAAAAGTAAAATATTCAATTTAAAGCATGCAAAATTAAAGTATTCTTTATGATATCAGTCTGAAAGTTTAAAACTCACAGTCTCAGAGTTCAGAAGTGCATGGGTCAACCGTTTATTGTGCCAAATGTTGCCTAATTAGCCCTTCTTTCCTGAGATAGGAATGTGTTCCTGGTTCTCACACAGATATGCTTCTAACCTCCTGTGGTTCTGTCCTCAAGCACTTTCAAATGCTGATTCTGTGAGCTTCCAACCCCCAGAAGCTGCATCTGAGATTAGTGACTCAAAATTCCTAGTTCTAATTAAAAGATAAAACCAACTCAAACACTACAAAAATGGTTATATAAGTAAAAGATTCACTAAACTACAGCACTAAAAATGGTTATATGATTAAATTCAACAAAACACTAAACAATGATTATATTTCCACAACAGCTCCCAGTTGGGGAAAACCCCTGACTGATCATATGATCATTCGATCATATCCGCCACTAAAATATTGACAAGTTTCCTTCTTGTTGGATCAGAGAGACCTTTGGTCTTGTTATATTCTTTTAATACATCTTTCTCCACCTGGTTTTTGGTGCAGAGCTACATAGACAATCTGCAATAGATTTCATCCTGCTATGAATTATAAAATGGATCATCATTCCATTTCCCACCTTGACACAACTCGCATCTTTTGCCATCTTACTGTCAGGTGGTCCTTCAGCCTGTCGTCTTCTCTGTGCTTTAGTTTTCTCTGTGATCACTGTAGAAGATGAACTTGCTGAGCTTGAAGGCTGACCCATCTTCAGAACTGAAGGAAGCATCTGTTACCTCACTCTTGTCAATGACACCCACTGTGTAAAGTTTAGAAGACTCATTAGTAAACATCTTAAAATTAACCAGAAATGGAACCTGAACCCATTTCTGGACTGTCTGATACTCCACTTGAACCAGCATTTCTGCATAACAAAAAAAGGACACGGTCCAAGCTTTGACACCTTGTAGATATTTTAAACCAACCATTTTCACTTCCACTAACACTTTGAACACGTAAGCTCTTGTCGTGATCAAAAGGAATTCTTATTGTAAAACTTTTAAACTATGCAATTTCGGTTTTTTTCCTTTGTTCTGTGTCCCGGATCCTGGCTGCAGTCTGAGAACTCTCGCGAGAAACACAAGGAGGCGTATGCAGTGTGTTGGCGTCACAGAAGTTCAGAATTTAATCCAATCAGAAGAAAGTATCACACAAGACAGAGAAATTAAAGGAACACAGTCACACATTAGTCACCTGAGAAAATAAGACAGATAGAGGAAAATACGAAGACGTCTAAGACGTCTTCGGAGAAATAGTCAGCCCATGGTGCTAAAATTGGCCATTTCTGCCTCATTCTCCCTGCGCAAGAGGTTTTATGCTAGTAGGTGTGTTCTATTCAAATAGGGGGCAACACCTCTCGACCAATTAGAAGCCGCCTCCGAGCACCCCTAAAAACGGCACCTCCCTACAATCTGGTGAGCCATCAAAGAGAATTTTACTTCCTTGATGTTATTTGAAGTTAACCAGAACTCTAAAAATCCTGCTGACTTTTACAACTTAACAAACCGCATGTATTGTTTTAGACCAAATTGTCTTCAGGTGAACTGCAGGTCAATAGTTTACCCCGCCAGATGTCCACTGGAGATTCCGTATTTCCTGAGACCAAATGTGACCCTGCTTTTAAATGATTTTCACACAGATAAGATTGCTTGCCTCCTGTAGTTTTACGACCTCAGAGACACAAAAACTCCTGACTTTAGAGCTAACTCAAACACTAAAAAATGATTATATTAGTAAAAGATTCACTAAACTAAAGCACTAGAAATGGTTCTATAATTGAGTTCAACAAAACACTAAACCATGATTATATTTCCTCAACACTCTGATATAAACTTCATCCAAGCTAGAGTGTTGAGCTAGCTAGCAAGACAGAATACGCTTCCATATCGGCTAGCCGTAATGCTTTGCCACTGCTCTAGTCTACGCAGCCCTCTTGGGGACATGGAGAATTTTTTTTTTGCTCTCTTTTGCGTTCCCTCTCAAAAGTTTAGCTTTACCTAGCAACACTCTATTATAGCGGTTCTCAACGTGGGCGGTACCGCCCCCAGGGGGCGTTCAGAGGACAGCAGGGGGTGCTGGCGGACATTTTTACAAAAGGGGGGCACTGGGATGCCTTAGGGGGGCGTTTGATCGAAGGTAAACTTTATTGTTAATAATAAAATAATGGTCAGTGCAAAGTAGGCTGCAAATTATTCGGTAGGGGCAGTGGCGCAACTACACATTTTTCAGGTGGATGCGAACATAAATCGGCGCCCGTGAAGTTGCGATGCACCTCTCCTCCGCCCCCCAGGCGATGATAGGTGAGGGATGATACGTGCGCGAGGTGAAACCTGCATACCCACTTTTTGCGCCACTGGGGGGCGTTGAGGGACCTGGATAAGGGCTAGGGGGGCGCTGGGCCACAAAAGGTTGAGAAACACTGATCTATTACAAAGTTGACGAACCAAACAACAGCCACAATGAAACCACAAATTATATAAAATAGTTGAAAATATTCAACATTTATGTTGGCTTAACCCTCCTATTATGTTGCGGGTCAAATTGACCCGTTTCAAAGTTTAAAAATTGTTAAAAAATAGTTAGAAGTATTTTTTCTGCATGAAACTTTTTGTATTTGTCTTATGTATAAAATGAAAATGGTTCATTTTACACATTTGCTGCCCCCCCTGGGTCTGTTTGTTACATCGATACTGTTCGGGTCAATTTGACCCGGCAGTCAAGTTGAAGGGTAAAAAGGTTAAAACAATGTTCAATTCTATTTGTTTCCATTGTTGAAAAGGAGTAATTTAAGTAAATTAGAAAATACAATTCGGTTCTTTTTCCTTTCCTGGTCCCGGATCCCAGCTGCCATCTTGGAGCCCACGTGAGGAATACAAAAGGCGTACGCAGCGTGTTGGCGTCACAGAAGTTCAGAATTTAATCCAATCAGAAACAAAGTATCAGACATAACAGAGCAGAACAGGAAAACATGCAGAGTTACATTTAGTTACCTGAGATACTAGAAGACAAAGATACAAGACGTCTTGGAAAAAACATAACCAGAGCGAGATCGGTTATTTTTTCTGACCCATTTTTCCGGTGCATCAGTTTTTATCTGTGATGGGAGTGCCTTGGTTTTCACATATTCAAAACAGGCGTTCCTCAGCCCAACCAACCGGTGACCGTTCCTGACGATTTCAAATTTAGTTCCTCCCTACAATTTTGTCCGAGCGATCAAAGAGAAGTTTTCTCTTTTATGTTATTGAAGTTAACCAGAACTCTAAAGTCCTGCTGACTTTTACAACTTTGCAAATGTCTCAGGAGACGTGGCTGGAACTCTCTCCTAATCCAAACAGATAAATAACAAACCGCATGTACGCTTTTAAACCAATACTTTTCAGGTAAACTGCAGGTCAATGCATCCGGGTAGACCATAAATCTTAAGATGTATCCAGGTTTATTTCACCAATTGATGTCATCTCCTGACTCAGGCAGAGTCAGGAGATCTCCAGAATCTGGCTCTTTCCTGAGCCACGAACATCAAAGGATTTCACAAGTCTCTGTGAGATCCTTGGTCTTCTTCATTTCATTTCTCCCAACACAAACCCTAAATCCTATATTTAATTCAATAAGAGTTATTGAATTAACTCTTACTCTTATTAATATGCTTTTGCTCTGTTATTCCTCCCAAAGTCTCCCTGATATTAAACTCATACAAACTACAAAAAGTAATCAGATACAGTTCCTGTTTCTTAATACAGAACAAAACATTTTCAATTACATTCATCATTGACTGGTTTTAATTCTACTACTAATACAATATTAAAATAAAATATTCAGTTAAAGCATGCAATATTAAAATATTCTATATGATAACAGTCTGAAAGTTTAAAAGTTCACAGTTTCAAAGTTCAGAAGTCTATAGGTCAATAGTTTACCATGCCAGATGTTCACTGCAGACTCCTTATTTCCTGAGACTGGAATGTCCCCCTGCTTTGAGATGCTTTTCACACAGATAAGATTGTCTACCTCCTGTGGTTTTATTATTTTACAACCTCCAAACAGGTTTCGTAGATCCCTCATTTATCTGTGACATTCTGACCCCAGGCACTACAGTCCCTGCATCTGACCTTACTGACACAAAACTCCTAACTTTAAGTAAAAGATAGAGCTAACTCAAACACTAAAAAATAATTATATAAGTAAAAGATTCACTAAAGTAAAGCACTACAAATGGTTATATGATTGAATTCAACAAAACACTAAACAATGATTATATTTCCTCAACACCATGCACCTATGAGACATATTTCACCACAACATCACACACACACACACACACACACACACACAACAACACACACACACACAAAACACACACAACACACATTCACTATTCTCTTTACTTCACTAGGAAGCTGCCAGAAAGCAGGTGGTCATCAACTTTTGACAGGAACCTTTTCTGTCCCCTGGACAAACTCCACCCACACTGAGTGACACTCAGTAGAAGTGGGGGGGGGACATAAATACTCTCTGCAAGGGAGACCTAAACACATTACACACTGAAGGTGCATGTGATATCGTCACTGTCAGAGATCAGGAAATGAGCTGCAGGGAAATAAAAAGATGACAATCATGGAAGTGCTAGAACTGCTTGTTGATCATGTCAGGACCGACTAGGATGGCAGAAACTCACGTCACAGACATCAAGTCAGTCTTTGAGCTACTCAGGCCTAGTGCAAGACATTGATTGAGTTTGCTGATATCTTGGTTTAATAATAACTGTTAGCCGATAGCATACATAGCAGTAATACATGGAGACCAACCCCAGTGTCAGCATAGACATAATGTAAGAGTAAACCAAGCATTGATTGCTCAGTTGCAGGAAATACAGTGGCCATCTTGGAGCAGTCCTCCCTCCTACTTTCTTCAACCAAAACAGCAGAAGATGCTGCAGCACTGAGGGATATTGCTGTTTGCGTCGATGGACTACTGATGCTCACATCAATATCATCCCAACTGAGGATATCGTTTGCGCGATGGACTACTGATGCTCACATCATAATCCATCCACGTACAGTCTGTGCAGACTGTACAAGTTGGGGATCTTGGCAGAGTTGTAAAAATCAATATTTAACAGCCAAATCGTCCTGTATTGAACCGATACGGGACGCGATTTGTTCCTTATCTATTAATGTCAGACATGCCTATCACACACCTAAACACTAAGTCTAACAATAACGACCAAAATAAAACAGACATTTCAGGACTATTTAACTTTCCACATGTCTGAGTTATTTACTGCACTTGGTAAGTCATTTTTTTCTGAGATGGTTTATAACTATTATTTTGAGTTGAGCTCAACCTGTATGATAGAGTCACGTTCGCCACAAGGCTCGGTGTTAGCATGTTTAGCTTAGCATGATTAGCTTAGCATGTTTAGCTTAGCATGCCGAATGTTAGCGGACTATAAATGTTGGAAAATATCGAGCCAGTTAACATTTAATCAAAATATTGGCTAACTTGAACAGATCCGTAATAATCTGGAGTATGTTTTTTTATGATATTGAATGTTTAATGCATATTGGTCAGATTTATTAACCTTTCTGATCGATTTTTTTCCTTTGAAAAAATGTAAAAGGCTTTTTCCCGCTGTTGCGTCTTCTTATATACGTTTTGCAGCATGTTTTAATCCTTTTATTGCCTTTTTGTATATATTAGAACCAGGTTGTGGATTAATCGCCAGTCGTCAGCCTAACCTCCCCCTCTGATCCTCCATGGATTCTTCGAAGATTCAAGCTCCACAAATGATTATTTAAGTCTTAATATCTCTGAAACTCTACATTTCTTTAACTGAGGCTTGTTGTTAAAGTTGTAGTAGTAGTCCATTCCTCATTGTTGTGTTTTTTGTTTGTTTAGTAGTAACTGAATTAAAAAAAAAATCTATTTGAGCATATATTTTAAAATATACACAAATGTTTGAAATATACTAAAGTATCTTTTTTTCACCTGGGAAAGCTTGACCTTCTATTCAAACTGAATGCAGTTGAACTGAAGGGGAGGACTGACCATCTGGACTACAGGCTCATGCACAGACTGTCTATATCTGGCAGTCCATAATTTAACAAAAATAGTATATTAGATATCATTTTATTGACCATGACAGACCATTGGTAGATTTTATTGACAGACATTGGGCTTATCCAATGAAATCCCTCAGTCCCACTTGGCCCACCCCTCTCCACCAAGGTTATAAATAACGTCATTGCAGCCTAACAGAGTCCGAGAAAAGTGAGCGGAAACGAGCCGAGCAAGATGGCAGCGTGAGTGGTCGTTCTTTGCAAGCTCTCCCGAGATTGTCTGGATTAGGAGCTATTATTGATGCTTTAACGCAGGGAAGTATTCCAGACATTCGCTAAATATTGTGCTTAAGAAAGACGTCCTGAAATTTTCGAATGGCTGCAAGTGGTAAGCGCAAATCTGTCAGCACGGAAAATACACCAACTAAGATGTCGGCTAAAAGTCACAAATCGACGGAAGACCATGACTTCACCAAAAACATCATAGCAACTTTAAAGTTGACAATAAACGAGAGAGCAGACGGTCTGCAAGCTAGCATAAATGATCTCAAAGATTCGGTGGATTATATCCACGCTGAAATGAAAGAAATGCAAGAAATGCAAGAAAAAATGACAGAAACAGTCAGGAGAGTTGAGAAATCAGAAAAAAAGATGCTGCAAATGGAAAATTAGCTGCTCGAAACTTTCACATTATAAAAGAAGATGGGACTTGTGGCTTTTGGGAATAAAAGAAGAAGAAGGAGAAGATGTTCGTAGCCAGGTTATTTCCATTTCCCAGAAGACTGCGCCAGAATGCAAAGAAAAACTACCAGACGTCATCGACAGCGTTCACCGGCTGGGTCGCATTACAGGATCGAGATGTCCTCGAGAAGAGATGATCCAGTTCTCCATGCGACAGTACAGAGATGACCCAGTTCTCCGTGAGACACTACAGAGATGATCCAGTTCTCCATGAGACACTATAGAGATGCGGTATGGAAGGCAGTCCATACCGCAGCCATAAGCAGTCATCTTTTCTGAAATCAAACAACCTGCACTTCAAGGAGGACTTCTCCCCAGAGGACCGTCAGAGAAGAAACACGCTGTGGCCACTGGTGAAAAAAACATGCCAAGAAGGGAAAACGGCCTTCTACATCGGTCCCAGAGCCTTTGTTATTGACAAAGGTGGAAAGAGGAAAGGAACTTGGACCTGCCAATGACTAGAAGACATCTTGAAATCAGAACTAACAGTTAAGTAATGGCATTTGGATATTGAAAAAGCTCCGTTTATCATATAATTTCTCTGTTGGGAGAGTTTGTTGGATCTTCCTGTAACTCCATTTTCTGGGTTAGAAGCTACAACTCTTAGCATTTCTTATTTTAAAGTTATTTCACTTAATGCTCGAGGGTTAAGGAACAACACTGAAAGAAAGGCAACTTTTTTATATCTTAAAAATTTTAAGGCTGATTTCTATTTTATCCAAGAAACTCATTCAACTGCAAATGATACCAAATTCTGGAAAACTCAGTGGGGGGACAAACTATGGCTGGAACATGGCGCTACTCAATCAGCAGGAGTGGCAATATTACGGAACAACTTCAGTGGGGATGTATATGTTCACTCTTAGATACATATGGACATTTTGTTTTATTAGTTGTATCAATAAATGAAGAAATTCTTTTGTTGGCTTCCATATATGGAATAATACCAACGCAAAAAATATGCAACTTTATGATAGATTAAGTAACGGGGTGAATTACTTATGTGGAAAATATCATAATATGAATATTATTATTGGTGGGGACTTCAATTCGACTCTTGTTGATGCATTAGATAGATTTCCTCCAGGGTTAATACAAATCCAAACACAGTTCTAAAAAATTTTATATCGACCTTTGGCCTGACTGATGTATGGAGACAAAAAAATAGCTCCAAAGTTGAATTTACATGGCAAAACAAAACGGGCTCTTTAAGTCGAGAATTGATTTCTGGCTGGTGTCTGATTTAATAGCGGATGAAATTAAGTCGAATATTCTCCCAGCTCCTTTATCAGACCACAAGCTTCTTTTAGTTGAAAAAACTAAATTAAACCAATATGGAAAAAATAAAATTACAGCTTACTGGAAACTCAACTCTTCAGTTTTAGAAAATAAAACAGTAGAAGAAAACATTAAACAAATAATTATAAAATATTGGAATACAGCTTGTAGTCAGAAGGAATTTAGTAAAAATTGGGAACTCCTAAAATATGAACTTCGAAAAATGTTTATGAAAACTGGAGCTGAAGTTGCTAAAAGAAAAAGTAAAAAAGAATCAGAAATAATACAAGACATTTTCCTTCTGAACCATGTCCTGCCAGAAAATATGTCTGAAGAACAAAAAATTAGATTAAACCAATTACAACTGAACCTGGACAAGATTTACATTTCCAAAGCTAAAGGTGCGTACATCAGATCGAGACAGAAATGGTTAGAAGAAGGAGAAAAAAACTCTTCTTACTTTTTCAGATTAGAAAAAGACATCAAATTTCTAACAGTATTATGAAACTTCAAATCAATAATAATATCTGTGAAGATCCTGTTCAAATCTCTTCTTACCGTGAAACTTTTTTCCAAGAACTTTTATCAATCAAAATATTCTGAAGAAAATGTCACACAATTTATTAACTCTCTAAATACAATGCAACAAATTAGTAAAAATAGTAAAGAACAATGTGATTCCTTGATTACACTTGAAGACATCCAAAAGTCCATCAATAAATTAAAACTAAACAAGTCACCAGGGACCGATGGCCTCAATGCAGAATTTTATAAAAAGTTTTCAGATCAGCTATCGCCATTTTTATATCAAGTTTATCTTGAAAGTCTGGATTCTGGATCACTTCCACCAACAATGACCCAAGGTCTCATTACATTGATCCCTAAACCACAAAAAGACAAGCTTCTTTTGGATAACTGGCGACCAATTACATTACTACAAAATGACTATAAAATTATTGCAGGTTGTACTGCTACAAAAATTAAGAATACTCTTGAAGAAGTGGTTGATGAAACTCAGTCTGGATTCATACCAGGTAGACATATAACTAATAATATTAGACTTATATTGGATCTGCTAGATTACTCTGATTTAATAGAGGGGGACGGTCTCAGTGTATTATAAGTATGGCGGCCCGCCATGCTTTACTAGCCCTGCCGCCAGGCTTAGCGTTTCAGCTGTTTGGGATTCCCCTCGGTAATTTCCCCTCAGAAAGCAGGTGGAGACATTCCCCCCCCCACCCCTCCCGTCAACAGCATTGTAGGATTCTCTACGGATCGTGCGCCAGGCTTAGCAGGTTTTCTGGAGGAAACCCTGCGGTCTCATATTATTTGTGGATTTTTTTAAAGCCTTTGACACAGTTGAACATACATTTCTGTTTAAAGCATTAGAAGTATTCGGATATGGACAAATCTTAACTAAAAGTTGTCAAATGTTATATAAGAATTGTAATGCATCTGTAAAATTGTCACATGGTTACACTAAAAGATTTTATTTGAAAAGAGGTCTCAGACAAGGGTGTCCAGTCTCCCCATATTTATTTATTCTGGCCATGCAAATTCTTTCAGTTAAAATCAAGGAAAAAATTACAGGGATGCATACAGAAATATTGTAATTTCCCAGCTTGCTGATGATACTGCACTTTTTTTTAAAGAATAAATGTGAAATAAAAAACTATTGAAATCATCAACACCTTTTCCAAAGCTTCTGGTTTGACTTTAAATCTAAACAAATGTGAATTACTTTCCATTAAATCTCCTTTAAAAGGCACATTCCTCAACATTCATATAAAAGACAAAGTTAAATATCTTGGAATCACAATAATTAAAGATCAAAATATAAGATCAGTAGAAAATTTTAACCCCATAATTAAAATAGTTGAACAAAGATTTAATTTATGGCTCCAGCGAGATCTCTCTCTTTTAGGACGTTCATTACTAGTCAAAGCTGAAGGCTTATCTAGACTCGTTTATCCGGCCCTTGCTCTTGATGTTCCTAAACAAATCAGTACCAATGTTAATAAAATAAACTTTAACCAGCTTTTTCCATATGGAAAAAGAAATTCCACCTTGTCAAGAAAAATATTCTAATGAATAAAGTTGAAAAAGGTGAAGTTGAAGCCCTTGAGTTCACATCTTTAAACAATTCATTCAAAATTAAGTATTTAAAAAACCTTTTAACAAACCCAAACTCTATATGGAATGCTATTCCCATTTACAACTTTGAGAAAATTGGAGGATTACCCTTTCTTCTTAGATGCAATTATAGTAAAATATACTAAAATATCCCTAAAATTATCTCTGTTTCATAAACAAATGCTGTTAAGCTGGTCACTTTTGTACAAACACAATTTTTCTCCTCATAAATATTATATCTGGAATAATGAAGACATTAAATATAAAAATAAGACAATATTTTAAAGAAAATGGTTTGACAGAGGAATATTGCGTGTAAGCCTATTACTAAATCCAAATGGTCATTTATTGTCTTATTCTGACTTTGTTACTTTTTCAATTTCCTGTTACTCCTAAAGAATATGCTGTGGTGTTTGACACAATCCCCAGCGGGTCATTAAAGCTTTTATCATCTTTTAAAAAAGAGAAATTTCTTATAAAATTATTCATAATGTTTATCCTGTTAAAACATTTTTAATAAAAAGATATAAATGGGATCTGGACCCTATGTGTACTTTTTGTAAAATTTATGAAGAAAAGCTTGTTCATCTTTTTTGGGATTGTTAATTACACCAAAATATTCTGGAGAGATATGTCCATTTTCTTTCACAAAAAAAAATTCTCAATATTACTTTGACAAATAAGGATGTTTTGTTTGGAATGGAGAAATGTAAACTTGCAAAAAAAGAATTTTTTTATGTTGTTAACTTTTGTATTATTTATGGTAAATGTCCTATTCACCCCTCCAAGTATTTACAGTAAAAGCCTAATTTCCAGATCTTATTATCTTCTATTAATATCTATATTGAATCCTTAAAACTAAGCTCAAATGCTAAAGCCATTCAAATCCTAACTTAGTGTTAGCTTCCCCTTTTTGGACTCTCTCACACACACCTGCCCTCCCGCCTGATGAAACACTCCCTCGTCATGAACATTTCCCTCCTTCTCTGCTACTGAATCTGCTCCAGCGGGTAAAGTTTGTGTGGTAAACATATCAGTTAGTTTGACACATTTTTCTGAACGGGCTTATGCGCTTTTTAGCTTTTCTGACTAGCTTCGTCTCAGATCCGCTCACTTTTTTTTATTTTTATTTTTTATTAGCAAACAAGAAACACACAGGAACAGTATAGAACAATAGTAGTTGCAAACATAGATACAACATCCCAGGGCTTTACAGAACATAGAAAAATTAATTTACAAAGTCAAAATCAAATTGTTGCTCGAGGGTTGCAGTTCTTTAAGGGCAGCTAGCAGGCAGTCAGAAAAATACTGTGATAACACAGGAATGATGATGGCCCGTGGAATTAATAATGGACACTTTCTGAGATATTTTAGTAATAAGAATAATTGTGAATTTCAATATAAAATGTAATAAGAAAGGGAAAACAAATAGAATAGTCAAAAACAGATATTGATACTGTTAAGGAAGAAAATATTATAACTGACTAAATTTAGAAAAAAACAACTTTGCTCTGATTTCTTCCTTTGTCCCAGATTCCTTCCGCGTCTCGAGGCTGCATGCGGAGACAGAACCACAACAATGCGTGTTGACGTCACAGAAGTACAAATTTAATCCAATCAGAAGAAAGTATAACAAGAAACAGAAAATTTAAAGAAACACAGAAACATACATTGGTTACCTGAGAATTATAAAAACTAAGAAATATCAAATAAATATCGAAGACATCTTCGGAGAAATAGCCAGCCCAAAAAGGAGCTAAAAATAGGCCATTTCTACCTTATTCTCCTTGCGTACAGGTTTTTATAGCAGTAGGTGTGTCTTCTCTATAATATATTCAAATAAGGCGTAACTCTGTTCCTCCAATCAGGACCTGTCTCTGACCCTTTCTCTAAAGCCATTTTGTCCCTAATGTCTAAGGAGAGCTTCTCCTGATCTCCTGCTGGTTGAGTTCCTGTTTTCCAAAGAGAATTTCAAATGATGGTCTCCTCTGGCTCCCTGCATATTAATTTACAACCTCCTGTCCTTTGTGTTAAAACCACAGGAGTCCGAGCCAAAAGCTCTCGTGGAGAGCTCCTTGTTCCAACACTTATCCAGGCATATGTTTTAAACGTTCCTAATCACCCAGACATACTTATTCAAAACTAAGAATTTTTCTAAAAAGACTAAACTGAATTAGACACTAAAAATAGTCATTTTTCCTCAACAATACCATTAAAAACCATTACCATTAAAAAAATTTATAAATAACTTGACATCTTCAGTAAATACTATCTAGGAGAGTTGTAGCCAAAATGTGGAAATGTTCAATATTGGAAATGATTGCAAGAATGTTAAGAGTTGTGTAGTTAAAAAAGTAATTTAGTAATTACTTCAAGTGAACTTATTGCACTACACCTCTGTTAAGGTATCCATGCTTTATGTTAAATTATTCTATATAATAAGAGTTTCTGAATTAGTTAATATTGGAAAAGTCTGGCTCTATTTGGGGGATCAGTTGCTGAGGACTTTAGAACAAGGAACCCCCCCCCACCATTAAAATATGAGTCTATTATCTGTTCCTATGAATGTTTTGTTTTATTAAAAAGCACTGTTTCATTGTCCATGTTTAGCGGAATATTCACATGTATGTTGGTAGCAATTGGGACTGAGAGTGAAACAAGTTTGGACAGTGATCAGTTTCTAACAGGCGCTTAGGGCAGCCTTGGGTTGGAAGGGTCCTAAGTTGAAGAAAGAAGGCGAAGAAAAGAAAAAAGATGGTGAATGTAACCGTTACAGTCAGGGGCGGATCTAGCGGGGTGGCAGCTGCCACCCCAAATGAGAGAATTGCCACCCAGCTGGCGACAATGAATTCAATAAATAGTTATAGCAAATCGGACATTAAACGCATGAAACTCTTTTTTGACAACAGTGTAACCTGACACCCACTGCTAAGTAGTGGGAAGTGCGAGAGAAGGACAGAGCGCGACGCAGCATTGATGGATGTTTATGTTACTGGACTGGACATTATGTGATTTATCGTAAGTCACACATGCGACATTTCTGTCCATTGAGTCATTAATATCGGTGGTCAGGAAAATACGACAATCAGCAAAGAATCAGAACAACGGACCGATGTTTAGCAGTTAATTCAACCATAGATGATGATAATAAAGGCTTCAGATTCACAGGTGAGGAAAAAGTTTTAATTTGAAGAAAAGACTGAACAAGTGAGCAGGTCAGTTATGCTAGGCTAACTGTGATTAACCTGGTATTGACTTTGATAACCTAACATGAGCTGCACAGTTCGGTGTGTTTTGGTTCCGTTGGCACTAAAACAGGTCAAACCGCCACCAAGTCATCAGTAGAGCAGCTGGTTAAATCAGCTAATCAACCACCAAAAACTTATTAATCACAATATAGACATTAAGTGTAACAGACTGAATGTTCTGTTTTAGTGTTTTTGATACATTTTTGTGTGGGAATGTTTGTTTTTTGGTGTTGATTCCCCTGATCAGTAATTTCTGCTCTATCTGCTCATTGAGCTGTTGTTTGTCGGTTGCCATGGCAACGGGTCCGTAAAGTCGTCATATACACAGAGTGAGAAAAGGCAGAATAGAAGTGGTTGTAGATATTTTTTCTTTGTTTATTTATCCATTTGAATTTTGTTACTTTATTCTTAAATTTCTATTTTTTGTATTATTTACAGAGTTTATTTGTAGGTTGATAATTGTTGAATTTATTTATTTATTTTATTATTTTCTTGTTTATTTTCTAAATTTAGACAGGAAGTAATGAGGGTCAGTCCACTTTCTATAAGTCAGGGGCCTGAAGGACCAGCAGGCATTTGGGTTTGGCCGATGGTTTTTACCAGAACAAGAGAGGTAGCATGAGAACAAATGAAAGTTTTTATCTCTGTAATTGTTTGGTGATAGAGGAAAATAAATCACCAAGAACAATCAATAAGTTTGGACATTGAACCACGTTTTGCCCGTCTAGAAACTTGACCCCAGTGCCTCAGTAGTGACTTGGTGGAACTTTTATTGGATGTTTGGCTTTGTAAACAGTCAGAAGTGGTTCAGTCTAGTTTGGTTCTTCACTTGTTTATCAGCTTCATTGTACCTTTATTGTTTCTCACTGCAGCTGCTGCAATTCCTAAAGACAAGTGACAAAAACTGAGCTAATCCCCTGTGTTCTCAAAACATGGTGATATTTATAACAGTCGTCAAACTGCGGCTCCTACAGCATATTTAAAATAAAACGATTGACCAATATAAGTAGATATTCGCCCTTTCTTGCATCTTGACAGAACTAACAGAAACTAAACTGTTTATAAATTTATATCATGGAGAATTTATCAAACATCAGTTTCTAATCTTTATTGTAAGTCGTATTTAATAGATTTATCGAATAAAAATGATGGCGCTACTAATACTTTTGTGACAGATTTCTCCTTGTCCTGTATTGGGATAAAATGGTTTTCTGGACACAATGCATGTCAATTGATATGCATATCAGTAATGCATATCAATTAGCATAAGTATGAAAGACGTGAAAATAATTAACTATACTACATTAAGAAATTGTATTTAAGCCTTGGTGCTACATGAAGCTGATTTTGAAACAAAGCAAGTTAAAAATAATATTTTGTATTGTTATATATATATATATATATATAAGTATATATATACTGCCACCCCTGAAAAAGTCCCTGCCACCCTCTTGCCACCCCATAAATATTTTTCTAGATCCGCCCCTGGTTACAGTGTTACGCACGGATCGATGAACGTGTTTTTGTTTGTTCAGAAAAAGGGAAGTAAAGGAAATTTACAACCACCGCATGTCTCGACACCACTTTTGTTCGAGTGTCCAACATCTATCTTCCTCTTAGATCCCAGGTCCTCCCGGCAGGCCACATGTAGCCACAATGAACACAACAATGCGTGTTGACGTCACAGAATTGCAAAGTTTAATCCAATAGAAGACAACGTATGAAATTACAACAGAAGCTGCAGAACAGCAGAGACATACATTCATACCTGAGACAAAGAGGATAGAAAAAAAGGCAAGGGCGCATCTTTGGAGGGAGCTGGTGCAAAAAAGCAAATACTCCTGCGCACAAACATTTATAGTATAGGCATGTTTTCCTCTTTAATATATTCAAATAAGACATACCTCTGCTTGACCAACTGGAAGCTACCTTAGATGCTGAGAAACTCCTTCCAATTTTACTTCCGAGATCAAAGGCCATTTGCTCCTTTAGGCCATTTGCTCCTGCAGGAGTTCAGGACAATCTTCTCCTTTGTTTTAACAAAGGAGAAGATTGTCCTGAACTCCTGCGGTTTTAAGGCTATCTGGGCAGAGAGAAACAGAGAAAGGTATTTCACAGATAGCTGTGAAATCTGGAATGTCTCCTGCTTTTCTCCCTACATATAGATTCTCAGGAACTAACTTAAATTCTGTAATTAGTTCAAGAAAACGTTATCTCCACAAACCCAATTTTGTTCTTCTGCACTCAGCACTTCAAAAGATTGAGTCCTGCCGTAAACCAAATGTAAAATTACAGAACAGAATGGGCTAAAATTCCTTTTCCTAACCTATCAAATATAATATTCAATCCTAAGTGTAAAAGTTAACACAATCATTATTCAAAACCCATTCACCATAAACCTGAGCAATTCTAATACTAAACAAAACATTTTCATTCACACAATTTCCATTTGATAATAACAGATAACAATTTCAAAATACATTCATTATTGACTAAATTAGTAATTCTATAAATAGATAATACAATTTCAGTCAGAGCATGCTATTAGTATCTAAGAAAAATGTCTTACACGTTAAATTGTAGTGGATTTAAACATTCTATGTTGTATTCAGTTTGATCTTCCATGAACTGAGCAAACTTTTCTCTCCCACGCTCATCCAAGTGATGCTGCCTTCCTGCAGATGCTAATTTTAGCATCTGTATAGAAAATATAGATACATCATGCAACAAAACATGTCAGGATAGGAAACTATAGATTTTGCAACATAAATGTTCTGAGTGCACAGTCTTTGACAAAGTAACACAACAGATAACACAACAGGGGTGTCAGTGAGAGTTCCCTTTTTGATCTCTATTGTCCTTTCCGTAAGTTGAATACTTGCTCAGGAATAGTCTAGTTTTAAATCATTAACACAAACCCATTCTAAATTAAGAACTTTGTTCAATATACCTTTTACACATGCCATAAGATTAACTGTATTAAACACTAAAAATATTCATTTTTCCTCAACATTATGTACATTTTATGGTAAATTTATAAGTAAATCGTTTTTCACGTAGTTAGGAAGTAAATCATATATTTTATATAATTTGCTTGTACTGGTGGGATTTGTAATCGGGGGGAAAAAAAAAAAAAAAAAAAAAAAACAGTGACTGGCGAAATGTCTGAGTGGCCAGTAAAAAAATGTCTCCACCAATCACTGTGGCTGGTTGAGAAAATATTTAATTTCCCAGGGTTATATCTGTTTTACAACATGTTTTACATAAAAGTAGTTTTCAGCATGTAGAAGAAATTCTATAGTGAAGCAATAATGAATTCAGACAACCCAGAGATGGCCCCTTTTTATTTCATTTGACCATGAAGGTCCATGAATATTTTAATTTATTCTTACATGGCAATCTTTGGTAGCATAACTAGTTATAGCTGCTCTTCAATGACCAAAGACCAGTGCATAATTTAGCTCTGAAAACATATTTTAAAAAAGTAAGAGTTAGATTGCATGCTGTCCTTTCCATTAAGCAGCATAAAATATAGACTATATACTGTATAGAAAATAAAAAATGTTTTGAGTGCACAGTCTTTGACAAAGTAAACATTTACTGATCCATGACTTTGTGTTACAAAAAAAAGCCCCACGATTAGTGTTTAAGCAGATAATTATGTTTAGCCAGAACAGGGGCTAGGATTAATCAAGAGACTGTTGTGTTCAGAAGTGGTCCACAGAATTAAAATGCCTGTGATACAAAAGTAATTCTGCAGTAGCATGTGACCCTGAAGTTCAGGTTGAAGACAGTTGGGTAACACCTATAACAAAATGTAAGACATTAAAAATAGTAAGTAGGTAAAACTTTCAAGACATATATCACATCATGCTGAGAAAAAGAAAAAAAACTAAAAGCAACCACAAAGTAAGGTTAAAACTATTTTAATGAGATGTTTTTCTACTTACCTTCAAAAAGTAAAAAAAAAGAAAAAGGTTCTGCAGCATAATATATGCTTGATTGACAAAGCTTGAATGCCCGTTTATGATAAAATGTACAGAATTTTCCCATTTACTGATTATTTTATCAGTGATTCTTGAGAATAGGGACAAAACAGGTCCTATGGATAAAGCACAAAAATTGAATAAAATATACACAAAATATATTTTTTTCAAATAACTGACTAAACTAACCTGGGTCATGTGAGCACAACAATGTATATTTTCCAGGTATTTGCTGAATATTTTTTTATTTTAAACATTGTAGTCGCTGGATGATGCCTGTAAAAGCCTTTGTCCAGGAGCAGAACTCAATGCATTATTATAGTTTAAAACAATTTAAAAAAATACTAAAATTATATTATGACAATTAAATATAAGTAGTCATATTAATAATTATAAAGGTATCAATAAATTGAATTAAAAATCATTTTTATATATTTTCCAACTCCATTGAAATTTGTCCTTAGTTTTTGTCAACACCATCAGAAATGAAAAGAATGTAAAAAAATCAGGCATTATTGGGGGAAACCAGAACTTCTGAGGACCCCATGACCACTTCCCGTTTCTTCCTTTACTAAGAGGGCTAGTTAGCTCTGGTTAGCTTAGTAGTTACTCTGTTGCTTTTATCTTTATTTTTTCTTCTTTTTATTCCTAAGTTTTTTGTCACAACCATGATGTGTCAACACCATAACTGATATTTTACAAAACTTTGATGAAATTTTGTGAAATAAAAGCTTAATTTTGGTATATTTTAAATATTTCATGGACCTAATGAGTTACAATATGGCCTCTTATGAGAAGAAAATTCTATAACCTTATAAAACCTTTTGACTCGTGTATTTTCTCCTCTGCCCGGATCCATTGAAAGTGATCATTGCATCAGCTGAACTTACAAGACAAGACAACTCGGTTTCCACGTGCAAAGGCATAACGACATTTATTAAACAAAACAACAAATGAAACTAACAGAACTAAATGAAATCAGGAATATTTACCTCACCCAACAGACATCAACCAAAACGACAAGACAATACAGAGAAAACATCCCACCGCACTGGATGTTCCTCCGGAGACCCCATGACGATCTGAGGATTCAAAGTTCCCGGTCCCACTCTTTTAGCGGGTGGGCGTGCTCTTCCCTTCGACGCAGTACAAACTTATGGGAGTGTTGTTGGTGAGGTTTCATTTTAAGAACAAGTAACAACATTCATTTTACCTAATTATTGAAGTCATGGTTAAATTCTACAACTAGCTTATTTTAAATATATTTTCTTAACACCTCATTCAGATTAACATCATATAAATTGAGGTAGTTTGGCTTTTTGTCACCTCTGTCAGATTCAACTCCATCAGTTTTCTGACTCTTTCAGTGAAATTGTTGTCAAATCTCACTTAAATGTGCAGTTAATTCATTTTAATGTATTTTACATAAATTGCATTACTTCACATGTACCAAGTTTTTCATTTTGTTTGTCACCACCTTCAGTTTTGTGTCAACGCCGTCATGCAGTGTCAACTCCGTCAGATTGACTTTTTGTTGTTTTAAATAATATTTATTTTGTTTCTTGAGAAGCTTTTGTCTGTAAAATGAGTAAAATATAACAAATAGGGTCATTAAAAATTATTTTTGATGTATTTTTGTCAGATGGTGATGACAACGTTCTGGGTCAGGTAGATTAAAAATGTAATTTTTAAAAAAAAATGTTGCAACCGGGAGCTTGTACTTTAGCATCTTTACATTTCCAATAGATTATTTGACATATTGTATACATAAATTTGAGAAATAACAAAAACAATTATGAGAAAATTAAAACCCATTTTGTCCCTATTTTCAAGAATCACTGATATACTGTAATTGTCAGAAAAAAACCCTGGATTTAGTGCTTAAAAAATTAATTGAATGTCCAACAAATTTGGAATTACCTTTGTGGAGTTTAGGAGGCCGATTAGTTGTGACCACATTACTTTGACACATAGCTTCAGTCATCCAGGAGAGGGCGCTGCAGCAGTAATCCAGCTGAGAGAGAGATGGATTAATACTGAAAAGGCAGAAATGACAGCTACACAGAAAACATGCAGCATAACACATGTAGACACTGACTGTTTAACTTTTACCGATGCAAGCCATAAACAGACAGGTAATAGCACACTGTATGGCTTTTCAATTATATCGTGTGATCAAGAAACTGTGGTAACTTGTGGAGGACATAAAAAAGTATGTCTTCCTTAAGGTATTGCTGACCTGCGTCTCAAGTAGACGCAGCCTTCGATCGTGGTCTCGGATTTCTGCCATCTGCTTCAGAACACCGTCCACCCTACACAAACATGCATAAGTATAAATTTGCTATATCAATTTTGATGGTGTAAATAGTCATGAAAGTATATTATTCTACTTCTACTCTGCACATACTAAACATGATGTTTGTCTTAATTTTTGCTCTGTACTCAGAAAAAGTTAAGCAGGAAAACCTTTAGGACAAACATTATGGCGATTGGGGTAGGTGATTAAAATCTTACTGTCAGATTTCTTATTCAGTAGTCAATACTTTTATTTCAATGGTAGTCAAGAAAAGCTGGAAATTTCAGTTGTTGCCAATCAGAACTAGCAGTAACCAGCTAGCTGCCATGCTATCAGGAAGTTTTCATTCACTAACTCTGGATTGTTTATTGTAATGGATCTTGTATTGGCCTTTGAATGTTAAGTTTTATACTTGAATTTTTTGGCAATGTTGAGGGGTTTTATTTTGACTCTTATTATTATCTAGCCTCTTCAGAACCTTCATGTTTTCAGTCTGTTAAAGATAGTATTACAGATAGCAGTACCATTAGCACAATGCCTGTTTTTTATTCTTAGAAACAAGTCCGTCTCCTGGCCCTTATTTACACAACGCAGAACTGATTTATGCTGATCGATCACAATTACCGAGGTCACACTAGCACAGTGAAACAATAGCTTGCGTGAAGTATTGCTACTTCTACCGGTATTGCTACTGATGGAGTATTGCTACTCGAATGAAAATCAGTGAAGCGTATTTCTACAACACAGTTTTTACAGCTAACAGTGCTGCTTTACAACAGACTGAATGCTAGTTTTCTTCCGGTATACACTACCAGTCTGGAACGAAGCGCCTAGCGACCGAGTTCACACTTGTATCCAGTGTTGTATAAAGTACTGAAATCTCATAGTCAAGTAAAAGTACAGGTTCCTCTCCAAAATATGACTTTGGTAAAAGTCCAAGTCATTGACTGAAATGTTACTTGAGTTAAAGTCTTAAAAGTATCAGAATTTTCTTGTACTTAAGTATGGAAAGTACCGTAAAAATTTATGTACTCATGTAATGTAATAAAAAGTATAAGTAAAAAGTAAAACAAGGCAAATGCAGTTTGAATGACAATTTTTACACTGCAAAAAATCCCCTTTCAAAAACAAGAAAAAAAAGTACAGAAATAAGGTATAATTTTCTTAAAATAAGAAAAATTATCTGCCAACAGAACAAGAAAATTTATCTTATCAAGATTTCCTAAAACAAGAAAAAATATCTAAACAAGATAAACCTACAAATATCTTAAAATTAGTGTATTTTTACTAAAACAAGCCAATTTTTCTTAGACAAGTATATCTTATTTTAAGAAAAATATCTTAAAATCAGTGTATTTTTACTTGAAACAAGCCAATTTTACTTATACAAGTAAGATATATCATCTTATTTTAAGAAAAATAATCTCAAGTAAAGAAAATGTTACTTGACATTGAATTTCATGAAATCAGCATATATATGCTTGAAACTAGTATATTTTTATTGTCGCATAGGATAAAATATTTTGTTGTTGTTTTACTCAAGGTTCTTATGCTAAGGCAAAAATCCGAAAATTTATCCTGTGAATACTGGAACAAGAGACGTTATCAGCTTGCTGAAAAGAAGACATGAGTTAAATTACTTTTAACATCTTTATTACATTTAAGTTTCACATAAACACAATAAAACATGACTACTGGTCAGAATTTAAAGTCTGGATGGGCATCTGATTCTGAAACAATCCTGTAAAATGACAGCAATGAAGATCTGACACATCTGCCACACATAAGATGCCCTAAGAGTCAAGCAAACCAAATAGTCCAAAGAAAAAAAAAATCTTCGGGTTAGATGTCAAAAATAGGAGCTTCCTCCGCAATAAACTTCTTCCAATCCGCCATAACCTTTTATTTGTGGAAATCTTGCCTCAGTTACGGACGACATTATTGAGATATGTCAGCAGCACAGAGAGAAGTGGACACACACACACACACACACACACACACACACACACACACACTCACACACACACACTCACACACACACAACACACACACACACACTCACACACACACACTCACACACACACTCACACACACACACACTCACACACACACACACACACACTCACACACACACTCACACACACACTCACACACACACTCACACACACACACTCACACACACACACACACTCACACACACACACACACACACACACACACACTCACACACACACTCACACACACTCACACACACACACACACTCTCACACACACACACACACACACACACACACTCACACACACACACACCACACACACACACACACACACTCACACACACACACTCACACCACACACACTCACACAACCCCATAACACTTTATTAAATCTGCCCAGTACGACGACATTATTGAGAATCACACACAGAGAGAGTGACACACACACACACACACCACACCACACACACACACACACACACACTCACACACACCACCACACTCACACACACCACACACACACACACACACACACACACACACACATGCTGAAAAGTGTAGCAGCTATGATGTCCTCCTTTCAGAAGATCAGGGCAGGAAGGTTCCAGTGGCCAGTAGAAAGTTGGTTTCATGATCACCAGAGCTGAAAATGGTCTTGTTTGATTGAAGTTGTTGGGTCATTTGCTAATTGAAGCACAGACAGAAAAACAATCACAAAACCAACCACGTTTTAGGGACTAATCAGTGTAAAGATGAATAAGTATCATAAATTTCTTACTTTAAGAATGTGAAGAACAGAGTCACTTGCAATTCCCAAAGTTTCTTGTAGATGGTTGGAGTCCAGCATGGGCTTCACCATGGCAACAGTTTGGTTCACTTGAATAAACATGTCTTGTTTTAGTTCATTACAATATACATTACAATATTACATGAATTCAAGATGGCAAGACAGTCATTTTAATTAAATCAAACTAGGACTAATTAAATTCACCAATCAAAAATAGTGTTTAAAATATCCTGGTAACATTGTGGAATATTTAACCTTTTAGGCTTTTAGACTCGTTGCATTTAAGTTTTTAAATTACAGCCCATCAAACACCCTCAAAGTTAGTGAAATACTAGGCGGAATTGCCCTTTAACCATTTCCCGAGTCAGAAGCAATAAGCCACCTTAGTATGTTAAAAACGGAAACTACCAAAACTCGGTCGATATTATTTTTTAAGCCAGATATTGTGGTTAATGGCTGTTCAATATATTCACACAGCGGCTCTTTAACCTGCGGGTGACAGTTAGCATCACGACATGCTAACTAGCTTCAGTTAGCTTATCTTAGAAAGACAACTTCAAACTTACCTCTCAGAACAGCAGCTGTAGGGTCTATACACGTAAAAAAGTCCTCCATCTTCAACCGAGATTAGAAAATTTTCCACAAAAAATCGTATAAAAGTACATTAGATAATAACTTAGTTAGGCTGTTACAACTGAACTAACCGTTAATCGGGCAGTTAAACGATCTCTGGCGTTGCCGTTAGTGATGTGCGGATTGATACTGAAATATCGATTCTTCCGATACCAGAACTTAATTCTTTAAAATCTATTGTCAGATCCAAGGATCAATATTTCAGCACTTTAGTAATTTGAGATCATGTAGATTAACAAGAGCACGTTAGAAAGTAACTAAATTATTGAGATCTTGCCTAAATAAAACTTTGTTAATGGGAACTACTTTTTCTTCCGCCGGAAAGCCCAGGCGCAGCGTGCTGCTGACGTCACTCACTCAGAAATGAACAAATTGACAGATTATAAAAGTGACATGGAGCCATTTCAGCTGTCATTTTATAGTTTTAATAAATAAATAAGGATCTATTTAGTAGGGTTACTACTTTACAAATTTTCTATATTTTAGTTTGCAACTCCATTTTCACATATTTTGTATATTTCTGCTGTATTAAAATAGCTTATAGTAAACGAGATTGTTGTCTCAATGTACTTCTGAGTTTAAAATGAGGGCATCAGAGGACATTGTGTTCTTTCCATGAAGCCAAGATATGGATTACATTTATTTTTTATTTAATTAAGAAACAAATTAACTGTCTTTGCACAAAGTCTGGGATCTGTATTGCCAATACCAGCTTAAATTTTACTCAGTATTGGATCGGAAAGAAAATCTGTTGTATCGAACATTAATAGTATCTCACTGACATTTTGGGCACTTTCCCAGTTGGATTGTATGATGTCATAAAAGGGGTTACAAACATGATGAATAAAATATTGTTCAAACTACTATTAGTAACTTATAACGTAAGAATTTGAAATATAAACCAAAAGTTAAAATATTTATCATGACATTGAGCTAATTAATATTGTTGATTCTAATCTCATTGTGTGGAATACCAGCCATTTCAAATCACACAACAATAGAAATTTCATGACATGTCAGTAAGATGTCCGACATCTTGCATAAAGCAGATCAGATTAATAAGGTCCATAGCAGATGGAAAGATGCCAAGAATGATCTTGATATATAAACCTATATTGTCTCTGAAATTGTTGTGTTAAATGTCAACCGTTTAAATATTAAATTATAATTTCCAGAACACTCTGCCAACTTATACAACAGTATAAGTTTGTGGTTTTTTTAATTTTTCATTGACAATAACACAAACAATTCCATTTGGACATAGTCTGTTTTAATTATCTGAAGACATTTCATTAAGTAATTGATTTCTTTTTTGTGCTTGAAATAAGAAAATTTTACTTATGTAAAATAAGTTATAGACTTGAAAACAAGAAAAATCTCCTTAATTTAAGATATTTAATCTTACTAAAGATTTCAGTTTTTACTTATGAGTACTGATATTCTAGTTTCAAGAATACATTTACTAGTAACAAGTAAAAATTTCTCAATATCAAGCTTTAAAATCTTATTACGATATTTATAAAATACTTAAAAAATAAGAAAAATTTTCATAATAAAAGAAAGTTATAAATAAGAAAAAATATCTTACGAAAAAGAAAAATAAGAAAAAAATGTAATATATTTAAGATATTTAATCTTACTAAGATTTCAGTTTTTGCAGTGTATATTTTGGTAAACTTGTCAAATACAGTTAAAGTAATGTACACAACCAAGTGCAGGTAAAATTAAACCTGCTAATAGATATAGCTGTAGGCATCATTAGGTGCTTTATCTACAAGGTTAACTTAACCTGCTTTACAACTGAACCAGCGTTCTTAGTTTCCCCTCCAGGACAGAAAATACAAAGTTTTTGTAAGACTTAAGTTGAAGCCCTGACCTTCAAGTAAGGTCAGGGCTGAAAATGAGAAAAATAGTCAGTATAGAAAATGTGGCCAACATGAAGAAAAAAAGCCTCTATGATTACTCTACTTCACAAACTATTGGTGCAACAACTGGTCATTATGTGGCATTAGGGACATGTGGCTGCTGCTCATCGCGAGACTTGATTTGTGTTTAATGGGAGAAGCGAAACAGGTGTTTCCATAGACATAATATAAGGATAGACGCCTCATGCTCCGCTCTCGCCTATTGTTGCTGACGAGACAATAGGATCAGTAGACAACTCCACTCAGCATTATGTGTTTAGCAGCAAAATGACATATCAGCGCATTTAATCGATCATAACACGCTTTTTTTGTTACTGGGAACTATATTCAAACATCTCTCAAAGCTACATTTATAAACAATTGTATTATTTAAGTATGTTTTTAATACATAGTTCAGCATATTTAAATATGCTTCAGTGGCTATAACAATAGAATAGGAATGGAACATTCCCATATCGATGTATGATGAGCATATTACAAAGCAGACAGCCATGGATAATTTATACTGAAAATATATATATTATATATATATATATAAATATATATATATATATATATATATATATATATGTGTGAGTCAAACTCCATGTGATCCATCCTGCTGCAGTGAATCCGTCTCTCTTATAGATTATCTCTTTTCTTCTTCCTCACATCGTGTCTTTATGAAACTTTCAAAACAAAAACGGAAGATTTGGGATGAATATTACTAGTGAAAGAATTACATAATAATAGTCTTTACCACCTGTGTAAACTTTGCTGATGAATGTTATAACACATAATATAAGTTTTATAATATATGTTGCATGGTTTCATTTCTAATATAGGCTCTTGTGTCAGATAATCTAAGTCAATGTTGGAGAATAATTAATGTTTTTAGATTTACAGAATTTCAGTTATCCTTCATATCGTATTACACCAAAGCACTGTAGCTAATATTAGCTGGTATCTCGCCGGTGGACATAAATACAGTAAAGTAATTTTCTAATCACAATATATACACAATAATATGTCCATCTTACTTGTGACATGTTGTCTGTGGAGCCTCACATCAATAATCCATAGATCCAAACAACAACATCCCTCAGTGCTGAGGCATATTCTGTTGTTTTAATTGAGCAAAGTAGGAGGGACTACCGCTCCAAGATGGTCGCCGAATTTCCTGCGCCGGAGCAGCCAATGAGAGGTCTGCTCTTATATTATATTATGTCTATGGGTGTTTCCTACTGGTGGTGATTAACAAGCCCAGGTAAGTATCAACTTTGAAGCAGTCAATCAGTAGGTGGGTCAAAACACCAGCGTTTCTCTCTCTCGTTTTTTTGTAACGAGTAACTAAACCACACATTGAAAATATATCAGAGTAAAAGTACGAAATTAAGTTCGAAAATATAGTGAAGTAAAAGTGAAAGTTATCAAAAATTTTCCATACGAGGAAAGTATGAAGTACTCCAAAACATACTTAAGTAGTGAAGTATTTTTACTTTGTTACTATACAACACTGCTTGTATCTATGGACAGTTAAGCTAGGCTCCAGAACGTCAGGTGAAAGAAAGAAAACCAGTCGGGACTTCTACTCTAGCAAGAAGAGGTTTTTGAATGACCTGTCTGTTCAGGGCCAGTCATCTATATAGGTGTAGGGGGTGTTACATGACCTTATTTAAGTGGGGTGTTACATGACCTTATTAGGGGGTGTTACATGACTTATTCCCAGGCAATCATGGCTGGTGGAGTATAATAGGAGCTTCTGATGAGGTCACGCCAAGAGCGTTCCCATAGTGAGACACGAAACAATACTATAACAGATAATCTAAAATTTTCTGTTGTAAATCTTTTCCATAGATAAGCATACAAAGATTTAACTATTATTGAATATTAAACCAATCACAGGTCATGGAGCCTCAAAGAGCAATGCATAGAACAATTCTGGCAAACAGTGTGTTGTCTAGAGTTGTTGCATTGATTACAAATCTATTGTCAGAATATGAAAAAACAGGATTTTTTTTTCTTTTTCAGGGTCTTTTTGCTTTGCTTATCTTAATGTTATAGGAATATTAAATCTTGCTAAATCTCTCTCTTGTATCCCTGCTGTGATAAAAATGTCATATTCCAATTTATAATTTATGTTTCACAACAAAAATTAAATAGCCCACTCTTTCTTTTCAAATCATGTTCCTGAAATATGGACGAAACATGTAGTTAATTCTGTTTTTGTGATAATTTGAAGCAAATGTGTTTATAATTTTTCACAAGTTATCCTGTTAAACTGAAATGTGATGAAAGTGATTATCAGCTCTTACATGTTTATATTTTAATCCAAGTGACAACTTACTTAACAGAAGTCCGCTGAAGTCGTGATGTGTCGCTCTCTCTCTGCTGCTTATTCTGAGCAGACAAGAGGTTCTCTTTATGCACAGCCTCCCATGAATTCAGACGGTTTGCCATTCTGCCTTGCAGCTCCATAGCTATGTATAAAAGAAATCAGTAAGTGCAGTTAAACAGTGCTAAGAAGAGAGGCGGACATGTTGAATCATAAGTATGGTGTGAAATGATACTGCTTTTCTATTAGGGCCTTAAAAAAAAGGTGTTCGTACTTTTAAACACCATCCAGCTGTGTGCAATTTAATCTGAGCCTGCAGATGTTCTGTTTCTGACCTCAGACAGGTCAGGGACAAAGTTATGGGAAAATTTAAAGGGATCCACGATTAGTTATAAAATATACCTTATTTGGGAAATATTTATTTTAGAGGGTATTTAGTTTTATAAATTTTAATAAAATATTTTCACAAGAATGTCACCATGTTGTTCACGCTGCATTGCATTCTGGATAAATATGTGTAATGATCCAACTGCCTGGCTCCTCCAGTCAAAACAGTGATGAGTAAAGTTATGAAGCTTTTCAATTTGAACTAGAGCGCATTGAGATAAATCAGAACATAGAAATAACAAGGTGATGAGGAGGAGGAGGACCAAACGGAGGAAGAGGACAGTAGCAGCTGGTGTTTTGCTTCTTCTGAGGACTTACTTCATTCAGCTTCGTAAATGAAACAATGAATGATGCATCTCTGGTCGGACTGTGTGATCTGGTAAGTACCTGTATAGCTCTGTGTCTGGTTGTTGCCAAACCAACACTTTGTTCAGTGTTGGTAGTGGTTTCACATTCAGTACCGGTATTCCATCTCCACTAGCATTTAGTAATAGCTCCATTAGCGCTGCTTGTCTTTGAAGTTTCTCCCAGGGTCTGTAGTGCTGTGTCCGGTTCGGCAACATTTATGCTGTTTAGAGTTTGGTGTGGTGGTAACGGCAACCACCACTTGGGTCTGGTCGGATCAGTGATATCAGTACAGAAGCATATATCCTGTTAGCATCTCAAAGAGCATCCACCTTTTCCTGTCTCAGCAGCAGCATGGCATTTATTTTTAGTCTGTTAAGGTAACAATCACCTGTTAGAGCCTTCGTTGGTTCTGCTGATATAAATGACTCAAAGTGTTGTGGAGAAATGTCCAGGATCCAGATTAGGTCCTTCGGAAGTTGTGTTCCACTCCGGCTCTCGCACTGCGTTCTCCTTTCTTTCATATGTGAAATTATCCAGAATCACCTAAATTTTTATTTATTTTTTAATTACAGCCAATAGTGACACAGTGTGACTTTATCTAAAATCACACCAGTCAAACGCAATATGATAACCACTTGGGTAAAGTTAGCCCTCCTGTGATTACCCTGTAGACTCCAGTACAGAATGGACCAAAACGCATCATCAGCCCATCAGTGAAAAAATGGCGACTTCCATGGGTGGAAAATATATCAAAAGATGTAAATTTTTTAAAAGTAATTATGTATTTTGGCACATCACAAACAGCCATTTTTAGGTAATAGGAAAATTGCAACATATTTAGTCCAACATGTTCAACTAGTCCTGAATCCTTTTAAAACAATATTCCAAACTTTGAATATTTCACAGCACTCTGTTCAAAAAATCATCCGAACATGGAAAGAGCATAGACCAACTGTAGACCTACCAAGACGTAGATGTCAACCTAAACTGCCTGGCTGAGCAAGGAGAACATTAATCAAAGAATCAGCTATTAGAGGATTATGATTATTCTGGAGGAGCTGAAGATAGGTGGGAGAATCAGCTCACATGAATGAAAGGCATCGTTGAAGGAAACTTATAGGGAGTAATGTTTGTGTTTGGTTTACCGACACCAGAATTGAACTTTTGTTCACATGCAAAGTATGACAACCCGTCTTTTACCTGGTAAATACAAGGAGATGAAGATATCTCACCTGCAATACATGCCAATGCAAGAGCCTGATATTCAACACAAGTCTAACTTTTAGGAATCTCTCTTCATGCAGTTAGGTATTAGTCCATTTTCAGACATGTCCCCTGTTTTACCCATTTCTACTTTCCCATTTCTCACCAAAGTGCTGACTCTTGGCAGAAGGGATCTGGCGGATGTGTCTCTTGATAAGAATGTGAAGATGGGAGAAGATGATGAATGGTGGTGCCAGACATGGTCTGTAGTGGTACTCCACAATGAGGTTGTAACGCTGAAATTTCCAGTAGATGTCACTCTGCCCCTGAACTTTGGAAAAGGTGTAGCTGCAGATAGAACATTAAAACATGAAGGAAAATAGATCCTACATGTGTAAAACAATGAACACATGTATAATGTTTGGGTACCTGAACATGGCAATGAGTAGGTTGACCAGCACTATGTTGGTAAACAGCAGGTAGATAACAAGGAGGATTACAACCAGCCAGTTTGCATAGGTACTCGGGCAAGGTTCTGCTCCTGCCTCAATTTCTGAATGGTTATAAGTGCAGTTCACTTCTTCCAGTTTGTCAGCTTGAATGAAGAACATCAGAGGAATGTTAGAAAATGACTGTCATTTTAGTGACACTGATATCTAGTTCTTCAAGTTGCTTTTTCTAGTTAATCTTTGTGTGACATAGGAATCTTAAAAATATGACAAATCCAAAAGAAGCTAACTTATCAGGTTAGCTTCAACCTGGACAACAGAGTAAACAAGCATGTTTGCAATCTAAAATAACTTTTGGGGGAATGTCAAAATTCATGCAAAGAATTTATGAAAGTTAAAGTCAAGCCATAAAACATTTAAGAACATTGTCAGGTGATTGTTTAAATTCTCATTCTTAAACTAAAGGTTGAATTATTTGTAGGGATACAATGCTACTGTTTTACAAATGTTACATTTCTAATTACTAATAGCTAGTTTAAAATGTCAACATTGTAACTGCACCATTTTAATGTTCATATACTTGACACATCTTTAATTTTTAGTTTGACAGTAGTAATTTAGAAAACAGTACTTTACTGTAAGATAGAATGACAGAAAATACAATATGATCACATAATACATATAATTTCATAAAAAATACTCACTATCCATTTCATGAATAGGGATTTGTCCAAATATGTGCATATATGGCCTGTAGAACACTCTGCGGAAAATCCACTTAGACCGGGGGTCATATGAAAAGAGGAGTGCCTGGTGGGCAACGCCATAGGCCATCAGCCAAACACCCAGGAAGAAAAGGAAAAAGAAAACATCTTTCATCTGTGAAAAACAAAAATAGATGATTGAGGAAGATTGCTGGAGGTACAGGATGAGATTTAATCAGGAGGTAATACATGCATGCAAATAAGACCCAGATTATGCACTGCAAAAAAAAATAATTAAAGTGTTTTTGGTGTAGATTCTGGTGTAAATATCTTGGTACTATTGAAGTAAGACAAAATAACTTGCAAGTAATTTTTTAGCACAATATACAAACTTGTTTCGAGTCAGTAGATCCTTAATACTGATGAAACACTACTAGTTAAAAGTGAAATAATCTAGGGGTGGAAGACATTTTTTACATATTATAAGTTATAATTATCAGAATTGAGGCTTATCAAACTTTAGCAACTAAATAGATTGGAATTGATATGCTTGCATTTATAGCAAAGTTCATTAAAGTGTTGGGTTCCTGGACCCAGTTGAAATGACAAACTCCAGAACCATGCTGGACAGTATGAGACGCCTCGTGTGGCGCTGTGCAGGTATCATAGACAAACATTCACCCTTTGGTTTCATCTGTCCAAAAGACATTTTGTGTTTTTTTCACTTGTGACACAACCTTTCAAATTGGCCATATTTGTTCTGTGTTTTTATGTATGTCAAAATACAGTATACTTATTAAGAACTCTAAAGTCTGTCTGCTTTTGACCTTTTTCTAAATACAACCATGATTTAAATTAGGTGTTTTGTGAGCAGTTCAATTACCATTTTTCCAAGAATGATGATTTTGGGTCCAAGTTGCTTGTGGATGGCAAAGATGTGGATCAGACGAAGTGTAAAGACCATGTAGTCTATGGCCATAAGAGCTCGTCCAACATTGAATGACCAAGGAAACATTCTACAAAAAAAAGTTATTGTTCTTATTTTCCTCAAGGAAATAAAGTTATGTTACAGTCTGACACAAAGACCAAAGCTCTAAAAACAAAGCATATTCAGGAGCAAATCTAGCTCAAGACCACTAGGTAAAAAAAGGTACGTGGGAGAGAAGGAACCCTTTTTTGTCGTGATCTGAGTTCTGTGTGTTTACTTTGAGTTTTCTGTGTTTATTTAGATTGGTGTTCCTGAGAGTCTGTCCTGTCTGAGCCCTGATTAGTTCCCAGGTGTTTCTTGTTTCTATGTATTTAAGCCCAACTGTTGTCAGTGTCAGTTGTAAGTCATTTGTTTGTGTCAGTTAGTCATCACAGCCGTACTGAGAAGTCCTGTGTCTACTCTCGTGTGTCAGTCTTTTAGATACAGTAGCTACCGGTGTTGAGCCTTAGCTTCCGCTCTGTGTGCCGCCTGTACTGGGACTGTTCGAGCTGCTCGGTCTTCATTAAATCACCATTGAACTTCAACTTTGGTCCTGCCTGCTTTCTCCCTAACCTCATCTCACCTCAATTCATGACATTTTTTATATACTCAAAAGCTAAATTCAGTTAGTCAATTTTTACCTACAGTTGTATCCAGATATTTATATACACTGAAACTTTCTCCAGCTGAACAAAAACAAAACTGAAGTTATTGTCTTTGGACCTAAAGAAGAACAATGTAGAGTCAACACATAGCTTCAGCTATTACAATTAGAAACGCGTGATCAGGCTAAAATCTGACCTGAACCTTCAGAGCCACATAAAGACAGTTACAAAATTGGCCTTCTGTTACATAAAGAACATTTACAGGATTAGAGGACTAATGTCCCAGCAAGAACTAAGGAACTCGTCCATGCATTCATCTTCAGTTGCATTGATTACTACAGCAGTGTCTTCACAGGTCTGCCCAACAAATCAATCGTTCAGCTTCAGCTGATCCATAACGCTGCTGCTGGTGTTCTTTGCATATTATTGGATTCCTGTTGCTTGGTGTGGTGCATAGTTTTTGCACAACGTGTGTATTGTTCAGGTACAGTTGTTGTCTATTGAAGGCCCTGACTGAAACATCATGGCATGCCACTGGATAAAGATAAGTGTAAGATATCTGTGCGGCATATCTTCATAGTAGTTTACATGCTGGAGGAGGGCTGTGCCCTGACAGCAAATGGAAAGCCATAGTGAACAATTTGAAAGATGAGATTCTGTTAGACTGTCCGTTTCTGATTTAGCACAGATTTAGACCCGATTTATTTATTCTACCTCCAACCAGCACAAAACCAATGTGCCTAACAATGGGCAGTACCATGTAAAATAGATATTTTCCAACTTTACATCATGTTATAATTTGATGCGTTAAAGCATAATAAATCAATCTATAATACATCAAATTATAGCATTGGATGTATCGGCAGGTCAGAGCATTACACCGCAAGGCTACATACCTGCAGTGTAGCCTTGAGTCCTTCATGCGTGTTTGAGCAATCCTTTGACCTCTTGTACCTTGACCTAATGTATTTTGAAAATGCCTCTCCTCAATAACTAAAACTGCTCACTCAGTGTAGGGTGGGTCCTACAGGTAAGCAAAAGAAGCTTAATTACTGAGTTCCTTGAATCACCTTAGAATTAATCCACCTCCTCGCCCCATTTTTGCATTTGTATTCATTTTTAAATGTCTTTTAAGCCTCCTTCTCACATTTTCTTTTTTTTTGCAGGAGTTTGTTTAAGTAGGAACATTTATATAAAACTTAATTACACTTTGTTTCCATACGTTTATTATGTTGTGTGAAAAGAAACCTTTGAATTTAACAGTTTCTGGTTAGTTTCTTGACGATCTATGAAAAATGAATCTTTGACTATTTTAAAAATGTCTATGGACCTTCAAGGTTTAATTTTGAGTACCCTTGATGTAGACAGTCACTGGTGAAGATGAAGATACAAAATGAGAGTTTCAATATCAGTAAAACATTTAAAAAGAATTGAGGTTCATGCAGTAATTGAGGTTCATGCAGGACTTATACAGTCCTTGAACTGGTTAGCTCCCAAGACGAGAAGAAAATTTTATTGATATCCATCCATCCTCTAACACTCTTGTCCCTTAGTGGGGTTGGGAGGTGCTGGTGTCCATCTCCAGCTAACGTTCCAGGCGAGAGGCAGGGTCACTCTGGACAGGTCACAGTCATTCGTTGCTATTTACTTTTAAATGTATCCATTTTAATTCTCCTCTGTATTCAAAACAATACTTAATCCCCTTTAGTTCACCATAAAACCTGAGGAATAATATTTATCAATTGTTTTCACACCAAGAATTTGGAACAAAATTAAATGTCCTGCATTTCAGTTTAAAGCTTCACCAGATTGGAGTAACTTGCCTTTGTCACTTAGATTTGTCTCTACTACCCCCTCTGCTGCTGCTTTGAATTTGAACAAAAACTCATTTTTATTTTTATATTGTGTCTGGATGTTGAGTGCATGTATTATATAATTGGTTTCAATTGATATGTAAAGTATTCTTTTATACACTGACTAGGTTTGGGGGAAGCATTGAGTGTGAGTCTCTGTTCACATATTTATTACTTATTATGATTTGTATTATTATTATTAAAGGTTTTATTGGCTCTCGTGGTCTTTATTTGATAGTTAATTGACAGGAAAAAGGGTAATGAGAGAAGGGGGAAGACATGCAGCAAAGGTCACCAGGCTGGGAATCGAGCCTGCGATGGTTGCGTCGAGGACTCAGGTCTCTATATGTGGGTTGTGCTTAACCCCTAAGCCGCCACAGCACACCCATGATTTGTATTATTGCGGATTTTAGTTATGTTTTACGCCTACAAAAATGAGACTACATCTTAAGGGGTTATTCTTGAAAGGAAAAAAGTTATCCAAGGAATACACATGCAAACAACTGTGTTTGAAATTCTATCTTTGCAAACTACATTCCTTGCTTAGACCAGTTTAAGATGTTCTCTACAACTTTATCTTTGACAATAATAAAAGGCTATTTACAGGAATTGCTTACTCACTCACACAAGATAATGTTGCCTTTGTTCCGAATGTGTTTATCTTGACTTTTTAAGGCTGTTCTTAAAGAAACTCCAAACAAATTTGTATTGACAGGTCATAGCATTACAAAAATGACTGAGAAATTAGCCACTCAATTCTGTTTGAGGAATAGGCCCGTCACAGTATCTAATTTTGCTGGGTAATTAATTGCCCCAGAAAATATTACAATAAGCAATAATGTTGTTGTTTTAAAACCATTGTTTACTAATAACATAAAATTGCATAACAATGCACCTTTCAAAGATCAATAAACTAATTTCTAAAGAACACATTCTAAATATCCAAAAATAATTTAATTGGATTATGAGGTCTTTATAAACAAACTTACCCTTCAAAATATATTCATTATTGGGCTCAAATAGGCAATGCCACCAGTTAGGACCTTTGTGGGAAAACAAGTGTAAACTCACTACTGTGTATTGTAAATGTTTGCATCATTTTTCGAAAGGCTGGTTTTTCAATTAGATTAAATGATATTCATTTCCTATGGAGTTTGAGCAGTGACATAATAGTCTCTTACCTATACAGTAACTATGAACAAATAAAGAAATAATGCAATAAAATAAGTCTGAGTAACTTTCATCTAGCTGAGCGAATAGCATAATTTGTACATGTGAAATTTTGAGTTCGTACACGTGCACACAGGTTAGCAGTGCTACACAAGAAAGTTGAAAATTGTTCAACTTTTGTTGCTGTCATTGCTATCATGTCCTGTGTTTAGGTTCACTCTGAGTGGAGGAAAACTGATAATCTTCACTCCCTGTGCGTTGAGCCGTTGTTTCTGAATGCTCTTGGAAATGAGAGGGGAGGAGTAACTGGAAGAGGGAAACGTTTTGTCATGCAACAAAAACAAACAAGCAATTATTATCGAGCTCATTTTAGTTTATGTATGACTAAATAATGTATTGTTTATCACAATAGGCCAACTGGCACATCCCTGTTTACTGGTGCTGTGCATTGTAACTTGTGGACAGTTGCGCTCATTATTTACAGACAGATGTTGGCTGGGAACAAAAGGAATACATCTGGACAAAAAAACTCTGTAAAGTAGAGAACTTTAAACCCTGCTAGGCTTTGAAGTCCTTCTGCAAATATAGCTAAAACACTTCCAGCAGTTGCCTTGCTTGCCTTGTTAAAACAATCACCTGCAGATTAGAGCCAAAAGAAAAAGAAGAATAGCTGTGAGGTCACACTTGTTCCAGTGATCCTGAATATACTTCTTCATCCTTTGGAGCAAAAATAAACTGCCCCCCAAACAGGTCTGTGAACAAAGAACAGAGCAGGGATTAAATCCATCATGTGATTGGTTCATTTAAATTTAAAATTAAACACATTAACTATTAAGCTAACAAAAGTCCCTTTTAGTAGTTGTCCTGTAAACAGATTAGTAGGTTTTTGCCAGGGGTGTTGGGAGCATTTGGGGGGCATTAGCTAGAGCAGTAGTGCAAAATGCAGTTTTTCTCTTCCATGGGCAGTATGGCGGAGTATTTTAATTTTTTAAAATATTTTATTTGGAAAAATATCACTTTTTACCTTCGTTGCACATATTTCAAACAAAGAAGCCTTACACACATCTGTAGTTACTTCAACTATACCACTAGCACAGTGGTATAGTTGACACATGAAATATGGACAAGATTATGTACTGACTAAATAATTAGACCAGAAAGTTCTGTCACCTCATGGCACAAGTCATGCTTGCTCATTGGCACACATATGACACACATATGCCATAACTAGTACATTTTTGCAGGTAACCATGAAAACCTAGAGTGGAGTTTTAGCAGTGTAGCTCCTATTAATCACGTGGAAAGGAGACATCACCAATGAGTGCAGGAGTGAAGGTATCACAATCCACTGTTCAAAGAAGACTCCAAGAGCAAAAATATAGAGACTACACCCAAAGATGCAAACCACTTGTCAGTAGTAAGAATCTGAAGGCTGGATCACATTTTGCAAAGAAGTAGAGATGTGCCAGAAAAGTTCCTGAACACAATCTTATGAACTAATGAAACAAATATTAATCTCCACCAAAGTGATGGGAAGGTCAAGTGTAGAGAAAGAGAAGAACTGCTTTGGATGGGAAGCACACAAGCTCATCTGTGAAGCATGGTGGCTTGGGTGTGCATGGCCGCTTCTGGAACAGCTCGTTAATTTTTTATTGCCGATGTAACTGATAATAGTACCCTAACCCTAACCTTTTGCTAATTTACAGAGAAATGCATCCCAAGTAATCAGGAGAAATTTTATCATATAGCAAAATACACTGCCAATACATATGACCCAAAATACACTGTCAATAAAACAAAGGACTTCATCAGAAGAAAAAAAAAGTGGGAGGCTTTAGACTGGCCAAGTCAATCACCTGACCTTAACCCAGGAGGAGAAATGCAAGAGAATGAATTTCACCTCCTGAAAAGGACTCTGAGGGGAGAACTCCCACAATAAAGAACTGAAAGAAGCTGCGGTAAAAGCCTGGAGTAGCATCACAAATAAAGAATAGTTTGGTTATGTCAGTGGGTCACCGGTAGTCATTGCAAGCAAGGGTTATGCCACCAAATATTAAGTTTATTTGTTCCTTTACTTCTGCTCATCTACAAATGCTGTGGTGTAATACAAATGGTGAGATATCCTAATTTACTTAACACATCTACATGTAAATACCAGGAAATAAAACCTGATGTTTTGAACTCTTGTCTCATGCTCATCTTTTGTTGTTAAAATCAAATGTTTTCAGTGGAATTTGCCTTGTCGTTCCAATACTTTTGGAGGGGACAGCAAGTACATCACCATCATCTGTCTTGCATGTTTTGTATTGTTGTTTGGCATAAACATAATTTGTCATTTAGCATAAGCTAACGCTGAACAATAACTCATCTAGTCCTGTGTCTGATGTTATGTTACCCATAACAGGGTTTCCCCCAGTGTATTATAGGCATGGCGGCCCGCCATGCTATGCTACCCCTGCCGCCAGGCTTAGCGTTTCAGCTGTTTGGGATTCCCCTCGGTAATTTCCCCTCAGAAAGCAGGCGGACAATCCACGCTTTCTGATTGGCTGGTGACGCTCAGACCGCCAGGCTTAGCCGGTTTTCTGGGGGAAACCCTGCATAATATGTGCTCATATACTGTCGCAGTAAATGCAACAGTAATCTGGAATTGAAAGGCTACATTGAGAAGATGCAGTTAGGCATAGCGATTAATCGTGATTAATCACAGTATCAGAGTATTATTACTTTATTAGTTTCTACTGTCTAGAGATGCTCCAGATGAGGATATTATCCTAAGACACACGAAGCTGAAGTTGGATGCCGATTGCAGGTTCCTATTCAGGAAATGGCTTAAGGGTGATTCCACCTATTTTTTCACTACCTTTTGTATGTTTTACCTAATAAAGTTAAAAAAAACTACAACACCTAGATTATTTAAACTTGGACTAAATTTTTCTTCTCTAATAGAATATTTAAGCCAAGTTTGTGATTTGTGAAACTGTAATAAAGGGAAATTTATTTACTTTGTATGCATTTGGATCACACAACAACTGCTCCAGCTCCAAAACTACAACAGGTGGACACATGAAATATGGACAAGATTATGTACTGACTAAATAATTTAACGAGAATAAAGAGTCAAAATAGGCCATTTTGTGTTAGTATAAGAAGTTCCAGTTAAAACCATAAACATTTTCAAACTTGGAAACATTTTTATTTCACTTTTCAATTTAGAGATTGGAACGTCAATCTATTTTTTTTTTCATAGATGAATGAATGAGCTCTTCTGTCACTCAAAAAAACATTTGGTCATTTGAATTATTTTTCTGTAAACATGATTATTTCTGGATGCTCACATTGCTTCAGTCGCTTTAATTCTCTTACCTCTATTTGGCCATGCTTAATTTGTTCCACTGCCTCAGTCCTGGTTAGTGCTTTTGGGTTTTCCAGTGCCTTTATGGATGTCTGTGTTATGTCCAAAACTGACTGCAGACTTCTCATATTGGTGCACATACTAAGCTATCTTTGCAAATATGTTTTCTGACTTTACTCTGTTTTATTGCCCCTGAATGCATGCCATTCCATTTTCTACTGTCACTTCCTGCTGGACAAGAGGATTGAAGTTTGCTAGTCAGTGACTCAAAGCATTTTGCTGGGTTTCCTTAGAACTAAACTAAGGAAATCCAGTAATCACTTACATTTGTCTTTAACTTTGCAGCAAACCCTACAGCAAGCAAGCAAGAATGTAGAGACAATGGAGAGCAAACACTTCCTGTAACCTGGAAGAAACTTCCCACAGAAGCTGGCTCAGAGTGACCAGCCGACTATGACCTCCTTTATGACCAAGAGTTTTCAATTTTTATTAATAAAAAACTGAACATGCAAAAAGTTAAGAAAATAAAAAGAAAACAAATTGTTGAAAGCATCTCAGTTGATGCCCCTCGTTGGAAGGTAAAGGAGATGAAACAAAAACAAGACCAATGTTTTTCTACACTGAATATACAAACAATATGAGAAAACAGAAAGTCAAAAGTGGAAAACAGCAAAAATAATGCTAATTTCAGAGAAGGAGATCAGTTCTCATGTGGTCCACATGCAAATAAAGTGCTGAAATCGCCCTTCTAGTCAAGGTTTGAAAAATCTAGATGTTGTAATTAACTAGAGATACTGAAAAAATAGGTGCAATTGCCCTTTAGCAATTTGACGAATAGGAAGCTCCAATCAGAAACCAACTTCAGCTTTGTGTCTCTTGGTATAATATCATCATCTAGGACATCTCTAGACCATAGGAAATGTTTTAAACCAACCTCCATGTCTCTCCTTTAGACTCCACCAATACATTTGCAGAAAGTGTATAAACAGTCCTTTAATCCAAAAAAGAAATGCAGGTTTTTCAAAAGGCTTCTAGGCATCTCAAGAAAGTAAGTCAGGATTGTTTGTTTTTCTCTCCATGTCCTCTTTGGAGCTAAATAATTTAGAGAACATAACACTAGTTTTAAAGTCTCTACACTGGCTTCCTGTAGCTCAAAGAATAGACTTTAAAATACTGTTGTTAGTTTATAAATTACTAAATAGTTTAGCACCATCTTTAATGTATATTAAAGATCTGCTGTTGCTGTATCAACCTTCCAGACCCCTCAGGTTCACCCCTCAAATGAGGAGAAGCAGCATTCAGCTTCTATGCAGAAAACTGTAAAACAACTGAAACACTGACTTCCTTCAAATCTCGACTAAAAACCCACCTGTTTAGAGTTATAATTGAAACATAATCAATTATTAATTTAATGATGGTATTTGACTTAATCTAATGTTTTGATTGTTGATTCTATGTTGCATGACTTTGTGTTTTAGTGTTTGTTATAATGCAAAGCACTTTGAAATGCCTTGCTGCTGAAATATGCTATACAAATTAAATTTGATTGATTGATATAACCTTGTTTTAAACTTCTCTGCAACTTTCTCCTTGATTTGTGACATCTCTTGCTCTTCATAATGCTGTTAGTTCAATAATGCATAGTCTTATTTGCTTATAATGGGACAAAATGTGTAAAGGTTTAAGGGGTATAATGGTATTAGAAAGACAGCATTATAATAAATAAATATTATTTTCCACAATTTTCTAGCTGTAATGGTTTTAAGAAGTAAACACATACTGTGTGTTAGTGCAGACAAATTTGTGTGGAAATAACCAACCTGTCGGATCTCTTCACATACTAATGTGAAGACCCAAAAGTAAAGCACAAATTCCAGAGAGGAGGGGCCATCCGGGGGAGGACTTTTGAAGTCCACCAGCAGTACATAGGCAAACAGGCAAAGGAACAGGAAGTACATCAGCACATTGCCCAGGAATGAGGTCACAGGCGCGTACCAAAACTGCCTCCACCTTGACACGATAAACGGTCTTTTGGAATTAGTCTGCTTAGAGTCTGGTTGAAAAAGAAGCACAAGACACAACAAGTCAAGTCAGTGCTAACCAATAAAAATTAGGTTATTCACCTAATGCCAAGATCGACTCAAAACCTTCCACAATTGATATATCGCACCGCTGCTCTAGCAAAGCACAGAGTTCAGAAACAATATGAAATGAGAAAAAAAGGTAATCATTAACTGATTACGTCATGTTTTAGATTGTTCTTGAAAAACTAATCAGTCACGGCTGATTAGTGGGTGAACTCACTGCTGCTCAGTAAACCCATTCATGTTTTACAGTAGACAACTGCTCCCCTCTCTTGCAGGTACTGCGTACCCCCGCTAAATCTTTTAGGGGTACGCAGTGCCCTGCCGTACCCCCTTACTTTTAACCCTGGATTGATCTGAAAACTACTCTTCACGCAAACATTCTCCATCTAATCTGACGGAGCTTCAAATGTTTGGCAAAGAAGATTGAGCAAAAATTTCAGTCACTAGATGTACAAAACTGGTAGAAACAAACACTAACAGACTTGCAGCTGAAATAGCAGCAAAAGGTGGTTCCACAAAGAACAGGGGGCCTGAATACTTTTGGACTATGCACTTCTAATGTTTTTATTTGTAAACATTCTTTTAATTGTGTATAATTTTCTTACTTCACAATTGTTTACCACTTAATGTTGGTTTTTTTACATTAAATTTTAATTAAGTATATTTATTTTTGTGGTTGTAATGTGACAGACAAATTATGGAAAAGTTCAAGGGGTGTGACTGCTTTTACAATCCACTGTAAATTTTGACCACAACTTCAGCCAGTTCAATTGCTGGCTGCAGTGCCAATGTGATAACACTGGTGAAAAATTACTTATTAGACACACACATGCACACACACAGCTATAAGGAATTCTTCTCTCCATGCATTTCTCAGAAAGGTGGTCAAACTATCTTAACTCATGACAGGTGTGTAAATAACTATCTGACAAGGACAGAGACTGTTTACCTCACTCCCTGGTAAAAAAAAAAGTATACTTTAGTATACTTCAAATATACTTACATTTGTGAAAGTACACTTTAAGTATGTACTGTATTAACCTATAAGTATATCTTAAGTATACTAAAAATACACTTGTACCAATTTCGAAATTAGAACTTTAAACAAACTTAAACATAATTGTACCAAAATACACTTTTAATATATTAAATAAAAGTATACTTTAAGTGAACAAAATCTGAATGAATATGTATGAACTTTTAAGTGCTTTAATAATCTTTTACTATTCATTAAAATTGAATACAATACAAAAAGGATAATCATGATGTAATTTTTAAGAAAGTACCCAATCAATTTTCAGATGTGAGATGTAAAAACCTTATAATCAACGACATTAGCTCCAGTTCACACTCCAGACCAGATGGTGGCGGTATTGCACATTTTCATTTATTTAAAAAACGCCACAAAGAAAAAACTTGAAGCAGGGAAGATAACAGACTTCAAATTCGCCATAATATTGCCTTAAAAGTAGAGAAGGCCTTGACAATAGTTACCAATTTTGGTAAATTCAAGCTGGTGACGTCTGAGTTAGATGACAACAACTGATGGAAATGAAATGTGTGTCACAAAAGGAGCCCATAGGGACGAAGGCTGCTAGTTGTTGCTAGCTGGTGGTAAGCAGTGTTGTATAGTAACGAAGTAAAAACACTTCACTACTTTACTTAAGTATATTTTGGAGTACTTCATACTTTCCTCGAGTATGAACATTTTTGATAACTTTCACTTTTACTTCACTATATTTCTGAACTTAATTGCATACTTTTACTCCGATACATTTTCAATGTGTGGTTTAGTTACTCGTTACAAAAAAGCGAGCGAGAGAGAGAAACGCTAGTTTTGACCCCACCTACTGATTGACTGCTACAAAGTCGGACACAAATGGAGCCCCATTCAACATGAACCACATATCAATATGTGGTTCATGTCGTATGGGGTTTGTATAGGGTTCCATTAGTGACATGAACCACATATACAAATGTGGTTCATGTCGTATGGGGTTCGTATGGGGTTCAATTTGTGACATGAATCACATATGTATATGTAGTTCATGCCAGAAGCTGATTTAGTTGTAAAGCAGGTTAAGTTACCTTGTAGGTAAAGCACCTAATTTTATTAACTAAATGATGCCTACAGGTTTATCTATTAGCAGGTTTAATTTTGCCTGTACTTGGTTGTGTACATTATTTTAAGTGTATTTGACAAGTTTACCAAAATATAAAAAATGTCATTAAAACTGCATTCGCCTTGTTTTACTTTTTACTTATACTTTTCAATACATTACTTGAGTACATCCATTTTACAGTAATTTCCATACGTAAGTACAAGAAAATTCAGATATTTTAAGACATTAACTCAAGTAACATTTCAGTCAGTGACTTGGACTTTTACCAAAGTCATATTTTGGAGAGGAACCTAAACTTTTACTTGACTCAGATTTCACTACTTTATACAACACTGGTGGTAAGTTACTTATCTTCATTTAATTATAAACAGTGCAGTAAAGATATAAAACTTATGTTGGTTTCTTAAAATAATTATTTTATCAATTTTATTGTGACTTGTATGATTATTATTATAGTAATAATTCAGCTTCATGTTATAACTGCATGGAGGTTGTTTGTTGTGACTTATACTTTAATTCATAAACTTAACCTGGTTTTAATTAAGCTCCATAAGACAGAGAGACTTTGATATTGTGAGGTTGTTGTTCTAACTCGTTCATCAATGATTTTATCGTCAACATATGTTTTCAGTCTAACTAAGCAAATGAAGATGAAAGAGGAAGCCAGAGAAATCAGGTGTTAGGAAACCTAAAGACGTTCTGTCTCAGAAGAAGCTCTGACTCCACCAGATCAACAACCAGCTCTGAGGATGAACCTCCACATCATCTTCATGATGTAAGTTTGTTTTTTCATTGAGGACCTAGCTAAATTTTCAACAACAAAAACTGCTGTTACCAACACTGAGTGCTTAATAAACATGATTTGATTTAAAGGCAACTAGAAATAATTTTTCTCGTTAATCTACCATTTCTCTTTCATACATTTTATTTGTTGTTGACCTTCAGGACCCTGTAAGTGACCTGTTCAGGGTGAACCTGCCTCTCCTCTGATGGCTGCTGGAGATGGGCACCACCTGCCCCCCTCACCACCCTGCAAGGATCAGTGTGTTCAGATCATGGATGGAAATATGTTAAGGTATTTTGTCTCCTTAAGTCCACACTTAAAACAGCTTCATAGTTAATGCCAACATCAACTGACTCTATGACATTACTGACTATTTTTTCCACTTCCAACATAAACAGGCAAAGACACCCAGTAATGTTTTTCCGCCCCAAGCATCCAGTCCCAATCATCATCAGTTCTTATGTCACATACACAGCGAGTCCACAATGTCTTGAAATTTTAAGTATTATTTTTTTAGTTGCCATTTTTCTGTTCTCTTTAAATACAAATGCTTTCTCTGTTTAATTGCTCTATTTTTCTTTTTGTAGGTTTCTGTAAGGTGCAGTGAACAGGAATGTTCTGTTGTTGATCCTCACTGTCATGTTTTATTGTCATACTTAAATTTTCATGTTCATGTGTTCACTTTTGATGTGTAAACTGATAATTTATGTAAAGTTCAGAAGGTTGTGAGTAAAATTGGACAATTTCAAAATGTCATTAATAAATAATATTTGAATTACCTTGGGCATCTTGTGTAATTAATCTTTCCATGCCATTTTAGCCTAAAACAATGCAAGTACTGTAGTGTAGTTATGAATGTCATTTACAAAATAGGTATGTAGGAATAAAGACGAATTAAAATAAAAATTAAGTGTAATTTAAATACATTATTATATTAAGTGTTTTTAAAATATATTTAATATAATTTTGAGACATAATTATATAATTAACACTCAAAATATAATAATTATATTAATATATAATAATAAAGCTCTGAAATATGAAATTTAAAAAGCATACTTTAAGTACACTCCAAGTATACTTGAAGTTGTTCCAAAAAGTATGTGTAGTATACTAAAGTATACTATTAGTTGTAATTTTAAATAATTTAAATACTACTAAAGTTGTTCCAAAATAGTACAGTTGAAGTACATCCATAAAAGTATACTAAAGTATGTTAAAATTTAGTATACTAAAGTATGCTTTTTGTTTTTTTACCAGGGCTTGGTCATCACACCCTTATCTTGTGAGGCAAAAGATGCTGTATGAATGTTTCCCTGACATCTTCTGGCAATTTTAACATTGTCCTGAGACAGAGTATGTTTCTTGTAAAAGAATAAAATAAAATAAAAAAATAATAACAATATTTGAGTTGAAGTCTTAACTTATTCATGACTTGTTTATTTTTTATTTGTTGACTTTGCCAACCTCTGCAGTTCTATATTGTGATTTTTTCCCCCACTTTTACATCATTAGCACATGCCTTTGCAAATACTGAAACACACATACTGCCTTTTAAGTTTTCCTTCAGGGTCTCCAATTCTTCAATTTCGTCCTCACTGCAGTTAAAACAAGCATGGTTTTTATTGTTACAAATAGTAATATAATTATCAAACACAATAGTTTGATTTATATATTGTTTTATTTTACTTTTGTATGATGTCGGTAATGGAGAAATCAGTGGCATCATTCCCCACTACGCTGTCATCGTCTCTGATGTGAACTGCAGAAGGTTTGAGCTCCTCTTCTGGTTCCCTGAACACACACAAAAAAACATCACATCTGCTTTTAAGGGTCTACTGAGGAAAAAATATCACAAGAACTAAACCCTGTTGTTGTGATATCTCCTTTTCACATTCTTTCAGAGATGACAAAATAAAGACCATGAATGAAGGACTGCTAGCCAATCAAGAGAGCAGAAAGAGGAGTAAGAGCAGCACTAAGCAGGAAAAGCACAGACATGCTTGGACTTGAAAGGCACACAATTGTCTGTAGAGACAAATATTGAACTTTTTGGCATCAATTCTAACCTGGCACTGCTGATTACCTGCCCAATACAATCCATACAGTGAAACATGGCAGTGGCAGCATCATGCTTTGGGGGTATTTTTCAGCTGCACGGACAGGACGACTGTTACAATTGAAAGAAAGTTGAATGCGGCTAGTACAGATATCCTGGAAGAAAACCTAAGTGCTCAAGACCTCAGACTGGGTCGGATGTTCACCTTTCAACAAGACAATGATCTGAAGCACACACCTAGAATAACAAAGGAGTGGCTTCAGAATAACTTTGACCATTCTTGACTGGCCCAGCCAGAGACCTGACCTAAACCCAATTGAGCATCTCTGGAGAGACCTGAAAATGGCTTCACCAACATTCACCATCCAATCTGGCAGAACTTAATACAGCCAGGATATTCAAATATCTACTATCCTGGTTTTATGAAGCGGGCCTCTGGATAAAAGATAAAGCTAGGCTTGACATACCGTGATCTGCATATTGGTTTATCCACTTTACAAGGGTTAAACCAGGCTTAGTGGGGATTCATGTCAAACCAGGTCCTTATGGAGGATTTTTTCTGCCATAATGTGACAGCACACATTTTTAGTCTGAAAGCAGGATTACATGTCTTTCTTCTCAAAACTTTTAATACTTTTGCTTACATTTTCATTTTGAAAGCAGGACTTCATGTCTTTCATCTCAAAACTTGTAATGTTTACCCCAACCTTTTTCCTTGCGCTCTTGCAGAACTCTCAGCTCGCTTACAAAACATTCTCTGCTTCCTTTGGAACTGCCTTTTGGCACCGTTACCTAGCAACCTCTCAGCTAATAGAATGACAGTGCTGTACTGGGTACACTGGGATACTACCTACTATCGATTGTAGCAACCCGTTGGATGTATGGCAGGGGTGTCCAAAGTCGGTCCTCAAGGGCCTAGTGGTTGTCACAACCTCCTCAGCAAGTCAGTGTTCTGCTTAGACCTTCTAATGAGCATCATTTGATGCAGGCGTGTAAAACCAGGGAGAGAATTAGAACATGCAGGATGCTGGCCCTCGAGGAATGACTTTGGACACCCCTGATGTAGGGAGTTGGTTGAACAAACTCCTCACTAATATCAGAAGGCTGTTAGCAATCAGTAGTACACTGCTCGCCGATGTTCAATGCAACATGAAGCAGAAAGCTGAGGTCGTCGTTTCTCCCTACATCCAGTGGGTTGCTACAATCGATAATAGCTACAAAGGCACACCCACTAGAAGGAGACGAACACACGCAGTATAACACTTTCATTCTATTGGCTGAGAAGTTGCCAGGCAACGGTGCATTTTTGTTCCAGAAGCAAGAAGAAAATGTATTTTAAGCGAGTGTAACTAGGATAATTTTTCTGTTTGTTTATTTATTTTATTTTTTGTTAGATTCATTTTAGTTATTTAAAAAATTTATTTGACTCCTCCGCTCCTTTATTTATACAGCCAGCGGTTTGGTAATCCCGTCACAGCTGCACACCGGCGTCCCAAATTAGCAGGAACGGTTTATATAGCTGCTAAGCGGACCTCAGATAAGAGACGTATCGGATCCTGACTTGCAGAAGTGTCTAATCAATGACACGTTGTAGCTTCACGGTGGTCAAGAGGGACCTGGTGAGTGTTCTGTCAGGAGCTAGGGTGCTAGCGCTGCTTCCCAACCTATTGACTTTTGTGAAGAAGGGCTTGATTGTGTAGTTGAAGTGTGCATGTCATTGATTATTTGGGCCTGTATACACAGGCCAGGTGCCTTTCAGATTTCACCCCCATTCAAGGAGGGGTTGAAGGATTGAACCTATCAAGGATTGTCTGGCTGAACCAGACATGGCGAGCTAACCGTAGCGGATCCAGGAAGAATCGCACCCATCATCTCCTTTCCCGAGCTGGATTCAACTCAACTCAAGAATCTTCCTAGAAAGAACTGGATTATTCTTCTTTCCATCATTTACAGAGACTTACTGATTTCCTTGTTCTGAAGAAATCCTGATGAACTTTAAATTGAATCTGTATATATTGTATATAGTAATACACTGCACTGATTGCACCGCATCTAACTGTCTCTGTGTTCTTACAATTTGCCTCCACCTCCAGTAGACGAACTTAAAAGTTTTAACAAACCACTTGGATCTACTTTGAGTTGGATCGTTCAATTAATAGTCCTATAAAGTAACATTGGGTTACAGTATGTCTGAGCGCGATGAGTACAAGCATTATAAGTTTTGAGACAAAAGATATGAAGTCCTGCTTTCAAAATAAAAATGTAAGCAAAAGTATTAAACGTTTGAGAACAAAAGACAGGAAATCCTCCTTTCAGACTGAGAATATGTGCTCTTGGATTATGGCAGAAAAATTCCTCCTTAGGCCTCATGCAGTTGAGGTTCAAGATGTTAAATGTGTCTTGTTAACAATGCTATGGGAGACAAAATAATCTTCAGTAATATCCTATGGCTAATTCCTACCCGAGTTCAAAATAATAAGATTAAGGTAATACACATATAGCCACCCTCTGTACGTTCAGTTTAGCTAAAGATCCGTAAACACAGAAAATAGAGTTTTTTGATGTACTGTTAGTCAAGACTCAGGAACGAGGGATGAAATCTTGTTTATTTAGTGTACAAGAACTTCAAAATTACAATTTCAACATCATCAACATGCTAATTGGAATGAACTGGACTCTAATGAGAACAATTTTCATTTGATTTGATTTATTTTTCTCTGACATCTGTGTACATATAATGACCTTTGTTAAGAATCGGTAATATGTGAAAGAGCCTTGGAGAAAATTCAGCTCAACTAAAAAGATGCATCATTGGTTGTGAAAATATTGGAATGACTTTGGTTATAAATACATAATCACAAATTTTGAGGACACAAACAATGCATTCTCATTTCCAAATCAATTATTTATGGAGGAAAACTAAACTTACCCTGTGTTATAGAAAAACTATTTCATGCATTACTTCTCTATTTCAGTATGTAAAAAAGCCTCAGCAAAGACAAACTAAACTCGATAAAGTGTTGTTCTCTCACAGTAAAAAAAGAGTCAGATAGAAACCATCAGTTTCAAATCAAATATTAATGCAAGCACAAACCTATATTAAGCTCTCAGTTTAGCAAAGCAATAAGGGAAGACTAACCTGAAGCGGATCAGATTGGTGTAGATTAGCGGAGGCATGAAGAAAGAGAGAATCAGCTTCCAGACCTCGGTAGACCTCTCCATGTCACCCCACCATATCTCAGACAACAGAGACTATCGCAGAGTAACACAAGATTACAATGTTATCAAAGACAGAAGACAGACTGATGATATTCAGTCTGTATCTACAGCAATAATCAGTCCAAGAACACTGGGAAGCCTGACAAATGTGAAGTAGGCCAAAAATTTCAATCAAATCTCTAGTCAAAGTAATGATTTTTTTCATTTCTTCCACCATAAACACACATAGACAATGCTTATTATTGTGTGTGAAGAGGGCAGTTGGAACTGACATGTTTGAGTTATGCAATGCTTGCACTTTGTTGGAATGCAAGCATATATAACTAGCTATACATATATGTAATTTATATATCGTTATCTGGGGCATTTCTTAGCCATTCAAAACTTCCAAATGTAGACAAAGATCTGAAAATGATACCAGCTTTCTGGGTTTATTATCACACTTGTTGATAATAAACTCAGATCTTTGTTTATTAGATCTGAACATCTCTTCTGTAGTAACTATTCCAGTAACAGGTGTTAGGAGTATTTTACCTTCTTATTTAGTTATGAAGGTAATAACTAACCACAAATGGTTTTCACCATTTGTGATCACATACTTTCTGTTAAAGAGAACACATTAGATTGTATGACAAGAATGTATTCTGTCTAAAATACAGCTTTGTTGCAATGAGTACTAATGGTAAATGGCTTTTAGTGCGTTCTCAAGTCCAGAGGACCCCAAACACTGCATTAAGTCATTCACCACTGATGATGGTAGGCTACTGGATGGTAGCCACTGCTGCCTTTAACATCCCTGTGTTTCCGTGGAGGAGTGGAATACAGAACTAAGAAGGTTGACTATAGTATTGAAAAAGGTTAAACACAAGATAACCAGGGAACTATGATCCTTAGAATAATTTGACCAAATAACTTAATTTTCTTAGTGCAAAATCAATGTAGGAATAACTGAGAACCGATTGGATTTGAATTTGGTGCATGTTTGCTTTATTTTCACCATCATTACTCACAGAGCACCTGCATTTCTTACACAGAGTGATTTTAAGTAGTTATGAGTAACGGGCATAAACAAGGGAGAAATTTACAAGGGAGAAAGTTATGCATAGAGCAAATGTTTTCTTAGGCTTTGGAACACAAGACAAGCATGGTGGGAATAATTATCGTCAAATGAGAAAACATGGGATTCAGTCACTGATTTTTGGAACTATGTATTTTTCTACCTGAACACCGTCATGGCTGAAGAACAGTCGGGCATCGGCTGCTGTGGCCATCTCTAGACACGTAGCCCCGCCCCACACAGGAGACTTCCTTATAAGGAGTGTGAAGGAGCGGCTCTCACTGCTTTGGTAACACTCAGCAAATACATCTGAAAATACAGGACAAAGAGAACATGAAAGTTTTGGGATATAAGCTGGCCGGTTTAACCCCAGGTTCAAATCTATGATTCATTTTGTTAGGTCAAAGAAGAGACTACAAAAAGCTTCATTGTTGATCACAAGCCATTTTCATTTGCACTATTGCCTGATCAGACCTCATATGGATTAAGACATGAGAAATTGGTAAAATTATGCTTTATATTAATCTTATTACTGGCTTGTATTAATGACTTTAATGCTCAATAAAATAACTTGATTGCTCAAAAAAATAACTTGATTGACAAAGCGAACATATTAGCCTTTTACGTGAAAGATAAGCTAGTGTCATGTTCAACATTCATAAAAGTAATGAACTCTGCAGGTTGTTGGAAATATTAGTTTAATTATGCTAGGTTTAATGTTAATTTTAGCTAATGTTGAAATATTAGATTGTTTTTAGTAGGCCTCAAATTAGTTAACTTTAGACTTGGTTAATCTATGCAGGGGTGAAAGTAGGCGGGTACGGTCGGGTACTGCTACCCCTAAAAGGTTAAGCGGGGGAACACAGTACCTGTAAGAGAGGAGCGGCTGTCTGCTGTAAAAAAAAATATCAGTGAATTCACTGTGCAGCCGTGTGATTAGTTTTTCAAGAACAATTTAAAACACGACATAATCAGTTAATAAATAACGTTTTTACATTTCATATTGTTCTTTAACTGTTCGTGCTTTTCTATAGCAACAGTGCAATATGTCGATCGTGGTAGGTTTTGAGTCGATTTCGGTATTAGGTGACAAACTGAACGCTGCCGTTCAATAAACGACAAACTTGGACTAATTGGCTCCTTCTTTGTGACTATATTACGTCATTCACAACAAACATCAAACACGGTAAATATGTTTCATTAAGTATTTAACAAACAAATGGCTTCTACCGCGATAATCATGTGAAATTAAATTGTCTAATATTTTTAAAAAATAGTTTGGTGGATCTCACTTTGAGCTCAGAGTCTGAGAAGCTTTTCCTCTATCAAACTTTTTTTGCTTCTTATTTAGTGGAAATATTGATGTTGATGAGATTTTCTCCAAAATAATAACCTTTTTCAACTTTTATAGCTAATTGGTTTCTGTTATGGTGTTGGTAGGGATCGTTCTCAATGCCGCATTCACATCTTCAATTAGACTTTCTGGTGGTGCTTCACTCAGCCGTTGTAATTGGCGTCGGGGTTGTCTGGTGTTCATTATAGCCACGATTCTTTCTCCCACATCAGCTGCTGCCTCGTTCAGCTTTGATGGTTTGTTCATTACTGGGGCTACATACATATGTGACCTACAGTCTCTGGGCAGGTAGTTAATGCCCTCCTGACTCCTGGCTCCTCCCACTTGCCGTAGCATTTGTGTTGCACCTCGTCAATCTCAAGTTGTGACAGCAGTTGCCGTTTCCGGATATTGAGCTACTAGTTGTTTGGCAGTTAGTGTCGGCCGGGGATGTCGAACTAACCATTCCTCCCACATTCTTTGCATGTATCCTCCCTGCCTAGGGTGACTCGAGTAGTAGCATTAAAACAGATCCATGTTTTCAGCTCTCGCCCATTTCCGTCTTGTTCCAGTAGCCCATTTTTTCTCTCTGGCTGCAATGCGCGCTCCCGACACAGGGGGAAAAGATTTTTACAGGGGAACAGAATTAGTCACAAGACCTGCAATAATATGGCTAAGGAACATTTTAGAATAGAAGTACTTTATTCATCCCAGCCGGGAAATGACTGTGCAGTTGCAACACACACACACAGACTGGTTTTCATGTGGTGTGGGGACTACTAATTTTTTCATCACTTGTGGGGACCACACTTTCTAATGGTTCCAAAAATCTACAAAAAATATTTTACACTATTTATTGCTGTATTAACCTAAACACACCTTGAAATTACTTAATTTCAAAAGTAGAGTCATCAACCTGTCTGGCTTCATGGGGACTCATTAAATCATTAAAGTGTGTGAATTTTAATGAGGTGCAGTACCCCTGTGAAACCATATGAGGGCAGCATCGAGTCAAACACACACACACAAAGTGACAGAAAAACATGCTTTATGGGACATTGCTAAAACTTCACCAGCACCTTTATATAGGCTTATAGAGTCATTTAAAACGGTTTTCCTTATGGGGACTTGGTTTTAGGTCCCCACAAGGGAGTAGGTCCCCATGAGGTGAGTGTGTAAACAGATTGAAGTCCCCACGAGGTGATAAAAACACACAACACACCACACACACACACACACACACACACACCACAACACACCCACAACACACACCCCACACACAACACACACACACACACCACACACACCACACACCACACACCACACACACACACACACAACACACACAAGTTACCAATAAAAATATATAAAATACTATTAAATGTAGAATGTAAGATTCTGTACACAAATAATAATAAATAATCGGTATATTAATAATCAATACAACCTGTGCAGTGAGGTTATATTATACATACATATATATATACAGTATATACACACACACCTGTGGTAACAAATCATTCTAATTATGAATATTGTTCTTTGAACTTTTACAAAGTAAACTTTCCAGCTCTTTAAAATCTTACATTTAAATGTTTAAAATCTTTTAATTTATGTATCCTAAATAATTGAATTAAATGTAGCAGCATTGATCATCTCAATAAACAAGTGTTACATTCATGTGTCTGTGGCCTGTGTAAAAATATTAGCATTTATTGGGCCCCTGAAGTCTTGGGGCGCCTGATGGAGCTGCTGACTTGATTTAGATTAAATAAAAGTGCAAAAAATAATATTTAAATTGCATATTTTGATTTGTTGTTTTTAAGACTAGTTGTGGGTTTAAGTAGTGTTTCACTGGCAATGTTTTCCCATAACATAATTACCAAGTGATATTTTTAAATTTCCTGTCACCTTAACGTCTTAATACAAAAACATGGTGGACCACCTCGGCACCCTGACCACCAGGCTTAGCAAGTTTTCTGGGGGAAACCCTGTAGTGCTAAGAATGATGCCAAAATTTACATGTGAATGCCAGAAAGTTGTATTCAATAAAATGTAGCTGACAGCGAAAATTCAAGCTGGAAGACTCCGCCCCCACCATTCCCCCATCAACGTCATGCTCATCTCCGTCCTCAGCGCTGGACCTCACCCAGCGTATCCAATCATCAATCAAGCTCTGCATAAAGGATCCACACTCAAGCCGTCAGCCGGTTCCAGCTGCGTTCAACCACCACCTCCCCTTCTCCACCCACATCCTTCTGCTCTAGGATGGCACCTTTCCTGACCTCCACTACCAGTGTCGGAACCCGGGGGAGAATAGCCCTCATCAGTTATCGGGATGTTCATCGAGTTCACATCAAATCAGCTATCGGGGTCCGAGCGCCAAGAACTGTTATTCATTCCCGTCATTAAATCTTTTAATTGATCCTTTTTCTTCGTCTGAGTCTTTCCAGATTGAATTAGGATTTACGTCCTGATCAGGCTTGTCAGATTAATACCTTTCAAAAATAACCTTTTAGCAGGTATTAAACATACTCAAAATATAAATGTTAAAAACGGAAGTAATCTAATCTATATAATGTCTTTCACTTGGTGATGGAACTGCTGACAAAAAACTTTCCAGTCATATTCTAATTTATGGAATCAGCCTGTATTTGCACAATGCTTGCCTACAGTTGAAAACAGTTTCACAATTCAGTAATTATTTTTGTTAAGATTTATCACATAGTTGCCTTTTATTGTCTGATTTTATCAAGTGCTAAAAGCATCAAGAACATGAGATTCTGTGACAATCAAAATGTTCTTAAACATTTTAAAAGCAGAATAAGTCATTTCTGTGTAAACCAAATGAGTCCTGGTCAGTACAAACTTTATATTTTTCTATTATGCGATTCTGATTCCACAGCTGCCCCTCAGCTGGTTGGCAAAACCTTTTGTCCTGCTGACTTACACATAGCAGATGAGATGTGATGTGTCTTTAATATAGCAAATAATAAAGACGCTGTTATGTAAATTATATTATTAACTATTTGTTAATACTTTTATAATGTCCTAGTTTATGTATTCTTATTTGTTTAGTCATATCCTTTAAGAAATGTTTCTGTATGTTAATCATTCTGATTTCCTTTCTCTTCTCTGAAAAGCAGTGACAGCAGCTCTTCACAGAACATCCTGCTTTGACCTGTTAGCTGTAAAACCAACTTGCTCCGTTTGATCCTGGGTCAAGAACTAGATAAGCTAGTGTGAAATAGATTGTGATTGTTAGTGATGATCTTGGCACTGTAACTGTGTGATGAAGCGTCTTCCCCCCACCCCCCCTTTAGAGTTACAGGCTGTTAAGGAAATATAATCATTGTTTAGTGTTTTGTTGAATTCAATTATATAACCATTTCTAGTGCTTTAGTTTAGTGAATTCTTTTACTTATATAACCATTTTTGTAGTGTTTGAGTTGGTTTTATCTTTTAATTAGAACTAGGAATTTTGAGTCACCAACCTCAGATGCAGCCTCTGGGGGTTGGAAGGTCACAGATTCAGCAGTTGGAAGGGCCTGGTCGTAAAACTACAGGAGGCAAGCAATCTTATCTGTGTGAAAATCATTTAAAAACAAGGGCCACATTTGGTCTCAGGAAATAAGGAATCTCAAGTGGACATCTGGCGTGGTGAACTATTGACCTGCAGTTTACTCGGAAAAAAGTATTTGCTTAAAAGCTCATTAAAAGGTGCCTTTATTTGTTTGAGTTGAGGGAGGGAATTCCAAATACGTTTCTTTGATCTTCGAGCAGAGTGAGGGGAGGTGCCGTTTTCAGTGGGGCTAGGAGACGGCTCCTCATTGGTCGAAGCAAGGAACGCCTTGCTTGAAGCAAGAACCTCCCACGGCGAATATAATCTGCTTACCCCAAATAAAATAATTCAGAAATGGCCAATTTTAGCACCATGGGCTGACTATTTCTCCGAAGACGTCTTCGACGTCTTCGTATTTTCCTCTATCTGTCTTATTTTCTCAGGTGACTAATGTGTGACTGTGTTCCTTTAATTTCTCTGTCTTGTGTTATACTTTCTTCTGATTGGATTAAATTCTGAACTTCTGTGACGCCAACACGCTGCATACGCCTCCTTTTGTTCTCGCGAGGGTTCTCAGACTGCGGCCAAGAATCCGGGACAGAGAAAGAAGGGAAAGAACTCAAATTGCAGATTTTTACAGTTTACTTAATAATCCTTTTTTCGACAAATTTGGAGGCTCGTCCGGTTCTGCAGTCTGGAGCACTCTGTGGGGACGCTGAGGATTCGTTGCGGTTTGTAACTGCGGGTGGTGAGTTTATTCATTTCTTGCTTTCGTTTGTAGTAAGCGCCATCTTGTGTGCGCCATCTTGTGAGTGGCGTTCCAGATGTTCGGAATTTTTTCTGTGTACAATGCGTACAAAATCTTCAACCGAAATTGAGCATATTTGATTTAATGGTTAATTGTTGAACACACGGAGCAAGCGGGGAGCGTTAGCACGCTCGGCAGAGGTGCAAACTCTGTTTTATGCTAGGTTTTCGATTTGTGCCCTTGGGACCTGCCCGTGCCCAAATACATGGATCATTTGGCTTCATAGTTGGTGTGTTTTTAATCAGTCTGAATCGACTGAGGAAAATTGCTCGTTCCAAAAGTGGACTTACCATTTAAGGTCGATTGGCTGAACAGTTCTGGGAACTGCGTCCGGACGGGTCTGGGATCCGTTGCGGCAAAATTCAAATTCGGACGGGTTTATTACGGTGGCGCGACCTTCTGGTTACCTACAAAAAGTGTAGGGGAACTAGTCGATTGAACTGCGTTTTCTCAATTGAGCTTGACCTAGCTTATAGCAAACAAAGTGATAAAATGGATATAAAGTTGAATACGTTTGCGGAAGTTTGTTCGCATTGTATACTAGCCGGCTCCTATCTTTCTATACTGTCTGTTTGTCCTCTTTGTTACCTGACGTAGTGTGTAGTTTTCTCTGTGTGAGTGTGTGATTTTTGTTTCACTGTATTTTTATTTTGTGTCTTTGTGCATCATAAGTGCCTGTTCTGTGTTATGGTGTGTGCGTCCGAGTCCGTGTGTAGCTGTTTGTGTCATTGTGTGTGTTTCATTGTGCGGAGGTGTGTGTGTGTGTGTGTGTCAGTGCGTGTGTATCAAGCTGTGTGTGTGGTGTCCCGGTCCTGAGCTGTGTGTGTGTGGGAAGCCGGTAGAGTGCCGGCAGACGACTCGCAGCTTCTGTTGGAAAATGCAGGACTGCGACGCTATAAACGTGTACGCGCACTTTCACTGTATGCCTGGATTGTGGCCGCGCATTTTTATTCTGAAGTTCAGTGAATGTGTAGTTTATGATGTGAAGATCTGAGCGGCCGGTCTCCAGGTATATGGATTTTTGTTCAGTTGATTTTTATTTTTTGGATATTTTTGTTGTTTCGAACCATTTAGATGGTTGCGAGTCTCAGGGCTGTTTGTTTGAATTACCCCGGCTGTGACGAACATTTTACACTTTCTCTGTATGCTTAGGTATGGTAGGAATTAGGCTCCTACGATATACTAATGATAATTGGCTGATTGACTCTATTTCATTGCGATTTGCACTTTAGTCTTACTGTTTCTGTGGCTGAACTGTCTGTGCACGCAGTTCTGCCCAGACGCAAGGGAAACAGCACATTGGAGTGCTACACAGTGATAATGTCCGAAGTCTGTCTGCGGATGACCCTATATGAAATGATGCAATGGAACAATATGTGACACGAAGGTGCAGTGAGTCTGGGAGGATGTTATAATGACATTACAGCCAGCACCTTTTTGGAGACTTCAGTTTTTAATTTGGTCATTTAATTAGGATTTTGGTTAGACACACAGACAATAATAAATAAGGTTCTTTACGATACACACCTGCATGATATATGAAATTGACATGATAATTCTGGAAATCGTTGTTCCTGTCATAAGGTATTTTAATTCCAACAGGTTCTAATCATTTACTGCTTTAATCGTTTTTCTTTCCTACTTTTCATATAGATAACTCGGGACATATGGACTAATCCATATTTTTTCTCTTAGGTGATTCTACGCACACGAAGATGCATTTTGTGTGGAAATATGTTAATTTGATTTCTGATAATTTTGTTTCTTTCAGACAAGGTGTTATAAAGACTGTGTTTACGATCTTTAACAAGTTTGGTTTTCGTTTCACATCTGGAGGGATATGTTTGGAACAGGTTTTACCTGTATGTTAAACGAAAATCTTTCTTGCACATGTGGGAATGTGGTGTACACTATGGGTGTACATTGAGACTCTTTTAATTGCTGTGAGACATTCCATATGTTTTTATGTTTTTGGGTTTTACCTGCATTCTGTTTGTTTTATTTCTAATGTACTAACTACTGACTAACATACTAACTTGTTTTAATGGTTGGTCTGTGTGACACATGGGTTGCTAATTTGGACATGTTGAGAGGAGCACAATTCTTCTATTTTTGGTTTTCCACCTATAAATTGTTTTTTTTTTTTTTTTTTTTAAATTATGTTTTTATTATATAGATAGGGGAGAAGGCTAAAAATAGGCCTTACTTAAATTGGTAAGATTTGGAGGCAGTTGCTTGTGAATCTCTTAATCAAAAATTTTGACCTTCATTCAACATAGTGAATTATGGATTTAATTATGCAAGGAGATTTTGTCTTGCCTTTCTGCTTCACTGACATATGATGTCTGCTTATAAGTGGACTACAAATTGAGGTAATGAAGCCGGATGACAGTTAAGCATCTATGTCATGTTCACCTACATTTAGAATATAGCAGATTTCTATGTCACTGCTGATTTCTTTGGCACAAGCGAAGTGAATGCTTTCGAGGTGCTATTTTGCATAGATCAAAACAAAGAAAAACAGTAAGTGAGCTTATTATATTACTTCTATCACATTTGGTTGTGAAACGTCTTGCTTTAATTCTATTTTTTCTTTTCTTTACAGAAATTGGGGTGTGAAGCGAGAGGAATGGCAGAGAGCTCTGTGGAACCTTAATGAGACATAGTGGATTGACAGTTCATTTGACATTTTGCAGTAAGGAACGTTGGTATAGCCTTTTGTTTGATTTTTGTTAACTTGGTTTATTTTACACTGGCAGTTCTGCTCTTGGAGGTTGAAGTGCTGTTGGGGGTAGGTTCCTGAGGCTGAAACCATGCTGGGAGGTGTGAGATGATGGTGTCGCTTGGCATCTGGCTTCAGGTGTCTGCTGTTGCTCTAAGCCGATGCCTTGGCTCTCCACACCGCTGCAAAGACAAACTGTGCCTCTGAAATGGACTGTTCAGTGGAAGTGACGACATCTTCACTAACTGAGGTTGGTGGAGTTTACCTGCTATTTCCTGTTACTTGGGTCACGCTGATGCATTACAGGACCTAGGGATGGATTACACTCTGACTGTTATCTCAAGCATGCTGCGGCTGACTTCGGCAGGAGGTCACACTTCATGGATCAAAAGACATTCTGATGGGGGATGGAAAGGATGGGAGGAGATCCTCCGTGGTTCTGTGACTTTTGCTGTGTCTCCTCCCCCAGGACCACTGCTGTCATCGAGAGCTGACCTCAGTTCAATAAAGGGACATGCATACCCTGTACCGTTTCTGAGTGAAATGGACTCTGCACAGTTCACGCTATAGCTCGGTGGATGTCCTGTTTGTCTAGTTGCTTGGTGGTACTGGATTCTCCACCTGTCGCATGTGACTTTAGTCCTCTGACCCTCCTTCAGCGTGTTTTGGCCTCTGAGATGCAAACCACTGCCAGTTGTCAGTTAGAGTTGGTGAAATTTCACTATTTTTCCAAATTTATCTCGTATTGAGTGGGATGTTTATTTTTTATTTTAGCTGACTTAATTTGCCAGAGGGCATACTATATTTACTGGGTTTATTGCCTCACATTCTTCTCGCTTGACATTCTGACCTTTTGGCTATGGTAGGGGTGTGACAACAAACAGGACGTCTCAAAAGATTTATGATTGCAAGACTGGTGTTTGTGACTCTCTGCATTTTTCGAACAAGCATTTTTTGCCTCAGTGATTCACTTCGTTTGTCTCAACTTATTTTTAATTTCAGACTGACTAGAGTGGTGCAGGGAATAATTCAGACTTCTATTTTTAGCCATAACTGGCTTACATTGGTGCCACGTTTTACCTACGGCGGTATATGATCTAAATGTTATTTGGTTATTCCTCAGTTGCAGTATTTTAGTGTAATCGGGAGTTCGACTGCATTTGACATTTGCATTTAAACATACTGAGGTGGACTGAGTACACAATGAGCTACAAGCACCACGTTCCTTCTTACTTTCTAAATTTTGACTCAAATATGAATTTGTTGATGGCAGTGTGCAGATTGTAACGGAATCTGGGACACCATATTACATTTGCATCCACCTGGAACTTGGGAACATGGGACATGGGTTAGCAGTGACGGATTTCTCTATTTAATTTGTATGGCATTTTTTGTGGTATTCTATGACAGAACATTTGTTCTGTTATAGAATAAAGAGGGAATAAGAAATAATTAACATGCATGATTGGAATACACTAAACTTAATATTACCTGTCAAATAGTTTATACAAAACAGTGTTTCCTAAAAGAGGGAAAGGGATCGTTACATGATTGCATATCACTTCATATGATTCAAAATAAGTGGTTTAAATAAGTCAACCAGGAAGGTCTAAAAATAAATGTTTACAGAATATAGTTGTATCAAGCTTCTCACCAATAAATTGAAAATATATTGATAGAAATAAAAAGGATAATTCATTATTAAATAGATAAATAAGTATTTAAAAGAAAAATGAATCATATTAAAAGGGTTGAAATTTGGAGATTTAGAATGTTGATTAATTGGGATGAATCATTTTTATTTAATGACACGGTTAACATATTCTTGCAAAACCAGCTGATCATTCTTTGAGGATTTAAAATGAAAAATTAGGATTAAAATTAAAGTGGTCTAAATTGGATATTTAAAAGGAACAATTATGGAACTGCTTCTAAAAAGAGTTAACTTAAGGAATGAAAATTATAATCTGAAATGAAGTCATAGAGTAATAAAATAAAAAGTTAATACAAAATCTCTACATGCCTGATAAATTGAAATAAACTAGTTAAATAAAATTTAATAATATATGATTTAAAACGACAAAATAAGTAGGATCGTTTATTGTTGTTTCCTCTAATATTACGATTTCATCTATGAACTTGCCAAGGAATTCATTTTACTTCAAGGAGAATTAAGAAACACAGAGACCAAAATGAAGTTAGGTTTGAAAAAATTTGTACAACCACTTGTTCCTAATCAATTTTTTCTTTCACAGCGACTGTAGATTTATTGATGGATTCGAAGCGTTTTATAGCGGGATATTGGGTCTAATTTGCTCATTCGTTATACGGATAATTTTGGATGAAATTTAAGAAAAGTTGAAATTGGCTACAAACTGTGCACAGTCTAAATTCAAATTGGATAAAACGCTTTGCTATGGGTCGATATTTTTATGTGTTGTCCATTAACAAATTAACAGGGTTCTCTTCATACGAGTTTGACACGAGAAGGATGTTTTCGACACCTGCGCATGGACTCCAGAAGGGACAGGTGAACCGGCACATTTATTTCATAATGATGTTTTTGAGAAGTCATAGGTTTGGGACCGGAGTTTGCAGAAATACCAGACGTCACCGGACCAGTTCCAGGAATCATCTGGGTCCAGTTTAAAAGTCATCAGAAGGACGGGGGCTGAACTTCACTTCACCAGACCATTCTGAGAGATGAAGAGGACGTCTGATGCTGTTCATCTGCATGGAAAAGGAGACGCCGGGTTCCATTGGAGTCAGTGCGCAGCAGTTGAGGAGCCCAGCGCGCTCTTCAAGACGTACAGGAGGACCGGCAGCTTCAGTCTTCGGACGGAGGAGCTTCGTCACGCAGTTCCACAGATCAAGGAGGATCGATGGTTCCAGTAATAAGTGCAGCAGGAATTCCTGCTGAGACCACTTCTGCTTCCTGAGTTTTGAGGTCTTCAGAGACCCGAACAGGCATAATAATCCTGTTTTGGTCTCAATTTATTGAGAGAAGAGGAGATTGAAACCTTTTCTTAAACTCACTGTTTAATTGGCATAATAATCCAATTTTCAGTGAGGAACGGACCCTCAGGTGGGAAACTTGAGCTTTAAAATACCCGATAAGGGTATATGACAGATCAAGCTTCAAGAGGATCACACATCGACCCCACTTTTGCGTTTTTTTCTTTCGTTGATCTTGCGGACTCTTTATGAACTTTCGGTTCTTTATGCGCGTATTTTGGTACATTTTTGATGAAGATCTCATGTTTGCAGACTAGCAAAGAAGACATAATACGGACTCTTAAGATTCTATTATAATTCTGTGTAAAAAAAAAAAATGAAGCCAGTTGTAATTGCTTTTTTGTGTGTTCTGATTTTCCCTCCACAGCTTTGAGTTTGTTGGTTTTATATGTTTGAAGGATGAGGATGTATGTGTTCATGATTGATTTGTAATTGGTGGACATCCTGAGTTAGTATTATGTGACTCATTCAGTTTTCCATTTTATTATGTCTGGGTGATGATTGTAATGTGGTTTGATTCCCTGAAATGATTGAGTTATAAGATCTTCATATTTAAAAAAGGTTAATGGGTATTTGACATTTGGATTGGAAAGCTTATGAATTCTTTATGTTCTACAGGTGAGTATTAAAAATTTCGCTCAGGATCATTCTATCATCTCTAGGTAGAATACAGAGTTTAATTTGAGATACAAGTAACTGGTCCGGGTGGCAGTAGCTTACCTACTCCACCTCCCTATCAGTTGTTTTTCCAAGGTGCTGCAGATGATGGGCTGTAGACCAGTAGTGTCCTGCTTAGACAGGGCTTTTAGTTAAAAAGGGGACTGTTAAAGGAGTATATCAATGATTGGTCATTCTAAATTTTTTTGATTCCTTGGTTAAAACACTAATCAATTTATTTTGTGAGGTCTGAATATGTCAGACCTCAAAAGAGGGACTGTTGAGGAAATATAATCATTGTTTAGTGTTTTGTTGAATTCAATTATATAACCATTTCTAGTGCTTTAGTTTAGTGAATCTTTTACTTATATAACCATTTTTGAAGTGTTTGAGTTGGTTTTATCTTTTAATTAGAACTAGGAATTTTGAGTCACCAACCTCAGATGCAGCCTCTGGGGGTTGGAAGGTCACAGATTCAGCAGTTGGAAGGGCCTGGTCGTAAAACTACAGGAGGCAAGCAATCTTATCTGTGTGAAAATCATTTAAAAACAGGGCCACATTTGGTCTCAGGAAATAAGGAATCTCAAGTGGACATCTGGCGTGGTGAACTATTGACCTGCAGTTTACTCGGAAAAAAGTATTTGCTTAAAAGCTCATAAAAGGTGCCTTTATTTGTTTGAGTTGAGGCAGGGAATTCCAAATACGTTTCTTTGATCTTCGAGCAGAGTGAGGGGAGGTGCCGTTTTCAGTGGGGCTAGGAGACGGCTCCTCATTGGTCGAAGCAAGGAACGCCTTGCTTGAAGCAAGAACCTCCCACGGCGAATATAATCTGCTTACACCAAAAAATAATTCAGAAATGGCCAATTTTAGCACCATGGGCTGACTATTTCTCCGAAGACGTCTTCGACGTCTTCGTATTTTCCTCTATCTGTCTTATTTTCTCAGGTGACTAATGTGTGACTGTGTTCCTTTAATTTCTCTGTCTTGTGTTATACTTTCTTCTGATTGGATTAAATTCTGAACTTCTGTGACGCCAACACGCTGCATACGCCTCCTTTTGTTCTCGCGAGGGTTCTCAGACTGCGGCCAAGAATCCGGGACAGAGAAAGAAGGGAAAGAACTCAAATTGCAGATTTTTACAGTTTACTTAATAATCCTTTTTTCGACAAGGCTCTCTGTGATTAGGGATTCTAAAGACAATAAAAAGAGGGGCAGGCAAATGTTCTTTCAGAGCAGAAGGAGATTTGTAACTGAAAGCACATCTCTGTTCTCCTCGCGAGTATTCAGAATCTAACTCTCTCTTGTCTTTCTGTGTTATTTGCTGTGTTTAATAGGTGTCAACTCTGACAGACGCAAAACCATTTTTGGGGCTGGTTGGGGCAGTTGGTGAGTAGAGTGACCATCGATATTACTGGATTCTATAAAATGTGGCTTAAAGCTGAGATGCTGATGTTTGGATATGTAAAATATATATTCTCTCTGCTAATAAATCTACAGGTCCTTCTCAAAAAATTATCATTAGCATTCTGATCCACACCGAACAATTGAACTCTGCAAGTTTTTTTTTACCCTGTGCACGGTTCAGGCGTGCGTTTTTGCCAGGATTTTTTATATTTATTGCATGGTTTCACTTCTCCAAAACAGACAGATGTTTCGTCTCCCGCGATCCTCCTGAGCATCGCTCTCCTTTTGGGTGTGCGATGGCAACGTCTTCACCTCCATTTGTTAAAACTGCAGGTCGAGTTAAGTTTAATTCTTCGCAGCGGCAGAGCCGCGTCCGCATTGGTTGTGCAGCGGACTGCACATCGATCTAATCAACTTCTGCACCTTTCTTTATTTCCTCAAAATAAACTGCTGGCTCCACTGTTTAGACTATAAATGGATTAAAACAACGTTGCAATCTCCTTAGTTTTCTCTGTTCTGTACTGGAGATTGGAGTTAAAGGTGACATTTGCAATGAGCTTCATAAATAGACACTCAAAAGCGTCCGGTCCATATGGCTGTCAGCTTCCGGTCAGAAAGACGAATTTCAGTTCAGAGTCCATGAGATGATATTCAGAAAGGATTTTTTTTATTGATTGATTTTAGTTGCCTGTGCAATGAACTCTTTGGATAAAGTCTATTATATAGACCCCCTCCTTGCCCCTGTTTCAGGGGCAAGGAGGCCCCTGAGACAGCCTATTATATATATATATATATAAAATAGACTTTATCCAAAGAGTTCATTGCACAGGCAACAAAAAAATCAATAAAAAAAATCCTTTCTGATTGAGCTGTCAGTGTGGGTCCTTAGGCAAGACCCTTGAAGCTATATGGCCTACCTCATACCATGACAGTGATAAGCACGACATGCCGGCTCAGACATCGCCTGGCCAAACAAGGTCTGCGTGATGAAAAAGACGAACAAGACAGAAATGGGTGAGAGGTGAAAACATGGATCTGTTCGAATGCTACTTCTCAAGTAACCCTAGTCAGAGAGGCTACTGGTTAGTTTGACATCCCCAGTCAACACTAACTGCTAAACAACTAGTAGCTCAGTGTTCCAACATCCACAAACGGCAACTGCTGTCACAACTTGAGATTGACGAGGTACAACACAAATGCTACAACGAGGGGGACGAGCCAGGACGCCAGGTCAGAGGAGAGTTAACTACAACTACCCACCCAGAGACTGGGTATGTAGCCACAGTAATGAACGAACCATCAAAGCTGAACGAGGCAGCAAATGACCTGAGAGAGAGAATCATGGCCGTAATGAACACCAGACAATCCCGACGCCAATTACAACGGCTCGCCATGGAAGCACCATCAGAAAGTCTAATTGAAGATGTGAGAACGATCCCTACCAACACCATAACAGAAACCAATGAGCTGATCTACAACTCAGCATCAGTGATCCTTGAGATGCTTGGCTATAAGAGCAATCATGAGACCCAATAGTTGGATGTACCACCGACAAATAACTGAAGTGGCTGATATCAGGAAATCCTACCAATGGCTGGACAAAGCTGGACTCAAGGACAGCACAGAGGCTCTCATCCTGGCTGCACAGGAACAGGCCCTAAACACCAGAGCAATAGAGGGTCAGATCTACCACACCAGACAAGACCCAAGGTGTAGGTTGTGCAAGGAGGCCCCTGAGACAGTCCAGCACATAACAGCAGGGTGCGAGATGCTGGCAGGGAAAGCGTACATGGAACGACATAACCAGGTGGCGGGCATAGTGTACAGGAACATCTGTGCAGAATATGGACTGGAAGCCCTGAGAACGAAGTGGGAAACACCCCCAAAGGTGGTGGAGAATGACAGATCTAAGATCCTGTGGGACTTCCAGATCCAGACAGACAAGATGGTAATGGCGAACCAACCGGACATTGTGGTGGTGGATAAAGAACAGAGGAAAGCCGTTGTGGTGGATGTAGCAATACCAAGTGACTACAACATCAGGAAAAAGGAGCATGAGAAACTGGAGAAATACCAGGGCCTCAGGGAGGAACTGGAAAAGACCTGGAAGTTGAAGACCACAGTGGTGCCTGTGGTCATCGGGGCCCTCGGGGCAGAAACCCCCAAACTGGAGCAGCAGCTAAAACAGATCCCAGGAACAACATCAGACACCTCAGTCCAGACATGTGCAGTACTAGGCACTACTAGAACCCTCAAGCTCCCAGGCCTCTGGTAGAGGACGGAGAGAGAGAGAGAGAGACAGAGAGAGAGAGACAGAGAGAGAGAGACAGAGAGAGAGAGAGAGAGAGAGACCACCCGCGGAGGGTGGTCGGACTGTACTCACTGTACATTCAGACAGTCACTGAAACTCCTCTATATATATGTGTGTGTGTGTGTGTTTTACTTCTGCCTCCCCAGAGGTAGCCCTGGCCCCCACTTGGCCCCCCCAACTTTAAAAGTCTAGCACCGTCACTGCTATAGCTCACACCACAACAATTTAGCTGACCTTAATATATCCTGTGTTTTATTTTGGTCATTATTGTTACATAAAGTCTTGATGTGTGTGTGATAAGCATGTCTATGGGACATTTATAGAAATACGGAACAAATCTGTTCAATACGGGACGTGACATTTAACAGCCAAATATGGGACAATTCCGTATTTTAAGGGACGAGTGGCATCCTGTTAATGCTTTGAATACAATAATGCTTTGATTCAGGCACAAAGAAAAAAAGTGCAGGAAATTTTGGTGGGGACTGTCCCCGTCATGCCAGAATTAGTGGGAACATGTCCACACTAGTTCTTCAGGAAGTTACACCTATGATTGTGGCCCACACATTTATGAAGAAGAATGGTGACCGACTACTGCCAGACAGTCACTGAAACTCTCCATAAGCCTGAGATTTTTACATTGGGGAATAAAGTAATGAACTAAATGAACTTTTCCATATTCACTTTAAAACATGGCCTAGTTAGGGTTAAGCCTCTAACCCAGAAGTTCCAGTGCACCGTGCCATTGCAGGGGGGGCGCGGGAAGCCGTCTGGATGAAAAAAAAACAAACATGAACGCTGTATGTGCTGGGTTCTTACCTTAGAATGGCCAACTCTGTTATTCCTCTGTCAATTTGATACAGTAGGACACTTCCCATATCTGTGTCCTCTGTCACTTTTATAGGCTACCGATGTTATGTACATTAATTTTGCTCCCCTCCCCCCACCCTCACACGCATCATTCAACCAGTCAGCCATTTGTAATCCATAAGGGGGGCCCAGAAAATGTTTGGAAACCACTGGGGGGGCCCAGGACAAAAGGTTTGGGAACCACTGCTCTAACCCAAGATGTTTTCCTCTATATGTAAAGGTAAAGATTCAGACCTTCATCCTTCAAGGAACTGATTGATAAATATTTTCTCTGTGCACACTCACCATGTGCCAGGTTCTCGAACCTCTGTGCCAATTTCTTCATGGACAGCTTGCTCTCAGTCTCATTCTCCAGCTTGGAAAGCTCCCTCAGAATCTTACAAGCACCAAGAGCACTTAGCACAGACTCCCCTGCCTGATATGAAGACACAGCAAGCAAATTGAGATACAATGAAATGAAGCTAAATTAAAGGCAATTTAGAAAAAGGTAGTATTAGGACTTGCACATGAATGCTACTGGTTCTGAAAGAACAGTCATCTTCAAATGGTCAAGTTTACGCTAAGAAGTTCAGATACACAAGCCTTGGACTAAAAATTTTAAAGTAACATGTTCTCACCATTTCCCAGAAGTATACTGCCATTTCACTGTGGTTCTGTAAAACAGCCCAAATGAAGAGAGCTGCCCAGGGTGAAAGGCATTGCTGGTTGCGATATGTACATTCCCCCTGCAGGATTTTGTTGACTTGCTAAAGTTTGGAAAAGACATATCAGAGTAAGCAGTTAGTTTCTTTCTTACCTCTTATTATTCCACACACAATATGATTTTACATGTTTGCTTTAGCTATAAGATTGCTTAATATACAGTAAATATCTCTCATGACAGACATTTTTATATCAATCTCAATGATCCAGCTGACTACACTTGTAATATCTTTTTCCATGTCTTGTCCTGTGAGGAGCACATATCGCAGAACTATTCACAGTACTTTAATTTTTCTGTTGTGTTTTATACCTAAAAGAATTATTTTTAAACTTTATATTTTATTTTTTTGTCTGGTTCTCCATTTTTATTCTGCACAAATACAGTATAAAAACTATATTTTTATCTAATGCAGTGGATAAAAAGGAAAAAGAAAAAAAAGGAAGAGCAGTGAGGCAAAAAGTTGAAAGTCCCCTTTGAACTTTTTGAAAATTCCCTTTCAAAAGTTGTAAGAAGAGAGAAAAACTGGTAGATAATCAGGGGCGGATCTACTGGGGTGGCAGTTGCCACCTCAAATGAGAGCCTTGCCACCCTGTTGCCACCCCAGCTGGTGACTATGAATTAAATAAAGAGTTGTGGGAAATCGGACATTAAGTGCATGAATCTCTTTCTTCCAACAACATTGAATGCAACCCAGTGAAACCTGACCCCCAAGTCATCAGTAGAGCAGCTGTTTAAATCAGCTAATCAACCACCGCTGTGCTCAGGTGAAAACTTATTACTAATTACAATATAGACATGAAGCCTGACAACATAATGTAACAGACTGAATGTTCTGTTTTGGTGTTTTTACTACTTTTTTGTGTGGGAAATGTTTGTTTTTTGGTGATATATACTGGCATATGCTGCCACCCCTGAAAAAATCCCTGCCCTGCTTCTATACTTACAAGAATTGAGAGGAAAAAGGTAAACCTTGAAAAACAATGTCACAGAAAACACTGAAAACTGATTAATACAAGATGTATTTAGTGGCACCTACAGCTCAAGATAGTGCATCTGCAAGCACATACATCCAAACCACCTGTGTATGCGTCTATGTGAGAGCTCTAGTATATACAAGTCTTCTCCGTATGGATGCATGGGGTCTGTCCCTCTGGACCTGAGGCAGACATCGGTTGGTAAGTTCCCCAAAAGGTTTTATGTATTTTACTGAGATTTTATGTGATTGACCAACATTATACATGGGAAAAGTTACATGGGTTTTAAAATATAACAAAAAACCCTAAAAAATTTCAGTTAGGGATGTACAATAAGGTTGAAAAGTGTATCACAATATGAGCATTTCATATCAGTCTTTCTCTCTTGCTCTCGGCAAAGGCGAAAGCTTTTTTCCTCTGTTCCCTCCCTGCCCATGCCTGCCCTGCTTGCTCTGTTTTTGTCCTACCTTTTTCAATATTTTTGGGGGCTTTCTTTGCACATCATCCAAATCTACAAATTATGGATCTCTCAATGCAATTGATCAAATATTTGATGAGAAGTCTGGGTACAGAATAGCCTTCTTGTGCTGCAGAAACACACCGGGCAGGATTCACCCTGGATTTATTCATGATAACAGAATTTCTGCCGTTTTGAGCTTGAGAATTCCTGGCTTATCGACAAATCTGTGACCGGCTTGGCCGAACTAGCAAACACTCAGAATGTCTGTGTGAACAGAGACGAGGACTCTAAAACTCACTAACGGGATGGAATTGATCTTGGAGAAGTTGCTAGTTTCAGCTCAGTGGTACGACCAAACTAATTTGGATAATTAGGGACCGAGATGTATCGGAGAGACTTTAGGGAAGATTGAAATTCATAATCTTCCTGACCTAAGATATTCTGTGTTTGAATTGGCTTTCCCCGTGTGGCCTTGGAAGGGCTGCATATTTCTAAACTCCTTGAAGATATATAAACACAACGCTCCTTCCCACCTCACCCCTTCCTGTTTCCATGGAGCTGTGCACTACTAAGGACATCATTCCTCGATAACACCTCTGTCGGACTCTGCCAGGTGCCACAGCCACCTGGCTCCATGGCCCTTTCATGTCACTGCCTTCACTCATGTCTGTTTTACCCCTTTGTTTTGTCTGAATGACTGAATGTTGCCATCTGCCATAACATGTCCTTTCCTCTTTTCCTTTGGTTTATTTTGTTTATATTTCCTTTTAATTAATTTATAGCATTTGATTTGACTTTTTGCTGAAAATGTGCTATATAAATACATTATCTTACCTTACCATCAGTCAATATTGATTAGTTTTTTGTTTTAAATATCTGAAATACTGCCAAACTAGTGGTGTGACCTTGTCTTTTAGCCACAATTTTCACTCCACACCATTTTAAAGTAGCTACAAGGCGTGGTGGCAAAACCTTAAATTGCTGTGCAAGTTACTCAACAGGTTGCTTCTAGGTAACCAGAGTCAGTAGTTAGTTAGTTGATGCCACTCACGTCCATGAGAGAATCAGTGGATAAAGTCTTTCCTCTGCCTGCATGATTTATTGTCCAGTCCTACTTTCAGCTTAGAACCACTGTAATTTTAAAGCTGGATATCATTTGAGAAAATTTCCAACCACCTTTAAAACCCTAAAACTAAAGGACTATTGTTTATTTTTATGAGGTTGACAGTATGAGCGAAGGGGAAAATGTCAGCAATGTGGTGGTTAATAGCCACAGTCCTGAAACCAATTCAGTCATAGGGTCCAACAAAGTAATGATATTGTCATGGTTATTGTAATTGAACATTTTATAATGTGCTCCTCACCCCCTTGTGCTTTAGATTGTGTCTGCATGATCTCATCGTGAGATTGGTCAAGCTGCTCTCCAATAGACTTCTACAGAGCCATATAATAGCAGGGGACATTGTTGATCCTGGAGACTTGTTACTTCCCCAACATAGACCTTATCTGCTCTCTTTAGCATCAGAGAAAATCCTCCTTTCCTTAACAATAGACAAATGGCCAGACCATCTGTGTTGGGCGCCACAGAATCCCTGGTACATCACAATCAGGGATTCACACCTATTGTCCAATCAAGTCTCTCTTCTCTGACCAGAACCTATAAAAAGAAGCCAGTTCCACTGTTGGTCAGAGCAGACTTGACAGACTCCTTTGAGTCTATATTTCTGTTCTCACCTTGAAAGGTTTTAATACATGTATTATTTTCTTCTAATCCAGACTCTTGTTAACTCCTAGGAGTTGATATCCACTCTGGAGCAGGGAAGCGCGTGGCGCATTTATAAGGCTTCGCAACACAGACGGCATACAGAGTTTTCATTTCAACTCTGTTGTACAGCATGGATTTCAAACCTTTATAAAACTGGTGTTTTTATATTGGTTGGTTTTGAGGTTATTGACTTCAAAATAAAGCCAGAAATATGACGATCATTTCTGCATTTTGTGGGGTCTAAATGTACCACATTTCAAAACAACCAATGAAAATGTGTTGACGGTCTGTTGCTAGGTAAAACGGAGACACGTGGAGTGAGAGGCTGTGGAGTGTTTTGATACGGGAAGAGATTAGAGCACAATGATGCTGTGGATTCTACTAAGAATGTTTCGATGGGTTTTTTAGACTGTGTTAGAGTTTGGGGTGTGTGCAGTGTTTGTAGTAGTTTTGCTAGCCATGGCTACATGGCTGCAGAGCTAGCTCTGACGCACTAAGAGAAAGACTGCGTGCCTGGATGGCCATTTAGACCTCAGACTCCTAAGGGTTTAAGTATTTTTTTTCCACGACAGTCATTTGAGAGACTACATTAGTGTGGTTACTTTTCATCTTTACAATTACAGGAGACTGTCACTGTACAGATTAATCATTTTTCTAGCATAACATTTAAAGCACAGATTTTGGTCTGAATATTTTGGCACATGTTACATTAATCCATTTGAGCAGAGGTTCCCAAACTGTGGGGCGTGCCCCCTAGGTGGTGCGCCATGCCATTGCAGGGGGGCGTGGGAAGCAGTCTGCACAAAAAAAACAAAACAAAACATGAACGCTGTATGCGCTGGGATTTTACCTTAGAATGGCCAACTCTGTTATTCCTATGTCAATTTGATACAGTAGGGTCTTCCACACTTCCCATATCTGTGTCCTCTGTCACTTTTATCAGCAGTTAAAACTGTTTAATCCATCGTTAACATGTGATAACCTTTTTTTCCGAGCCGCCTTTAAACGCAACATGAGTGCTATGTATCTCGCGCTGGGTTTACACCTGTATGGCAGTGAAGGAGACCTGATGCTGCTGTGCAGAGATACACAGGTGTTAGAATCATGGGAGCAAACCAGCAAAATGCAAATAACTTTTCACAGTTTTTCCCCCAAACTAACAGACTGTTGAGTAAAGTTGTTTGATGGAGGTGAAGTTAGCTAAAAGATGACTAGCTAATATCAATACATCACCTTAAGCTTAACAAGTAGCCTGTAGACTACCGATGTTATGTACACTCATTTTTCCCCCCTCCCCCCTCCCTCACTCGCATAATTCAACCAGACAGCCATTTGTAATCCATAGGGGGGGCCAGAAAATGTTTGGGAACATGTGAGCATGTGAGGATGAGAAGCAGACAAATATTTTCACAATGTTAGATTATTATTTTTTTTTAGATAAAGTATATGTAATGAGTCAAGCAGAAGGCTTTTGTCACCTTAATGACCTGTAAACAGGTTCTTGTATTAGTTTTATACTCACTGACCTTTGATGCTCTTCTAGTGCCCATGCTGGGGTCAAGACCCAGAGCTCCATAGTAGAAAGGCTCACAGACGTCACCTAAGAGATCCTGCAGCAGGTGGGATACCTGAAGCACAGTCACAAACTTTGCTTGTGACATATGTTATAAGTTTGCCTCCCTTATTCGTTTACACATAACGTGATTATTTAAGTGGTCCTTAGCATAACATGAAAAGCATATTGGAAGAAATCAAATATGTTAAATCAATTATGGTTGTAATGAGTCACAGAGCAATCATAGAAAAATTCACTTTATTGCTACCAGCAGGTGGGCCCCATATGGGGAGAAGGAGGGCTGATATATGGGTCCCATAAGGGTTTGTCCACCATGTAGGGACCATGTAGGACCCTACATGGGCAAACCCTTTTGGGGCCACCCACTAGCAGAACAAGTCAGCGTCGGGCCAAGGGTCGAGGTCAATGACCAGGCCCCTCACATGTATCGCCTGCACTGCTGGAAACTGTTAGGGGTTGGAGGTATTGTGGTGCGGTGGGGTTTGGGCCATGTGTCTTGTTGGATTTTTACCCAGGAAGCACGTTGGTTAAACCGTGAGTCAGGCAGACACCGGAACTGACTAATATTCCATTGAGGGACAGTAACTTCAATATTATATACACCTTTCTGAACAGGTGAGGGTGCACTTTCTCTGTTTATAATTAGACACTAAAGTAGCGGTTCTTAATGTGGGCGGTACCGCCCCCCAGGGGGCGTTCAGAGGATGGCAGGGGGCGCTGGGATGCCTTAAGGGATTGTTTGGTCGAAGGTAAACTTTACACCTTAAGTGCACAACAATACCAGTTTAGACTTGGAGCAACTTGGTAAAACTGTATTGTGTAACATTAAAACATGCTTGGCTGCAACTGTATCGATGGCGCTCTTCTTCTATTCAGTGTTTGTAGCTTCTTGGGCAGCTCCTCTCCTGCTACTGGTAGCTAAAATCACGATAGCCTCACTGTGTCTCCCTCTAAAAAATGAACCTATTTAAATAAAAAAAACTAAACATGCATTGTGCAAATTGTACTGCTATCAATAATACTATCTTTAACAGACTGATAACATATGAGGCTCTGAAGAGGCTAAATAATGCAAAGAGCCAAAATAAACCTCTCAACATTGCCAAAAAGTTCAAGTTACAATAAACAATCCAGAGTAACTGAATGAAAACTTCCTGTTAGCATGGCGGCTAGCTGATTACTGCTAGTTCTGATTGGCTGTATCAGAACTCTGTCTCATGTTAGGACAGCAACGGTTTCAATATGTATGTAATGTACTCTTTAAGTTAGATGCTGCAGCTTTAAACCGGTTCGGTGTGAGAGTCACTACCAGGTGGAGCAGAAGTGGCTCCGTCTGTCAAATATTAAATATTACTACCTGTAGCGGAGCAGAAGTTCAACAGCGAGAGCAGAACCAGCGTCTTACATCGTCGCTCTAAGATTTAAATAATTTTACAGGTTATTTGTTTAGCTTTCTGACTGTCATGCTAATCCGGGTGAGTGTTTGTAGCTGTGCTGCTTTACCTGCTGTCTGATCCTCCATGTCTTTTACTGCAGTGAACCTCGATGTAGCCAAACTCCGTCAAGTATGACATTGTTTTTATGTCGTATTAGCATCGTTGTGTTGATGTATTTTGACCGCTTCACCAGAACATTCAATTTTCCGCTGCAAGACGCAAACTTCCCCATTCACTCAGCGTATGATTCCAAAATGTATAGGAATTGTTGCTGCGCGGAGAGCAACTGTACAGGCAGAGAAATAAGTTGCAGCTGATCAACAACTACACTGTACACCTCTATTTGACACTGTTAATGATTAACGAGATTCAGTCCGAGACTGACAGCTATAAGCTCCGCACATGTAGTTCTCACTCACGGTACAAAATAAAAAATAAAGACAGTCCATAATTGTTTATTTCTCTAAATCTTTGAGCCTTCATACTAAGGATGTAATTTCACACTCAAAAATTCAGATAAATAATAATTGTATCTAAACAAAATGAATAGTCACAGGAAATTTGCATTCTTCCCACAATGCATTGTGACCTCTCTGCTGGAACCCGTTGCTATGGTAATTTATCCTCAGCTGCTGTGACAGGAGCAAAAGAGCGGGAAAATCCTCTTCTATACTTAGGAGACACCCAGCGCCAGTCTGAAGGACCCTGACAAAAAACCATAACCCCTAGAAAATTTTTGAAAACATTTTACAGGAGCAGCCATGTGTATCTATGTTAGGACCAACTTTTAGACCAATAGGGCGATATTTATGCCTGTGAGAGGGAGTTAAAAAGGGTTTTGGAGTCAGCCATCCAGAGTCCTGTGTGTGTGTTTCTGAGAGAAAGATGACTGAATCTCCAATTTTTTCGTTTTTATTAATTTATGTCGTCATTTTAAGTCAGAGTTTGAAAATCTAACACATTAAATCCACCGGAGCACAACTTGTTTATCATTACATTTTTCATATTAGGATGAACCTTTTTCTTCCAAATAAAATCTAATAATATTTTATCTACTTTTGAACTGATCTCATTGGAAACCTCAAATGCTGAACTAGCATATACCAAACTGGAGAGACCTTCAACCTTAGAAACAAGACCCGACCAGAGATAGATAAATCTCTCTGTAATCCAAAAGAATTTTAATATTCTTTAATAAACGAGGGGGTTAAAATTTTCAATTGACCTTTGGTTTTCTTCTTTTGTAATGGAGATACCAAGATATTTAACTTTACGTTTATAGGGATTTCTGAGATTTCAGTTTCACGGTAGGTAGGAAGCAACTCGCATTTAGAGAGATTAAGTTTGAGGCCAGATGTGAAGAAAATTAATTAACCAGCTTAATAGCAATATTTATTTGAGAGCAATCTTTTGAAAATAGAGTCGTATCATCGGCCAGTTAACTCAAACATACTTCTCTCTCTGCAATTTGAATACCCTTTAAGCAGCTTTTCTTTATGAAATGTGCTAAAATTTGCATAGATAAAAGAAACAAAAGCGGTGAGATTGGACAACCTTGACGAATTCCACGCTCAATATTAAATCTACAGGTGGTTCCATGAGATAGTTTAACTGAACTGTTACCTAATGCATATAAAGTGCGTATTGACTTTTTAAACTGCTCACCGAAGCAAAAAAGGTCAAGTGTTTTAAAAAGAAATTCGTGTTCCAGTGAATCAAAGGCTTTATGGAAGTCAAGAAAGGAATAAAACTGATTTTAAACCAGAGTAATCTAATAAATCTAAAACAAGTCTTATGTTATCAATTGTATATCGTCCAGCCATAAAGCCATTTTGTGTTTCCCCAATAACATCATTAGTATGGATTTTAACTTATTAGCCAAACATAGAGCATATATTTTATAATCATTATTTAATAAAGTGATAGGGCGCCAATTGTCTAAACATAAAAAATCCTTTTGCGTTGTAGGAATTTGTGTAATTCGGCCTTGACGTAGTGTGGTTGGTAGTTGGTCTTTCAGTATACTTTCTGTAAAAACATTTGATAAAAAGGGAGCAAGTTGGGTAGAGAATAATTTATAAAATTCAGATGTTAGCCCATCGGTGCCTGGGGATTTGTTTAATTCTCAGATGGTTTTAACATCACCAAGATTCTTAAAGAAATTATTCATTTGGGTATCTGAGATATTTGAGGTATATAACACTTTATAATAGTTTTCACAGATCTTGGATATCACTCTTGGATTATCTACAATATTACCATTTGAGGAGAGTCTATTTATATTATTTTTATTCTGTCTTTGTTTTTCTAGATTAAAAAGTAACCTCCAACCATTTCGCTCTTGATCGAACAAATGCACCTTTACTTTAACTTATGTATAATTGATCTAGTTTTGGTTGTAATGATAAGAGTTCTGCTTGCTGTGGTTCAGACAGGTTTTCTGGCAAAATGGTTTTTTTTTCCCCTTTCTTTGCTTGGAACCAAATTCTAAAAAATATTTTCTTAGCTCAAATTTTAAAAGTTCCCATTATTTTTGATAATTAGCTTCCTCTGTAGCATTCCTAAAATATTCAAAGTTTTTAATTCTTACTTCCCTTAGAATTTCATTTTGCAAGAGAGAATTATAAAGTTTATAATAGGCTGGATATCTTTGAGTTGGTTTGTTTGGTGATAAATTTAAAGTTAATACAATTTTTTTGTGGTCTGTTAAGGGTGTCGGCATGATTTCTGTTTTACAGTTCAGTTGAGTAAGGGATTCTGAAATGGGCCAAAAATCAATTCTAGATTGTAATGGACCGGCTCTGTTTGTCATGCAAAGTCTCTTATTAACTCTCCAGATATCAACAAGGCCTCTTTCATTTATGAAATTAGATAAGAAAGAACTAACTTTTTTGTGGCCATCAATCATTTGTTGTCAATAGTACAATTAAAATCTCTGCCCAGTATTATTTGAACTTCAGAGAACCTTTCAACAATACTATCAATCAAATTATTCAGTGTTTGAAATAATTCTTTGTTTTATCTCATGCTTGATTAAACATAAATGTTTCCCAACAGAAAAGGTTGGTGACAATAACTGAAAACTATCAACATATAATGACCATTAGAGTCAGAGTAAAAATAACCTTCTCATTAAATTTGTGCTTAACAGTTAGAGTTCCAGCAGAATGGCTGTTTCCATGGGACATCCATAAATCCTCGCCCCATTGCGATTTCCAGAACTTGTAATCTTCATTAAACGAATGCAATTCCTGAACCAAGCAAAAGTCTGCGTCAAAGTTTTTCGTATAAAGAAAAACTGCCTTTCTTTTAGTAATGTCTCTTAAGCCTCGAGCATTAACTGAAATAAGTTTTAAAGTAGAAATGTTTAATTGGAACAATAGAAAAAAGTCAGAACAGTGACTTAACTCCTTTTAAATTGGATGAAACAGCAGAGCTATTCTCCCTTTAAAACAACATATCCATTAGAATATTTCTTTGTTTTCAACAAATGCTCTCCCTCCAACGAAATATGCCATCTTTTTCTCCTCCCTGGCCTTTTGGATGATGGGCCACAGCCGTTTTGTTTTGTCGTGATCCTCCGGGGTCAGGTCTTCCATGAAGCGCAGGTAATCCGCCTTTTTAGACATCGTCCACACGGCATCCCGGTGGACGTTGCCGAGGCCACATTTGATCTTCCGAGCCTGTGCACCGAGTCGATTACATCCGAGAATTTTTCTTTGTGGCTTGGAACTATATTTTGACAGATGTCAATCACTTTCATCCTGAGCTCTTCCCCTTCAACCTCCAGCAAACCCCACAAACGTAAGTTCCAGAGGCGTTTATGACGCGCCAGCTCAACAACTTGATTCTCTAGAATTTTGATTTTTTTCTTCCTGCCTTATCAACTCTCTTTACTGTGGTCTTCAATGGTTCTTTGATGTCTTGCAATCAGCTGAGATAAATTCAACTGACCGCTTCAGATCATCCATAGATTTTTCAAGGGAAGATCCTTGCTTGCTAATAGCCAGCGTTAGCTCCTTCACGATATTGTCTGCCATTTCTTGCTCCATTTGACCTTTTTTGATGTTAATGGATTTTGTAGGGGTGAGCGATGGGGGTATCACTCTCTCTTCGTCGAGGGATTGGCTGGCATTTCTATAAAAAACGATTTTCTAAAAAGTGTGGGAGAAAGCTCCGGTAGGCGTCTATCTTCTCACCGCCACTTTACCTCTCACCCCCGGCCTAATTTCTAGTTATGTGCCACTATATGTGTAGGTTTTTACCTACGTGACACGCACAAATCCTGTTACGCACGTACAAAACATTTTACACACGCACAAATCTTTTCACACACGCGCAGATATTGAGACTATTTTCACTCTATAGATGTGCGGTCAGTGGCACACCTCTCGCTAACTGCCGTTCTATTGGAGCATGTTCCTGTCTGTAAGTCGCAAATAAAATGGCTTACAAAAAATTAATATATGAACTAATTTTCCATAATTTAGCTTATGCATATAATGTACAGTGTTTTTTGTCACCAACTTTGTGTGTGTAACATGTTATGAACTGAATCAGTGACAAAGGGCAGCCTTGGCCGAGTCCAACTCTCAAGGGAAACAAGCTCGACTTAATGCCGGCAATGTGGACCAGACAGGGGCGTCATATAGGGGGAATGAGGGGACAATTCCAAGGGCCCTTGACCGACAGGGGGACTCCCCACATTTTTTTTTTTTTGTACATAGAAATAGAACAAATTTGGGGCCCAGTCGATTACAAAATTACTCCTATTCCGTTTTTTATTAAATGTTGCCTCTCCCAGACCAAAAAGCACACATCTATATTTGCCCTGAACCCCCTTGGAGCTGAATTAAAGGGTTTGTTCCTGCTTAGTGCGCTTGACGGTGGTGGTGTTCAGCAGCAGTCAAAACAAGACCAGAACCACTATGGCAGTTACTCTGCTGCCAAGAAAAATTATGAAGTCAGGATTTCAAAAAAGTAGAGAGAGAGAAAGACAAGAGTTTCAATTTGTAACCCAGTTTTTCTCCAAGAGACTGTCAACCAGTTAGCACACTTAGCTTAGCTACAGACTACTGTTTGCCTCCATAACATTTAATGAATTTAGGGGAAAAGAAGTTACCAACATATTAACTTGTCCCTGTGCCTTTTACCGCACTTAACAGATGAGTCAGTCAGTAGCAGCTCTAACAATCATACCAGCATAAACCTCTTACCCCCATCCAGGGGTGCCGCTAGAAATCTTGGGCCCCTGGAAAAAAACTTCATTGGGCCCCCGCGCAGCTGCTGTTAAAATATTTGAGTCAATTTGACTCATAAAAAGCATCACAATTTTAAAGGCGTGCATCTACCTTGCTTTCTTTGATTCAATACTGATGATTTGCACAATATTTACTGCTCATGAATTTAACATCCAACAGTCCACATCCAGTATGCAAGTAGGTTGCTTAAATTTTTCTATTAGTTTTAAGTTACTGAAATGTCTTCCCATGAGGAACAGTCAAAAGCAATGTGCAACTACATATACAGTAAATCTATCCAGACTTCTCAAAATTGCTATGTAGTTGCATTTTATTCAAGCTGCAGTATATAAGACCACCATGACTTCGCTTAAGTAGTCAGAGTAGTCACAACAAAGTCACAGATCAGGTTGAAAACCTACAAACAAATTTAAAAAAAAAATCAACCACAGATCACAATGAAGTAACCAACCAGTTTTCCAGGTAATGTTAATAATCTACTTTAAAGTTAACAGTGAATAAACAAACAAACTATATTCCAAACACATAAAAGCCATTGAATCACAAGGTTAATTTGGTTTTCTGAATGCAGATTAAATGATATAATGTCCAGTTCCTACCAGTGTCTTTGTGGAAGCTTGAAGCTGAGGCTCTTTGTCTGCAGAGATCATTGTGAGCACAGCTGTGCCAAGTTACCTTATAGGCTTCATTTGTGCCCTAGTGAAAGGGATCGGTGCGCTTGATTCTCTGTGATGTGTGTGCCAGTTGGGTGGAGATAGTAAACGCACCCACAAATGTACCACTTGATGTTTTAACTTGATAATTGTTAAAGCTGTCGTGATGTCGAAGTGTAGCAGAGTTACTTTTATTTATTTATTTAATTTTCTTTATGAACCTTCTCAAAACTCTTTTTCTTTGAATTGACATGTCTCTTATATATTATTTCTGTTTTATATTGTTTTTTGGTTTCTCGTGTGTAAAAATCCATCCTCATCTATGAATATTTGTTTTCCTTTGTTTTTAAATTGTATTTTATTTTTTTTGGGAAGCTTTATTTTCTTACTTCCTGTTTTTGCATTATATCCTGTGTGTTCCCGCTGCCCTCCTCAGGGCAGCGCGCTTGGGAGAGGTAAATGTCCAGAGTTGTTTTTTATTTGCGTATTAAAATGTTGAAAACGTTCGGAAAAAATATGTTGTAAACTCGAATGTTATATATATTGTTGTTTAACTGTTCATGTTTAGCGCAGCTGTACCGGGCATTTGTTTCCCACTTTGATGACACCTATAAAGTTTTCTGTGCCAACGTGGTTATTTTTTGTTCTTTTGGTTTGTTAGGGTGTTTGTGGAGAATCCAGAGCCCAAGAGCTGCTGTGTAAAAAATGTTCTTATTTTGAACAGGAATAAAATTATTCTGATTTCTGATTCCGGTGTGATTCTGACTTCCTGTTCTCAACCGCAACAGTAGCAGTTTGTTATGAGACAGATAATCTGTGAAAACAATCAATCTCCTCCATCTCCTTCCTGAACTACTATTACTGGTTAAAGTAATTCACCGTTCTGACCAAAACAACCAATCAGAACTAGTCGGACACTTTTAGCTCTGTCAATTAGCCTCATTCACTCACTGCTAAATGTGCTAATGGTGGAGAAACAACTTATCATTACAAGAAACAATTTATCTGCCGTCATTAGTAGCTATGCTAACTAAACTGAGCATTCACAGTTTGAATCTGCACAGCTCTCTGGTATTCTAGCTGCAGCACGGCACAAATCAAGCCAGAGTTAAGATGAGCTTGTGATTGACAGCACTAAACCTCTCCTGCCACTGACTGGTTGTTTCTAGAGGCCCATGGGAGAAAGCACAGGAAGTAGATTTTTCACAGATTACCTCTAATACCATACTGTCACAACATAATGACAGTTTTAAAAAAAATATGTGAAAAATATTTATATAAAAGTGACATACTGCAGCTTTAATTTCACTCAGGAGAGGACGGGTCAGGAAGGACGTGGGTTATAGCTGCTGCTGACTGACTCACCTGTTGTTAAATTGTAAGGTACAGGGAACAAGTTAAATATATTAATATGTTGGTAATTTTTTTCCTTAATTCATTAAATGCTAGTTAAATGGAGGCAAACAGTAGTCTGTAGCTAAGCTAACTATGCTAAATGGTTGATAATCTCACACAGTCTACTCACCTCTCTTGGAAGAAAAACTGGGCTATAAATTAACACTCTCTCTCTCTATTTGTTTTTGAAAAACTGATTTTATAACTTTTCTTAGCAGCATAATAACTGTCACAGTTGTTTGTGGCCGGAGCTTCTACTGACTGCAGCTGCATACAGCATCACGGTGAAGCTCTCCAAGCTGGAACGAACCATTTAACGCAGATAGTGGGGCTTCAGGGCAAAAACAGATGTGTGTTTTTTGGTCTATGAGGGGCAACATTACATTTTTACTGCTAAAACAGTCTTTGAAAATACAATATGATTAATTTTGTATTTGACAGGACCCCAATTTTTTTATTTTATTTATGTGAACAAAATATAATTAAATTGTGGAGGGCCCCTTGCTGGTCTGGGCCCCTAGAATCGTCATTACTTTTCATCCCTTTACCGCACCCCTGCCCCATCCCAGTGATAAAGGTGAGCAATACTGTATTCAATGACAGCTAGTTAGAATCATTCCATTGAGTCTATAGTGGATTTCTCTGTCTGTGCTCTTCTTACAATTACACAACAAAAACAAAACATTTATTTCTGACAGAAATTCAAACAATATTTATATAATAATAATAAAAACAGCCTACTGTGAGGACTGAAAGCAGTCCAGATAGTTTTACCTAAACTTGCATTTAAATTGCAAATATCTGTTACCACGTCCCTCCCGACCTGTCCTCTCCAAGTGAAATTAAAACTACAGTATGTAACTTTTATAATATATATATATATATATATATATATATATATATATATATATATATATATATATATATATATACTGTATATATAGTTTTTTTTAATTTATTTATTTTTTTATTTTTACATATTTGTTAAAACTGTTATGTTGTGAAAGTATGGCATGAGAGATGATCTGTGAAAAATGTATTTCCTCTGCCTTCTCCTAGTGCTATCTAGAAACAACAACAAAAGCAGGAGGCGAGTTCTAGTGCTGTAAATCACAATTTTATGTGGCTGCTCATCTTTCATCTCCCTTGCTCTGTGCTATGCTGCATCTAGCACAGTCTGTTGTGAATGCTCTGTCTAGCTAATATAGTTACCAATAATGGCAGATAAATGGTTTTCCTGTACCGTTAAGTTGTTTCTCTACCATTAGTACAGCAGTGAGTGACCTCCTCCTAGTTCTGATTGGTTGTGTTTTGCTGGACCGTAGCATTACTTTAGCTAGCAATAGTAGTTTAGGGAGGAAATGGAAGAGATTGCTCTTTTCACAGATTATCTGTCTCAAATATAGAGAAAGCATATACTTTTATTAAAGTTATGTACTGCTTGAATGAAATGCAACTGCATTTATTTATATTTTTTATGTTGCCTATGACTATTTCAGAGACCTTACAGTAAGCTAAAACTAATTAAAAAATGTAAAGAAGCTATTTGCATACAGCATGCAGACTGTTACATGTAAAGTTCATTAGCAGTAAATATTGTGCTAGTATCCAAAGAAAGCAAGGCATTTGCAAGCCTGTAAAATTTGATGTCTTTTTTTGGGTCAAATAGACTCAAGAAATTGTAACAGCAGTGGGGCCCCAATTTATTTTTTTGTCATGGGGCCCAAGATTTCTGGTAGTACTCCTGGGACCAGACTCTGGCATTGGACAGAGACCTAACAGCCCATGTCAAAGAGCCTTTTACCCCATACTCCTGGAAAACCTCCCTCAGTGCTCACTGAGGGACATAGCTGAACACCTTCTCCAAGTCCAGAAAACACATGCAGGCTGATTGGGCAAACTCCCAGGACCCTTCTGAGGTTGTAGAGCTGATCCAGTGTTCCACAACCAGGAAGAAAACCACACTGCTCTTCCTGAATCTGAGGTTTGACTATCCAGCACAACCTCCTCTCTGGAACCCCTGAATAGACCTTGCCAGGGTGGCTTAATCCCACTGTACAGTACAGACCAATAGTTTGGAAACACCGTTTCATTCAAAGAGTTTTCTTCATTTTCATGACTATGAAAATTGTAGATTCACACTGAAGGCATCATAACTGAATTAACACATGTGGAATTATACAGTATATTAACAAAAAGTGTGAAACAACTGAAAATATGTCTTATATTCTAGGTTCTTCAAAGTAGCTACCTTTTGCTTTGATTACTGCTTTGCACACTCTTGACATTCTCTTGTTGATCTTTCAACAGGTCGTCACCTGAAATAGTCTTCCAGCAGTCTTGAAGGAGTTACCAGAGATGCTCAGCACTTGTTGGCCCTTTTGCCTTCATTCTGCGGTCCAGGTCAACCCAAACCATCTCTATTGCGTTCAGGTCTGGTGACTGTGGAGGCCAGGTCATCTGGTGCAGCACCCCATCACTCTCCTTCTTGGTCAAATAGCCCTTACACAGCCTGGAGGTTTATTTGGGGTCATTGTCCTGTTGAAGAATAAATGATGGTCCAACTAAACACAAACCTGATGGAATAGCATGACGCTGCAAGATGCTGTGGTAGCCAACAGTGTCACCAGCAAAGCACCCCCACACCATCACACCTCATGCTTCACGATGGGAACGGCAGACATCCGTTCACCTTTTCTGTGTCGCAGAAATACACAGTGGTTGGAACCAAAGATCTCAGATTTGGACTCAGACCAAAGCACAGATTTCCACTGGTCTAATGTCCATTCCTTGTGTTCTTTAGCCCAAACAAGTCTCTTCTGCTTGTTGCCTGTCCTTAGCAGTGGTTCCCTAGCAGCTATTCATAATACAAATTCTATTCAGTAGGACTATCAGCTGTGTGTCCACCTGACTTCTGCACAACACAACTGATGGTCCCAACCCCATTTACAGTATAAGGCACAAAATCCCACTTATTAACCTGACAGGGCACAACCTGTGAAGTGAAAACCATTTCAGGTGACGACCTCTTGAGAATGCAGAGTCTGTGCAAAGCAGTAATCACAGTAAAAGGTTGCTACTTTGAGGAAACTAGAATATAAGGTGTATTTTCAGTTGTTTTGCACTTTTTTGTATAGTACATATTTTCACATGTGTTAATTCATAGTTTTGATCCCTTCAGTGTGAATCTACAATGTCAATTGTCATGAAAATAAAGTAAACTTATTGAATAGGTGTGTAGGTGTGTCCGAATTGCTGTATCTTTGAACAGGAGAACCACCACCGCAGTCTGCCAATCCAGGGGAACTGCCCCCATGCCCATATAATATTGCAGAGTTGCGCCAACCAACACAACTCTGCAACATCCAGATTCTTAAGGAACTCAGAGCTAATCTTATCCACCCCCCACATCTTGCCGTCAAGGAGCTCTTTGACCACCTCAGTGACCTCACCCCCAGAGTCGCCAGGCTCTGCTTCCTCACAACACTTCCTACACCATGTTGATAGGATTGAGGAGGTTCTCAAAGTACTCTGCCCACTGGCCCACAATGTCCCAAGTCAAAATCAACAGCACACTATCCCCGTTATAAACAGTGCTGGTGTTGTACTGCTTTTCCCTCCTGAGATGCTGGATGGTGGACCAGAATTGCCTCAAAACCGTGCGGACCTCTCTTCACCTGAGTGTCCAAGACGTACGGCCACAGAACAGATGAAACAACGACAAATCGATCATTAAACTGCGATCTAGAGTGCCCTGGCACCAAGTGCACATATATACACCCCTATGCCTGAACAAGTTTGTTGTGGACAATCCATGATGGGCACAGAAGTCCAACAATAGAACACCACTTGGGTTCAGATCAGGGGGCCCATTCCTCCCAACCACACATCTCTAGGTCTCACTGTCATTGCCTATGTGAGCTTGTGCAGTTAGATTTTAAAAATCTAATTTGATCTTATGTTACAAATTGAAGTGTATGGAATTTATTAAAGCACAATGACATGGACAACTAAATGTTTCAATATAGCCAAAATTAAAACATAAGGATTTATATTGGATTTCATACATCCATCCATCCATTTTCCTACACCCTTGTCCCTTGATGGGGTCGGGAGGTGCTGGTGCCTCTCCAGCTGGCGTTCCGGGCGGAGGTGGGGTACGCCCTGGACAGGTCGCCAGTCTGTCGCAGGGCAACACAGAGACACACACAGGACAAACAACCATGCACACACACACTCACACCTAGGGGCAATTTGGACAGACCAATTAACCTGACAGTCATGTTTTTGGACTGTGGGAGGAAACTGGAGTACCCGGAGAAAACCCACCATGCACAGGGAGAACATGCAAACTCCATGCAGAAAGGCCGGGGCTGGGAATTGAACCCAGAACCTTCTTGCTGCAAGGCAACAGCTCTACCAACTGCGCCACTGTGCAGCCCGGATTTCATACATATTTTATAAATTTAATTTGGATTTTATATATAGACACTTCATAAAGACACTCACCACTGAAGTCAGTGGTGAGACCTAACCGCAAATTACTAGTTACCAGCATTCTTGAAGGCAGTTTTATCTATAACAAGGTAGAAGTAAAAAGCTCTGAAAAGTATTGATGGGCAGAAGATTCACTGACTTGTCTTTATCCTGGGGTGTTTGAATTTTACAACCCGTCTGTGTTTGTTTTTTTTAAATTATTTTCTTGTTAATTCATTTTCAGCCTAGGTCTCACTATTGCAGTTCATTCATTCATGTTCATAGGCTAAGTTATTCTTGCACTTTCTTTGATTAGTGTTTAGGCTTCTCCTATTGTTCACATTCTCCTCAGCTTCCTCTCATGTTCATTAGTCTCCTTTCCATTAGTATACCTGGCTTTAGGGCTCTGTGCCTTATGCTTACCTGCCTGTTTCTAGTCCTGTTTTCCTTGGAGCCTCAGAGAGTTTTGCATTTATTTATTAATTTAATTATCGTCATTTTATCTCCTGCCTCTAACTCTGCAGGGATCCAACAACTCTCTACGTAGCATTGACAGGGTTTCCCCAGTGTACTATAAGCATGGCGGCCCGCCATGCTTTACTAGCCCCGCAGCCAGGCTTAGCATTGCACCGTTTCAGCTGTTTGGGATTCCCCTCGGTAATTTCTCCTCAGAAAGCAGGCGGAGAATCCGAGCTTTCTGATTGGCTGCCTGTCACATTCAGCGTTAAGCTCCCAGTCTGGGAAAACCCCTGATTGAATCGCACCCTACCGATGCCCCGACCGCCAGGCTTAGCAGGTTTTCTTGGGGAAACCCTGATTGAGTTGCTTTGGAATTGAGTTGCAGTGGGAAATACCGGAAGTTATCGTTAGTGTGTTAAATCACACAAGATGGATTGTCCAGTATTAAAAGCTTGTTGTATCTGACAGAAAATCTACCTTGGAGAATCTTGTTGTTTTTTCACTTTTTCAATTATTTAAATATGAGAGAGAACTTCAGGCTTTTATTGAAGCATAACAGTTATATTTTAGGACAAACAAATTTAAGTTAATGCAGAAAGTAAAAAAACAGTGTTGCATAATATTTCTTAATGTGGAATACAAATTGGCTATAATCAATATGAGTAGATCAGAGCTTTACAAAACTAGTGATTGGATATTGAATACGTTTGAGTTCCTTGTTGACCTTACTACTACTTTCCCTCAGTTTTTCAACCAAGCATCTGCCTGCTGCTCAAGTGTTGAACTCACCTCAAACAAACTAAGATCCGAAGCACTTGTGTTTACTTCCATATGGATAGTCTCCATGGCACCTGGTGCAGCTCCGTTCACAGAGAGCTGAGATCCAGCCAGGCTCTTTCTTTCACTCAGACGCCTCTGGAGTAGAATGTATGCCAGCAAGCTATCTGACAATGAGCGATACAAGCTCTCCAAGCGATTATTTGTCAAATAATTCAGGATGTTGAGGCCATTCTCACAGAAGAGACGCACAAACTGGGGCTTATTATTGATCAAAGCGTCTGTCATGGAGTCCTCAAGGTCCTCATACTGAAAGTGGAAAATAAAGTCAAGCAATAATGTCTAACAGTGTTTTTTTAATTTTTCTGACAGAGGACCACTTGACCCATCTAGCAAACACTAACAGACCACCTAACTAGAAATTTCCTTGCAATAACGCATCTTAATATGTACAACCTGAAATGAAAACATTAGCCTCTTAACACATTTCTCATTGTTTTCTGTCTTCATCAGATAAGGTCCAGATAAAATTCTTATCTGTACCTTATCAGATATTTAAATAGTTGAACATTTGAGAACCCCTGAGTAAGGTGTTTGAAACTAGAACCAAACTAGAACTCTGGTGTCCCAACAGGATATAAACAAAACATACCTTCCACTGTATGTCTCCATTGAAGAGCTCAGCTTTTGCAATGTCTAATTGGTTCCAGGCCACAGCCAGTTTTAGCTCCTCTGTGCACTCACTGGCCATACTGCTCAAACGTTTACTAGCTTAACACAAACACAGTAGACAAACAACATTAGAGTGATAGAAATTATAAAAATGCATTGCCATAGTTTTGCATAATCATTTAAATGATAGAATACATAATAGAATACATTTTATCATATTTAAAATAATCTTCATGCAACATAAAATTAAAACAAAGTTTGTAATCTTTATAAAATTAGATTGCACTAAATTCCAGACCATGCTAAGGATTCTACAAAAAGCATTTTTCCCCAGGCTAGTTCATGACAGTGGATGTGGTCGCTTGGCACCCTAGATGGGTTGTGGCCGGTAAGGTTGGTAAATTATCCAGATTTGAACAAAATTATACTACCTTGATTATTTCTTCATCAAGTGATAAATCAGTATGTACAATATGCGACCAACATTGTCAAAATTAATTGACACATATGTTATATGAGGCCGTAATGGAATAATATAGAGTGATAATTCAAGATAAATATAATATTGGTATTGATAATGATAGTATGGTAATCTGTCCAGGTTGTACTTAAAATCTCAAAAATAATACTGGTTGAACAGAAAAATAAATATGGTTTTTGAGCAGATGTTTCTCTTCAATGACTTATGTTATTTAATGGCTTTATTTAGGTTTGATTTTAGGTCTGTTTAGCAAGAGGATTATGTTGGCATAAATGACTGAAGCTCTTCCAATTATTAAAATTTGTACATTCCTTGAAGTAGCTACAAGGTGAGGTGGAGTAGCAATCATTTTCATTTACATTTACTGATTAATCACAAGCCTATTAATAGCTAGTTATTTTAAACATCTAAATTTTTATTTTCCTTATATAAATTGTACCAAAATCACTTCTGCTTATTGCTTTGTATTATCCACCAGGGACTTGCTCTTATCTTTTGGATCAAATTTGGATCAGATTAAAATATAATCTGGAATATATATATATATATATATATAATATATATATATATATATATATATATATATATATAATATATATATATATATATATATATATATATATATATATATTATAAGATTTAGTGTTGAATACAGATAAGGCCATTGTAATTGAGGATTTTATACAAATCCTGAAAAATACAGAAATTGATAACATCATAAAACACAACATAGTAATGTAATATAATAACATTGTTAAAACTGCATTATTGGTGCAAAATGTAATAAAATCCTTGAGTGCATTTTACAATACTTTCTGCCACATATGTAAAAAAAATTGAGACGATTATTGCAAAATGTGAAGGTAACACTTTTTTTAAAAATATGATGATGCATTAATGTGGTGCATCAGTTAAACAATTGCAAATTGTTTGTTCATTCTAATTATAATAATACAATTGTATAATAATACAATTGAAACCAGATATTTACATACACTGAATAAAAAGACAAAAAAAAATTCTCACAGTCCAAAGTAAAATATGACCAAACCCCTCATGTTTTGTCAGTTAGAATTACCACATTTTTTTATTCAATACCAGAACTTGGTGAGAACATTTTTAGAAGTTTTTGGTAAATTTCCTCAATTTCAAAGGTTTACATACATTTTGTCAGTATTCAGGATAACTGTCTTTTAAAATGTATGTTAATTTGGTTCCTTTCATAAGATTAATTTAGATAAAGCTCTTCTCTTTTTACTGTCCCTCAAGATATGGTGTCACAGCCTATTTTTCATATATCTGAAAGAGGTTCCAAATACTTGATCATCTTTATTAGTTCTGACTTATTCTCATCTAACTACTCCCTAGTTCTGAAAATTAAGAATGATTTGTTGAAAAGATCCCTTTTATCTAAATCACTTCTCAGTAGGATTAATACAATACAAATTTATATTCTTCTTGGCTTAGACTTGCTCCAAAATCTCTCCTGGTACATCTGTTCTAGGTGCCTCCAAATCCAAGGCTATGGACTTCAGCCGGAAAAGGGTAGAGTGCCTTCTTTTGGTCAGGGAGGATGTCCTGCCCCAAGTGGAGGAATTTAAAAATCTTGAATGAGCGATAGTTAAATATATATACAGTGTCTTGCGAAAGTATTCGGCCCCCTTGAACTTTTCAACCTTTTGCCACTTTTCAGGTTTCAAACATAAAGATCTGAAATTGTTATTATTTTGTGAAGAATCAACAACAATGATCGTGAAGTGGAACAAAGTTTATTGAATATTTTAAACTTTTTTAACAAATAAAAACCTGCAAAGTGGGGCGTACAATATTATTTGACCGCCTTGTGTTGATACTTTGTAGCGCCACCTTTTGCTGTGATTACAGCTGCAAGTCACTTGGTTTTGTCTCTATCAGTTTGGCACATGGAGAGACTGAAATTCTTCCATTCTTCCTTTCAAAACAACTCGAGCTCAGTGAGGTTGGATGGAAAGCGCTTGTGAACAGCAGTTTTCAGCTCTTTCCACAGATTCTCCATTGGATTAAGGTCTGGCCTTTGACTTGGCCATTGTAACACCTTGATATGTTTATTTGTGAACCATTCCATTGTAGATTTTGCTTTATGTTTGGGATCATTGTCTTATTTGAAGATAAATCTCCATCCCAGTCTCAGGTCTTTAAAGACTCCAACAGGCTTTCTTCCATAATGGTTCTGTATTTGGCTCCGTCCATCTTCACTGTCCCTGCTGAAGAAAACCAGGCCCAAGCCATGTTGCTGCCACCACCGTGTTTGACAGTGGGGATGGTGTGTTCAGGGTGATGAACTGTGTTGCTTTTATGCCAAACATATTGTTTTGCATTGTGTCCAAAAAGTTGGATTTTGGTTTCATCTGACCAGAGCAACTTCTTCCACATGTTTGCTGTGTTTCCCAAGTGGCTTGTGGCTAACTTTAAACCATACTTTTTATGGATATCTTTGAAAAATGGCTTTCTTCTTGTCGCTCTTCCATAAAGACCAGATTTATGTCATACAGCCACCTCTGCTGTAGGTCTATTCAGTTCATCCGCAGTGATCATGGGCCTCTTGGCTGCATCTCTGATCACTTTTTCAAGATGAATGTTTAGAGGAATGGCCGGGTCTTGGTAGACTTGCAGTGGTCTGATACTCCTTCCATTTCAATATGATCACTTGCTCAGTGCTCCTTGAGATGTTTAAAGCTTCGGAAATCTTTTTGTATCCAAATCCGGCTTTAAACTTCTTCACAACAGACTCTCAGAACTTCCTAGTGTGTTCCTTGTTCTTTATGATGCTCTCTGCACTTAAAACACAACCCCGAGACTCTCACAGAGTAAGTACATTTATACGGGGACTTGATTACACACAGGTGACAGCATGATGGTTTTGGCCTGCTTTTCTTCAGCAGGGACAGGAAAGATGTTTAAAATTGATGGAAAGATGGACAGAGCCAAATACTATTTATCATCATTGGATCATTCAGAGATCCTCACTGAACTTCTGGAGTGAGTTTGCAGCACTGAAAGTAAAGTAAATAATAAACCCTGCCCAACCTCACCCAGTATTTGAGCTGTCCCACCAGAGAGGAGAAAACTCTGAACTTGCTGTATGCTAACATTGTTAGGATCCGTGTTTTTCTGTGTTTATTTTTGAGTTTTCTCTGTGTGGACCTGTTCCCTGTGAGTCCTGTCTCTGCGTCTTCCCCGTTGATTGTCTCCCAGGTGTGTCTCATTCCCTTGATTACCCCATGTGTATTTAGTCTCACCTGTTGTCTGTGTTCCTTGTCGGGTCCTTGTCAATTGTTGTCTGTGTCAGCTTGCCAGTTGAATTGTTTAGGTTCTGGCTAGCCTAGCTCGTGTTTCAGTCCTCTTTGTAATCAGTTGCTACCGGTATTAGCTGTGTGCTACTTTCTGCCGTGCTGCCTGTTTCCGGACTGTGAGCTCTTCATTAAACTCCTCATTTTCACCATACCTGCGTCTCAGCGTCAATCCTCATCATCAACCAACATCCATTTTCATGACAAAGGTAAGGGATGCATACAGTTCCTTTCCCCTCCCTCCACTCCGACAGTCCAATCTGGTGCACCTCAGCCCATGTTATATACCTCTGGTGAACAGACAGCCTGCAACCACGAGGACAGTGAGAAGTGGTCAAAGGAGATCACTGAGACACTACAGGGATGTTTTGTGGCCACTGACTGGTAGGTACTCTGAGCCGAATATGGAAGACATCGATGTTGATGGAATCAACTTCTGTGTTGACTCCATCATCCCTACTGAGACAGTTTACTGTTACCCAAATAACAAACCATGGGTAACAAAAGAGACCAAGACCATCCTGAATAAGAAGCAGAGGGCTTTCAGAGATGGCAGCAGGGATGATGTGACAGTAATCTAGAGGTGCTTGAAGGTGAAGATCAGAAGAGCTAAGGAAGATTATAATACCTCTATGAGACCAGACCTCTCTCAGCAGAAAAGCATGAGAGAGGTCTGGAGAGAGATGATGACTGTCACGGGTTCAGATCAGCAGGTTGTGGAGTGGTTGAGGGCAACGTTGAAGGGGCCAGTGAAACTCAACCTGTTTTTCAACAGACGTGTCACTGCGGCCCCTTCTCACACTCCCATCAATGCCACTGCTGTTGTCCAACAACTCTCCCCTCCCACTCCTCAGAGTCCTTCATCTCACCTTCACATCTCCTTCCCCCCTCTTCTACTCAGTGACTATCCTTCCACCCCTAAGCTGGCCACTTCTACCTCTAGAGAAAAATCACTGCTAAAGATGTTGGAAGACAGTTGGTGGTGAACTCCTTCCTTGCAAGGCTGCAGGGCCTGACGGTGTCAGCCTGAGGGTACTTAAAGCTTGTGCTATTCAGCTCTGTGAAGTCCTCCAGCATGTTTTCAACGTGAGCCTGTGCCAACAGAGGGTCCCTGTGATGTGGAAAACATTCCCGCATTGTTCCGGTACCAAAGAACCAGTGTCCCTGTGAGTCCAAGGACTACAGGCCTATGACCTCCCACACCATGAAAACCCTGAAGAGACTCATCCTGGAGCAGCTCCGGACCCTGGTCCAACCTTGGAGCCCTTGCAGTTTGCCTACCAGCCCAAGCTTGGAGTTGAGAATGCCAAAATCTTCCTGCTGAACCGCGCATACGCTCACCTGAATCAGCCAGCGAACACTGTGAGAATTAGGTTCTTTGACTTCTCAAGTGCATTCAGCACCATCCGTCCGGCTCTACTGGGTGAACCCCCTTTGTGTCCTGGATTGTGGACTATCAAATTGGCAGGCCACAGTTCATGCGCCTGCAACACTGTGTCAGACAGTGTGGTCAGCAATACAGGAGCTCCACAAGGGACTGTTGTCTCTCCCTTCCTCTTCATGCTCTATACATCCAAGTTCTCAGATGACTCAGCTGTGGTTGGTTGCATCAGAGAGGGCAATGAGACTGACTACAGGGCTGCTGTGGAGTCACATGGTGTGGTGCTGAACCACCTGCAGCTCAATGTGACAAAGACCAAGAGACTGGTGATGGATCTGGATCTGAGGAGGAGGATCAGGACCTCCTGTATATATATGTATATGTATATATAATTATATATATTGTTGTTTTTTACAAACTTTGTACTCATTACCTAAGATCGAGTTGCCATCAACAAATAAGCAATTTCCCCTTTGGGATCAGTAAAGAGTATTCTATTCTAATATTGCACGTGTTGGAAATATTATGTGTTATTCTTACATGTGTATAGATTATTGATCTTACCATAGCAGTCTTATGTTACTATAGATTATTGTGATTTTCATTTAGAAGTGTTGGCCTCTCTCTGTCTGTGTTAAAACTTCAGATCTGTGAAGACTTTCTCACACTGATAACAGCCCTCTGCCCTTGAGAGAAATCACTCCCAACAGAAAAGACGAAATGACCTTGTGTGTGTAGAACTTGCTGATAACTTGTCTCTTCTGTTTATTTCTTCCTTCTCTGAAAATATAAGACGAGCTCTAACTGGAAGTTAGCTTGCTGGAGTCGTCTGTTGCGTCTTCTTTTATGAAAGCTTGGTAAAAACACACATTAGTTGTCTGTGGTCCTTTTTACGTAGGTTGTCGAAAAATACCTATCAGCACGCCTAGGCCTGTCGCGATAAACGATAAATGAATTAATCGGACGATAAAAAAACCTATCCAGATAATTTTAATTATCGTCTTTATCGTCTTTTCCTGCCTTTTTTTCTTTTTATTGATGACACTGAATGAAAAAAGGCACAGCTCCAGTGCTCTCCACTGACCCTACCTTCTTCATTTCCTTAGTCTAACGTCCAGCTCACACTACACTAGTTGTCGGCCCATTTTCAAACCCTGAGAGTTGGGGTTCTGGGGTTGTTCTCCCATTCTTTGTCCACCAGAGGGGGCTGAGAGGCGTTTCTCCTGGAGGGGGTGTCCATGATGCTGCTGCACGCACCTGCAGCATATCCCTCATCAGTGGACGGGTATATCAACAGGGAGCTGTTGGTACTTCAACGCCTGATTGTTGATCAGTAATGGTACTTTCGGCCGCTGTGAATTCTCTTGTGTAGAACCATTTGTGAATCCTCTGTGACAGTCTTCCTCTTGTGCGAATCCTCAGATTTATCCCTGTGCAGAAGGAGACGATTAACCCTGTCCGCTCCTCCTCCTCCTCCACCGCCAACTCAGTCCGCTGAGCCCGAAGCCTCTAATTCCCCCCTCAACACCTGGACCTCCTCCTACATGCAAGATCGCACCTTTTCGTTTAAAAGCTTCGATTCCCACTGAACTTGAACTCAGCATTTCTGTTTGTCTGCACGCCAGGATCCCCAGAGACCCAGCCCGGCAGTTCTCCGCTTCTGAACCCCTTTCCATTACCTGTTTGTGTTTTCAATAAATATAATAACCTTTTTCTACACCTCAGTGTGGTTTTCTGCATGTGGGTTCGTAAATTGCAAGACACCATGACAGAGAGACACATTAGCCGTCAGAAATCCCAGGTATAACGATTCGATCGGGTTCATCGTGCCGTGTGGTGTCCAGCCACATGGGCACAAAATGTCTACAGGCCCAGTTAACCAACTTTAAAATTAATCAATGCTTTACTAGAATGTACCTGTGATGCATCGGCTAGAATTAGAGTAAAGTCCTGACTGAATGAAAATCATTATAACCTATTTATGTGACGTTAACGAAGAACAGCTGAAAACTTACGGGGTTCATCAACTACAGTAGCAATTTGGCTCCAACTCCTCCCCATGTCATTTCTATATTCTTTGCACAAAATGTTGAATAAACATTAATGTTGTTTCCACATATCATCTCCAGTGTCCACTGGACTTCGTGTTGCGCTGTGCCAGCTGTTTGGGACTCCCCTACGCAATTTCCTCTCAGAAAGCGCGAGAAGAATCCGCACTTTCTGATTGGCTACCTGTCACATTCAACGGGCTGCGTTAAGCTCCCAGACAAGGAAAACCCCTGATTTAGATCGGAGCGGCCACGACGATCTACTGTAACCCACCACACACTGGAGGATGATCGATTAGATCGGCCAACGATCTAAGATTGTCATAAGGGGAAAATAGGGGCAAAAAATGGTGTAGTATGAACTAATGCATTAGGTGGTCGGATGTTTTCCCTATTTAAATCTAGTGATTACTGAAGGGCATATATATACAAACTTCATAATCTGCATTCTTTTGGTTGAATGCAGTATTTATTTCTACTTTGGCTTCATGTTGTTTACTTTTTATTCAAGTACGTTTTTTGTTAATGGAGACTGAGAATCCATTTAATTTTTGTTTTTGGTTGTTTTGTTTATTTAGTTTATCAGTTCCATGTTACATGTTATTTTGAAAATAAATATCAGGAAATTGCATGTATTAGTCATTTCCATTAAATCAGTGTCAAAGGTCTTGAAACAATATTATCATTTATCGCAATAATTTCTTTAGACAATTAATCGTCCAGCAAAATTTGTTATCGTGACAGGCCTAAGCACGCCCCACTTTGCAGTTTTTTACTTTTAAAGTTTAAAATATCCAATAAATTTCATTCCACCTCACGATTGTGTCGCACATTTTGTTGATTCTTCACAAAATAAAAATTTTAGACCTTTATGTTTGAAGCCTGAAAAAAATGGCATAAGGTTGAAAAGTTCAAGGGGGCCAAATACTTTTCCAAGGCACAATGTATGTATATATATATATATATATATATATATATATATATATATATATATACACTCTGGTAAAAAAAAAAAAAGTATACTTTAGTATACTTCAAACACTTTTATTTGTGAAAGTACACTTTAAGTATGCTAATTATTAAGTGTACTACCTATAAGTATATCTGAAGTATACTAAAGATACACTTGTACCAATTTCAAAATTAGTACCTTAAACACACTTAAACATAATTGTACCAAAATACACTTTTAATATATTAAATAAAAGTATACTTTAAGTGAACAAAATCTGAATGAATATATATGAACTTTTAAGTGCTTAATAATCTTTTACTATTTATTAAAATCGCATACCATAAAAAAAGATAATCATGATGTATTTTTTAAGAAAGTACCCAATCAATTTTCAGATGTGTGATGTAAAAACCTTATAATCAACAGCATTAGCTCCAGTTCACACTCCAGACCAGATGGTGGCGGTTTTGCACATTTTCATTTAGTTAAAAAATGCCACAAAGAGAAGAAAAAATTTGAAGCAGGGAAGATAACAAGACGCTCTTCAAATTCGCCATTTTTACTCGCATAATATTGCCTTAAAAGTAAAGAGGGCCTTGACAATAGTCCCAATCATCATCAGTTCTTATGTCACATACATGGTGAGTCCACAACCTCTTGAAATTGTAAGTTTTATTTCTTATTTGCCATTTTTCTGTTCTCTTTAAATACAAATGTTTTCTCTGTTTATTTGCTCTATTGTTCTTTTTGTAGGTTTCTGTAAGGTGCAGTGAACAGGAATGTTCTGTCGTTGATCCTCACTGTCATGTTTTATTGTCACACTTACATTTTCATGTTCATGTGTTCACTTTACATGTGTAAACTGATATTTCATGTAAAGTTCATAAAGTTGTGAATAAAATTGGACAATTTTAAAATGCCTGTAATAAAAAATATTTGAATTACCTTGGGCATCTTGTGTAATTAATCTTTCCATGTAATTTTAGCCTAAACAATGTAAGTACTGTAGTGCACTTATGCATGTCTTTTACAAAATAGGTACGTAGGAATTAAGACTTTCACGAATAGTTAAAGTTGTAGTTTATTATCAATAGCAGGAAATAAAAAACAACAATTACGATTATGATCGGTGACCGATCGATCGGCACACCTCTAGTATATACACATATTGGTTCATGTGTTTTTGCATATATAATTTATGTTTCTAAAATTATATTGTTTGATATATATGGAATATATCAAACATGTATTTTTGATACTTATTATATATCTTACCAATACATTTTCCCATTTAAATTGTAATAAATTATAGTGAATGTTTATAAATACAAAATTTATGAACATATGTCATATATAATATGCTGCAATAAAGTGACACTCATTTGTATATTTTGCAATACATATCAATATGACACGGATATATATTTTATAATGCATGAATCTTCAATGTATAATTTAATGTATTTACCACATATATTAGAAATCTAAAAGGGGAAATAATACATTAGAATTTATTACAATGGATTTCCAAATATATTTTGTTTTTATAAGGGTTGCTGTTGTAATTGATAAGCAATCCCCTGAATATTTCCTCATCACTTACCTCTCACCAGGGTTTTGAGGAGAATTATGTCAAAGTCATCAGAGCCCTCTTGTTCTCCATGAAAAACAGTAATGAGATCTCTCCTCTGATAAATACTCAAAGCCTGGACAAACAAACACAAAAGGCAAACAATCATTGTTTGAAACAATGCAATACTTTGTCAATAATGCCTAAGCATTCAGTTAACCAGGTTCGGAAGTTGTGTTTGGCTCTCTCACATTGTGCTGTTCTTTTTACATGGGAAGCGATCCAGAATCACCTCACTGTTTCTTTCCAATTTTTCAGATACTGCACAGTAAGCTAATGCTGATGTGTGTTCTTTTTCCATCTACACTCATTTTCAATCAGTAAAAATATTAATGAAAAGTTAATGTATTTCAGTATCTCAGCTCACAAAACCATTATAGATTAATTACATACACAGGTGTTTTAAAGCTTTTATGTGTGTTAATTGTGATTTATTGGTTACAGCTAATGAAAACGTGGCATTTAAGATTAGAATAATACATCAACAGTAAAAAATGTTTTTAATATCTGCTTAAAGCTTATTTTCAAAAAGTACGTTTAATCCGACATACAAGACTATTTGGAACTCATTCTAATTTATTAAATATGTGTTGGGAACCGGGGTTTTGGCTCTTTGTTGGGGATTTTCTGTTGCCTGCTGCTTCGCCCTTCATCCACTAAATCAGTGTTTCTCAATTCTGGTCCTCAGCCCCCCCCCCCCAGCTCTGCATGTTTTAGATGTACCTGTATTCCAGAACAGCTGATTCAAATGATTGCATGACCATCAAGTGCTGCAGAAGCCTGTTAATCACCCAGACATACAATTCAAGTGTGGCAGAGGGGAAATACCTAAAACATGCAGGACAGGGGGGCGGTGAGGACCGACGTTGAGAAACACACAGATAGTGCCTGCTGATTGGTCTCACCAGTATAACCTAATCATCTAGGAGTACAGTCCTTCTCAAAAAACTTGCATATTGTGATATAGTTCATTATTTTCCATAATGTAATGATAAAAATTAAACTGTCATATTTTAGATTCATTGCACACCAACTGAAATATTTCAGGTCTTTTATTATTTTAATACTGATGATTTTGGCATACAGCTCATGAAAATCCAAAATTCCTATCTCAAAAAATTAGCGTATCATGAAAAGGTTCTCTGAACCTTAACCTCATCATCTGAATCAACAAAGTAACTGTAAATACCTGCAAAAGATTCCTGAGGCTTAGGATGTCATTGAATTGATATTGATATGAATTTAATTCAGCTACACAAAGGAAATTGGGAGAACCCGAAATGGCAACAGTCCCTCATGACAAAAATAAATAGAAATGCCAAAGCAAATAAAGATTAGTTAAGGGCTTTGTTCAAGTTTTTCAGGGACATGTGACAACAAATTCCTTCCACTCCTAAATGAGTCATAGTTTCTTATCTCCCTTGCCCTGTTTGCCTCACCTGTAATTAACAATTGCATTTGTGACAGCATGTTTTTCTTAGAAAGCATGGCTTTCTACCGCCTGTTATCTAGGAACTTACAGTATCGACCAGTTTTTCGAACTCGGCCTCCGCTGGGAAGTGTTTCCGGGCCTTCTCACGAACCCAGTCACAGAACTCTGCGCTGACACTCTTGTCAGCCTCCCCATCTGCTGCTGGAGGGGTAGGGCTGAGGACCACTGCTGTGATGAAATCTGCTGCCTTACCAGAACCAGCAAAAACCAACCAGGGCGTTGCGTTTTTTGAGGGATGTGTCTATTCTCTGAGCCAGTTAATGAAAAACACAAATCAAATTACTACAACAGGGTACTGCAAATTTAGGAGTGTAACAGAGAACAAGCAGGACTAGCATGATCAAAGTATTGTCAAACATTTTCAGTAAAAGTGTTATAATCCCCAAAACAAGGTTTGACAGCAGACATCTTATGATACTTTGAAGAATAAAGCTTAACCCTTACCCAGGCTCTCTTGAGGGAGCTAGATTATTGTTAACTAGTGATTAAATAGTGCATCTAGCTGAGGAGACAAGTGTTACCAAATGAGACAGGATTTTAATATTTCTGGGAAATCTAAAAAATCCCTAATACTTAGGGAATTTTAATCAAACCTTCTAAGTGTTAATTAAAAGAAACAATCCTTCTTTCAAAGACTGTTATTGTTGCCAACTAGTCTGGTCCAGGTTTAACTGGTCCATATATTATTTGTTTATGCTTGTGTGTTTTAGAGGTAAATTAAAAATGAAAATTTTATGTTTTCCCATAATGAAGGTCTCATAGATGTTTTAAAAATTCCTGCTCAGACCAGAGATATTGAATTTAGCTTTGTCCACTCCAGTTATGTAGAGATTCTAAAATAGCCATGGACGGTGTAGCTGGATCAAGTTTCAAAGGCATTTTGTCAATGCAGACTCGCATGTTCTCTCACTTTTTTAAGGACAGGTGGGACAAAAACAATTTTCATCTGAAAGTAGAATAAGATGACATTTTCTTCCCATCAGCTTTTAGTGCCACTTCCAGGACCCTGAGTTTGCAGCCATCGGTACCCAGTCATTGTGGGAGCGATGGACCATCTAAGGCAGGGCTGCTCATTACATCGCTGTGTTCATGAGAGGCTTATTAATAATAATCGAGAAATAAATATCCTGGAAACCTGATATGGTAACGACTGAATGTTGTGTTTTTAATGTAATTGTTACGGAGTGAAGCTTCTTCAAACAAGACGGAGGCTCGTAAGTCCTTTACTGAACCTTTCCGTTCAGTTTTTATTGAAGAGAAAACAGCAACAGCTGTTCGTAACCAATGACAACCATAATCAACAAAAGCAAGATGGTAACAAAACAGAACCAGCATTTTTCAAAATAAAAGACTTCCTGTATTCAAATAAATCATGTCTCGCTCTTAAATATATTTCACTTCACCTTTGTAATTATATACTATCATGTTAAATTCAATTAACAATAATCATCATGTAAATTATGCTTAACATATAATTGTAAATCAGTCACATATCATGCAAAATATATTGAACAACATATAAGTGTAAAAAAGTCACAACAGTAATCTTTGCTCGGCTCGCAGGGCGCAGGCGGTTGCCACGGCAACGGGTGTGCTTAAACAAGAAAGAGTGAAAACTTTCAATAAACGACAAACTTGGACTAATTACCTCGTTCTTTGTGAGCAACGTCACAATATCAAATAGGACAAATATATCATTTAAATTTTAGCAAATTCTACCACGATAATTATGTGAAATTAAATTAATTTTACCCCGTTACCTTTACTGGGCTCTTTGGTTCCTCCCATCAGTCTGTAGTTTCTCATACTGAGGTCATCAAACCAAAGTTCAGATCCACCATGACTGACTGACACCTGCTGGTTTGCAACCAGCTTCTGACTGAGAAACCAGTAAAGCTGCTCCCAGAGTCAGAATCTCACTGAGGAAGAAACTGAATTAGGTTTTCTGTCACTTTATTATTTCTGCTATAACTGATGCATATTCGCATTTAAAATAAGTCAATAGAGTTTAATTTGCAATTTTTGTGTCTTTGTGTCATGAGGTAGATCTCAGGCGGCTGATGAGAGAAAAAGTAGATCTTGGTCTCAAAAACGTTTGAGCTCCCCTGATCTAAGGAGTTGTTTTTGCAAAAGGATTTTGGCATTTCTCTTGTTCAAACTGACCTGACTCCCATTCCTCCATTTGCGCACAAAGTGCACAAATGGACTTGGAAGGAATGCTGTCTGGACACGATAGTATCACCAATCTGAGACAAATTAGTCCATTTGGCATTTCTGAGAAAGAGCAGATGTTGAATTTACAAGGTTTGTTGCTTTGTTTGGACTTCCAAAAGTATATTAAAGGTCGTCCAATACACACACAGTGTAAAATGTGCCAGGGTCTGTTGTCAAAATGCCTTTTCGCCATTGGTTGAAACTTTCCAACACGGTTCAGATGGAGACCTGAGAGGTATATTAGGAAGCGGTTGTTAGACTTAGGGGGAGATTTTTTGTTGGAAGATTTTTGAGTATTTGAGTAAGGTACTGTAATTCCGTGGAGTGTAATAAATCTCTGGCTCGTCTTGGCCTAAGCAGCAAAACTACATCTTAGAGTGTTATTTACTATTAATTATATATTTAAGAGTAAAGCCACCCTTTAATTCTTCAATATCATTTATGTACTTTCTATTCCTATCATCCATAGGACACAGACTTTCTTGTGTAGTTTTTGTCTGTGGTGTCCTCCTCTATTGCTGATAGCTGCAGGGTGTGGCCCGAAGTGTCAATGATGAGAAATGCAATGTGCTGAGAAAGATGAAAGATGGCTGTGCATGGAACAATCCCCTGTGGGCCAAACACATTGGACTTTGTGAAAATATTTCCTAGCACAAAGTTTGTCCTTCCTGTGTTTGTAGTCCAGATCAAAAGTAAAAGAACATGTCTTGATGATTTATTCCATTTTTATTGCTGTACCTTTCTTTGGAGCCTGAATGAACTTGCCATAAGTGATTATTGAGGTGTGCCAATCGATTGGCCAATTTCTGAGAAGAAGTGTATGATTTGATTAATTTGACTTAGGTATAATTAATGGTACTGAGAACCTTACTGCTAAATATTATTTTACTGATTGCAGGTTTTTCAATCTGCAGATGTCGTTTACACTGAATAGTTGTTGTATTGTACCTGCAAGTATTTTGCATGTTTATGTTTAAATTAGGTGAATTACTGCCAGATCATTTTTCCATTTTGCCAGATCACATAGAAGCATTTATATCTAAAGCGAAAAATTAACAGTCAATCCAGGTGATCGGCAGAGATCGACTCACAGGATAGGGGAAGGTTCTGGTAACTTAGGTTTTTGACAAAAATGTTCCAGGTCACATGTTTGAAAAAACAAACCTTTAGAAACAATCATTTGCAGTACGAAATGCAGTGCTGAATTAATGAATGAATTTCCTCACCTCCAACATTCTGGTTTCTCCTGAGATAAGCATGCAAAGGACAGGAATTTCAATACTGCCACTACCTGTTGTTGGTTGAAGAAAACATAAAATATAATTTTTTTATGCAGCAAGAAGCTTAACTATCCAGAGAACTGACTCCTTCAGACATTTCATTGTATCTTGGGTATAACCCTCAGCAACAAATACAAGTTCTATAGACCTAGTTGCAAAAACGTAATGAATCAAACTGATTTGTTAGAAAGAATGTTTTCTTTAGTTAAAATCAGAAAAAGTTGAAGGCAATGTCAATAACTAAAATGTGTTTATTGTTCCCTCTTCAAATACATAACAGAAATGGCAAAAGATGATATTCTGCTAAAGCTCAAACTGCTGTCAAGCAATAATAGTTTTATGAAGGGGTATTTGGTTAAGGACATTTTGGTGATATTAGAATGATTGTCATAAATAACCTATCTTTGTTGCATAATGCATCATGCAACAACCAGGTGGATTGTCTGTTTCTCTTCCTTGGATCACTTTCCATAGGTTGTGGAGACCACAGAATCCAGCAACAACAGTTGGAAAGATGTCTCATGTCCAATTTATTTCCTAATTACTGTCTTACACAGGAAAAACATAGGCATGATGTGCTAACATGCTTGTAGGGAAGCTTAAAGGAAAGTAGCCCACAGGGTCACCTGACCTTTGAAGCTGTGGTGTCATTGTGCTGAGGATAATTAGAGCACAAAAATAACTTCCTAATTTGATTGATTGGTTCCTGAACTACCTGAAATGTTGTTCTCCAAATTTCAGCACAGTCAATGTTAATAAGTCTAAGCAGTGTGTCTATGATTTAAATCAACAAAGAAGAATCAGAAATGAGAACAATGAGGTATGAATAGTGTGCATGTCTTTTTTTAGCTGTTTACATGATCATCTGGTTAGCTGAGGGTTTTTATACCATAATGTCAATTCTACACAATTTCATGATACTTATTAAATGAAGTATGTCAATCACTTCTTTAAAAAAAACTTTTTACACAAAAGTCCGTCTCACCCCGGATGCCTGTGTGCTGATGGGAAATGTAGTCCTCCAGATTAACTTGAAAGACTGTCTCTCCACCTCGTTGACCAATACTCCCATTGTCCACCAAGAGGAAAGCTTGGCAGCTGTTGTCCAAAGAGTATGTATCATGTGTTGTGTTCTTGACATAGTAACGAGCTGGGAAACTTCCCTTCAGACCGGCAACACAAGAATCCAGTGGTTACCAAAGCCATTGTTTTCATGCTGAGGTTTATAACATTACACACTTCACACTCTGCAGTGGAACAAAACACAATAGATCCAGTACCTGGGCATTGACAAGCTGCTGTCTGTTGTGTACCAGACCCCAAGGCGTCACTCCAATCACAATGACTTTTTTTTGGGACACAGTTGAAGCTGCAGCCACATGGTCTTTCACAGCCTCTCCTACACAGCGGGAAACACCCTCTTTCAACCCCCCTGTCAAAATCCATGCCCCTGGACAAATACAGATGGTTACAAGGAAGTATGGCTTGACTAAAAACACATAGGAAATATCAAACAATGTAATCAGTTAAAGGCACATGTGTGACATTATCCTAATGTCACACTCCTGCATAACTTGCGACATTTGAAACATTATGATTTGTGGCAATATTTGACTTTTAGGAGTGGCTTTTTATTGTCCCCAGTTCAAGGATTGTCCTGTTGTTGTCTGATCTCCCATTGGACATGCCCCACTCATGCACTGAGTAAAAAAACAATTTGCTGAGTAATGCTTAGTGACAGTAGGTTGGATTAAAAATTATACACAAATCAAGAGAAATATTACTTTTGTACAATAAAATGTTGTCCTGTGAAAGACTGGCGACCTGTCCAAGCTGTACTCCGCCTCTTGCCTAAAATTTCACTCGAGATAGGCACCAGCGCCCCTCCCCACTCCAATAGGAACAAAGGTGTATAGAAAATGGATGGACGGACGGACGGACAAATGGACAATAAAATGTCAGCAAACGCTCATTTACAGTTGTTAACTCCCCATTGCAGCAATATTTGACATGGGGTGTTTATATTTTTGTTCAGTATAATTTGTCATTTTTCCAAAGCATTGTATGAATGCAAATTGTGCCACATACAAAATTGTAATTTCTTTGCACTGCAAGGGGATCTATTTATTCTATTTCAACTGATGTCACCAAGGAGACAGAGTGATGTGCAGATTGGGACTGTTGTAAACTAGACAGATTGATAAGTCTTCAAAAGTAAATTTTACTCCAATACCTACAATTTGTGCTGATCTTGGGCATTTCAATAATTATGTGTGAAGGAGACATTTCCCCTTCATCTATGAAAAATATTTTCTTTGGATCCCCCAGAAAAATATGATGTGCCCTGGCAAAATTTCCATTGCTTTGTGAAAGAATCCATTCCACTTGATTGATAGAATGCTTATATTGCTAAAACACCACTCCAGGTTTTCCTGGTACTTTAAAACAGTTTGTATGACCCATGCATAAATAATTGGTCATGCATCAGGTGGGATCGCCTGGTAGGTTTAGTGTGTGTGTGTGTGTGTGTGTGTGTGTGTGTGTGTGTGTGTGTGTGTGTGTGTGTGTGTGTGTGTGTGTGTGTGTGTGTGTGTGTGTGTGTGTGTGTGCTACCATGTGGGGACAATTTTTCTAACACACCCTACCATATGGGGACCAATGGTAGCCAAGTGAGGACCTAAGCCTGGTCCCCACTTGGAGAAACCCTGTTTTAGGGTCAGGGGTCAGAGTTAGGACTAAGGTGTGTATTGAGTTTTGGGGTTAGGTATGTGATGGTTAGGGTTAGGAAAAGGATAAAGGTAAGGTTTAGGTTAGGGTTAGGCTTTAGAAATGAATGGAAGTCACTTAGATAGCAGCGTAAGACTGTGTGTGTGTGTGTGTGTGTGTGTGTGTGTGTGTGTGTGTGTGTGTGCGCGCGCGCATGTAACCTAACCCTAATCCGCTTCTCTGGGGGGGCCTTACATCATTAAAAACTAAACACAGCATAAACAGTGAAAAAGAGAAATAAGAAATTAATAAATAGATAAAGAGTAAAGATAAAAACATTAAAAACATCGAAGACATCAAAACCCGTACTCTAGTCTTGCAGATTGAACTGTTTGTGCATTTCTCCATGGAAATTTCTTCCTACCTGTGACAATCTTCACTTTAACGGGGGCAAATGTAATCAATGATATCTGAAAGTTTGCACTGAAAATCATCTACCAACTTATCTACATCATTATAGCTTAAGGTTGAGGAAGAAGAGTAGATTTGATTAAATGTTTCTGCTGTGTTTTCTGTGAAAGTACGTTTTGTGATAGTGGCTGTTTGTCCAAGTAGGGTAGCAGATAAAGAACTGTCAAATATAACAGCAAAGTGGTCCGACAGGGCGACATCAGTTACAGAGACATTGGAAATATTCACACCCTTACTGATAACCAGGTCCAGTGTGTGTCCATGAGTGTGTGTTGCTTGTTTGACATGTTGTGTTACACCAAAACTCTCTAATATATTACAAAGTTTTTTAGCCCCTCGGTCTTGGGGGTTTTTAACATGTTGAAATCGCCGACAATTATTAATTGTACTACTGCTAGGGATTCAGTCAAAGTCACCTTCAATAGAGATGATTGAACTGCAGATGTGTGTAAAGAGTCTTTGCTGGAAGAAGGTAGAGGTGGATGTTATTATTCGTCAAAATAAGCTGCAGTTAAAATGAGAACGTTGACAGACGAGTGAAGTTGCCACAAGTCACACAGCAGTGGCAAAAGCTGCTTTGTTTGTGAACCTATCCTACCCCAGATAATCTATCCCCACCCACATACCAAATGACTTAAAGATGGATTTAAGCTGATGACATAATTTGAATCATTTTAGTTTCAGTTGTCCTTGTTATCCAGTAGACCTGCACCTTTCTAGAGTGCAGGTCTTTATTCAAACTAATTTATACTGCAAGTGTAAATTAGTTTGCACCTAAGCTCAGTTTGCTTAGTGTCCATCACATTTACACTCGTGCAAATTTAAAAAGGGTTGTCAAAGGATCCAACAAATGTTAAATCCTAACTTTTAGGCTGACTTCTCTGGTCGTAGAATAATGCATTAAGCATGACATGACTGCCAGTCCTCCTCTGACCAATTAACACAATTTTGAGTAAAAAATAAATGTATAATTAATCAAAGTTTCCATGTTAAACATAAGATGGATCCAGGCAGAGTGATGACTTCTTACCTGTACTCTGTGCAGCCCTAACCAGCCCTTTCCTTAGGATATCTCTCACCCAAGGCTTAATCTTCTCATGTCCATCACCTCCCACCACTGATACCACGAGGTTGGGGGAGGGCAAACCCCAATCGTCTGTCATCAGATCGTAGATGATTTTTGGAGGTGTGTCACTTGATAGCCGCAGAAACTGAAAAGACAGAATAGTTTTAATCCACTATTGGATTAAATAAATCTCTCATGTAAAAAAATAATAATAGGGAAACAATCTTCATCCCACGACTAATTATGAGTTCTAGTAGTCTGTGATGGATTGGCAACCTGTCCAGGGTGAGCCCTCCTCTCGCTGTTCGAGTGCTGGAGGTAGACACTAGAGATAAGGGTGTATGATAATGGATGGATAGAGTTCTAGCAGTTTGCTGCTCTAGAGTGCACAGATATGAATTAAACCTTTAAAAACATAATCAGTGAAGCAACTTTTGCTTCTCAACATTGTGGAAAGTTTAAAATAGTGAGTCATATGGCACAGACATCTGGGAAGGATTTTAGAAATGATCTTTGTCTTGTTTATCATCACATGTAGGTGGATTGGTGGTTTGAAATGTATATTGGTACAGAAAATTAATGCCGATTGGCCATTATTTGATAGATCTGACAATGACCACTAGACTGAGTCATTTAATGTTAATCTAGGGGCAGAAGAAGAGCTTTAATCTCTACCTGTGCTGATTGGATAGTGGCATTAGCTCACCCACTCTGTGTATGTGAATATTTGTGTGTATACTGAGACAATGCTACACACATGGCTGTGTCTGCGTCCAGCTCCAGCAAACTCCAATTCTCCAAAAGCATCTGTGGGATATTCAGATGAGTGCTGCCGGCTGTCCCACTGGGTAACAATTGCTGCTCCGAAGTAGTCTCCTGTTGCCACGGAGTCATGCAATTCTCGCACCCCACCACACTGACAGAGCCCATCGGTACTGTCACATAGAAAAAATATAAATCTGTTATTCTGTAGCTGATACAGCCTCCAATCATGGAGAGCTCAGAGGTAATAATAAACCTTAGGTCAGGCATGATCTAAATATGTTTATTTATGGTTAAACTGTCCACATACTGAACAGTATATGGACTGTGATGGATTGGCAACTGCAATGCCTCAGAACATTTATACAAGTAAACATCTAATGTCTGTATATTTATGTTCATCATTCCTCTGAACAATCTGCAGCCTATTTCACTGCAGTTAGAGCTGAAGGTATTTTGACATGTACAGACTGAGTATTTTTCTTTAATAGGTTAAAGTCAGTCAGACTGATGAAGGATGTCTGTAAGCAATTGTGACAGATTCTCAGTCGGATTCTTAATTCCAATACACTGATTTAAATGACAGCATTTCCTCTTCTGCATGCCTTTATGTGTTTCAAAAGCCTATTAATCACACATTAACTTGTTTCAGGTGTGCAACATCAGGGAAAAACTTAAAAGAAGGAAGAAAGTTCATGTTTATTACGTACCAAGCAGTGTGCTCTGAGGACCAGGAATACTAACCATTTTCATTCCGTACACCAAGCACCAATGTTGTTGTGAATGTTATTTTGTAAGCCAAACATATAAAAATAAGGGGACACCTGCTGTGAAAGATAAAGGCCAATTTGCAGATGAAAATGATAGCAATTTGGAAAGACATGTCAAGTTTTGGTACTCATCCGTGGAGATTTTTGATCTGTCAGAACACGTAAATCTGGATTATAGAATTTAAAAGCAAATTATAAAATCTTTACCAAACCCATAGAGACTTTGAAATCAAAAGAATAAAAGTGCTTTAAATAAAATGCTTTTTTGATTAGCTTGCATAGTAAATACTGTGAAATACAAATTATTTGTTTGAGAAGATCAGATAAACCATAAAAGAATAAACTTTTACAGCTTACCTAATAATTAAATGATTTAATTAACTTTTGAGTTATTTTTTTCACTTTACAGAAGTGTTCTGACATGATTGCTATGAATGACACTCATTAAGAACACTCTACACCAAAAGCTCTGTAGTAAAACATAAATCAAAATAAAAACTAAAAGAAAATTACCTCAAAGTGTTTTCAACAAAAGTTGTGCACACTCTTTTGTTGATTTTCTTGGGAATCCCGCTCTACAAACATAAAGACAATGATTATTGTAAAAAAAAAAGATTTAAATAGTACAGCTAATTAGTCTTTATTGTTGAGCTCAAAGTATCGAATAACAACACAGAACCCTGAGAAACGTTTGAAAAAGTAGAGCCATTTTAAAGAATGAAGTAAACCAAAAAGATATCCAAATTGGTGCAATGTTAAGAATGCATTTCAATTGCTGGTTTTCTCAAGTATCCTCACAGAAGACTGAAGTTGTTTTGAAATTGAAGTTGTTTTGTTCAATGGTACTGAAGTCAGACCAAATTATAGACAGGAGATTGGGATCCTTATAAAATGCATATTTAATTAATAACAGTTGTGAACTGTGAGAGCAAGGAGGGCCTTCTCTGCTAGCACTAGAAAATTGAAAAAAACAAAACAAAAAAACAACTGTACAATGTTTTAATCATATTTAATTTTATCTATATGTAGCCTGGGCAATTTGTCCCCAGAACAATGCCCATAGGCGGAAGACGCTGTGACAGATTACAGCCGACTCGTTACAGAGGCAGGTAGTCGGCACTCAGATTTGAAAGTCCATTAAAGTGTCATATAAAAAATAAGGCAAAGTTGGCAGTTTTAATGGCCTTTTAATGCAAATTTTGAAACAACTTTGCATTAAAATTGTAATTTTTACCAAATGACACTTTATGACAACAGTCCTAGACATTCAAAAAGACTCCTTCATGTTAACAGTTTGTGTCATGCTTATGACATTGTAATATCAGTCCTATGCACACAGTGTCAAATAAAATGTTACCAATTTCGGATTTTAGTGAGTTCTGTAGCAGTTTTCCCAACACTGGTCCTAAAGGCAAATTGACCTGCATGAGTGCAATTCAGTAAAACCCTTTTAATCAGCCATCAACTAAAATCATGTGTGCTGAATTAGGGAAATGCCTAAAACTTGCAGGACAGAGTGCTGAAAAACACTGGATTATACGTTAGCATTTCAATCAATAGAGTTCAAAGAGAAAACAGCATTGATTTAATGACATGTTTTCAACATTACTTATTTGGCTAGAATTGGATGATTGTTTGATGGTTGATCCACCCTCAGTCATCAACCTTAACCGTGAATTCAACCTTTTGTGAGCATAATTCCACATTGAATTAACATATTTTGCAAACAAGCCAACAGCCACAAGCCTCATGTCATAGTGTGGGTGGACCGCTTCATTCCTTGTAGTACGTTGTAGATGTTTTTGTGTCAATATATCACACACACACAGTCGGTAATTTTTAAGAACAATTAAGAAAATGTACAGAAAGGAATCACTACCCACTACCCTGAACAGAGCTTAATTTAAAACGTGATTATCCCTTTCTCAGTAATAAAATGCTTTCAACCAGAGCTCTGATGTCTGATCAACAGATCCTTCATTAGATTTCAACCACAAAACATTGATTCAATGACACATTTTCAACATTGGTTTACATGGCTACAACTGAATGGTTATTTGATGGTTTATCCACTGTCAGTTGTCGACCTCAACCAAAAGTCAACCATTCTGACTATAATCTAACTGTATTTAACATAAAAAAGCACAAAGAAATTCCAACACAGAGTACGCAGAAATACCAAAACAGAACTTTCAGTCCATTACAATTGTATGTTTTTTGAATTTTCAGGCTTGATGTTTATTTTGCAATCATTAGAAGTGATCCCCTGAACACTCAGTGATCACTGAACACTGATTAATCAGGTGTTTAATCACCTGATTAATCAGGTGATTAAACACCTGTTTAATCACCAGATTAAACAGTGTTCAGTGATCAGTAATCAGGTGTTTAAATGATTAAACACCTGATTAAACACCTGCTTAATCAGGTGTTTAATCACCTGATTAAGCAGGTGATTAAACACCTGTTTAATCATTTAAGCAGGTGTTTGAATGATTAGCTCATTTAAACACCTGCTCTACTAATAATCTGTCCTAAATGCCTTATTTTTGAGCTAACTGAACCGAAATGAACTGTGCAGCATGTGTATGTTAAGCTTGTCAAAGTTAAGCTATGGCATAGTAATTTACTCCCCAATTTTTATTTTTTAATTAAAACTTATTAATGACGTGTGAAATGTGATTTCCTTGGACCTTATCTTGCAGTCGTAGAGTTTACAATTAACAGCAAAACACTGCGTCCTTTATTGAAATTTTTTGCTTGATTGTTTCATTTCCCCGACCACCAATAGTCCGGGCTCAATGCAAAGCAACTGCACATGTGGTACGCAGTACTTCTCAAAAAATTAGCATATTTCATCCGACCATTAAAATAAGTGGTGGGGGGGTTTTCATATGTTTCTTAGTTATTTTTCCATTTTAATAAAGACAAACAAACAAACATACATATTATCTCTATTGTGTAATTTACTAGTTAAAAAGTCCAATGCCATTGTGTTGTGGATGGAACCTTATCTGTTATCCAGTTCAAGAGGACACATTTTCTGGCACAGAATGTCAGCATCCTGTACAGATGTTTTACACAGTTCTTCTTAAGGCTGTTGTTTGTCACTCCCAGTAATATGTACATTGCATTACACTCAGTGCTAACGGAGAAGATCTTGGCAAACTCTTTCTTTCTTTAATTTAAAGTTTTAATGGTTTTATGTGTAAAAAGGATTGGAACCATCTGTATTGGAGATAATAACCTGGGTAGGATGTTCATTTTCAGAAGAGCAATGCAGCCGAGCCAAGATAATGGTCTTCCATCTCTCCAGGTCCAATCTAACACGCTCAAACAGGGGGGGTGAAATTACTTTTATACATTTGACCAAAAGCAGGTGTGATCTTGATCCCTAAATACACAAAACCCTCTGGAGACCACTTAAAGGGGAAAGAAGAGAGAGTCTGGGGTTTTTGTTTCAAGATGGCATAACTTCTGATTTGTTGAAATTGATTTTATAACCTGAAATGTCACTGAACTTATTGATGGTCTCAATGAGAGAGGGTATGGATGTTTCGGGCTGAGTCAATACCACCAACACATCGTCAGCATATAGGGTGATTTTATGCTGTCTTTGTCCAATGGTTATGCCTCGTATGTCCTCCCGAACTCTCACCGCTTCTGCAAACGGCTCCACTGCCAAGGCAAAGAGCAGGGGGGAGAGAGGGCAGCCCTGCCTAATCTCTCTCAAAACATGGAAGTTGGGGGACCGCAACCCATTTGTAAGAACTGCTGAGCAGGGATTATTATACAAAAGCATAACCCATTTCACAAAATTCTCACTGAGGCCAAACTGCTGTAATGTAGAAAACAAGTAGGGCCAGTCAACACGGTCAAATGCCTTTTCGGCATCAAGTGAGACCACTACACCAGGTAATGACTTTTGATTAAATATCTGTATTGTGTTAAGCAACCTGCGCATATTGTTATTTGAGTTACGGCCCTTAATGAAGCCTGTTTGGTCTTTGTTGATTAAAAGAGGGAGTACATGTTCCAGACGACGCGCAAGAATATTTGAAAGGAGTTTTAAGTCAACGTTAAAGATATATTTGCTTCCCTTAAAGAGACAGGTAATATACCCTTCTCAAAAGAGTCATTATACATATTCAGTAACGGTTCAGCTAGCACTTCTTGAAACTCCTTGTAAAATTCGGCAATAAGGCCGTCTGGCCCAGCCACTTTGCCTGTTTGTAGCTCCTTGATGGCATCCAAAACTCCCTCCTTGATATGGGACAATCCAATTGTGATCTCTGTTCCTCAGTCAGCTTAGGAAGATTGAGAGAAGAGAAAAATTCATTTATTAAATCTGGACCATTATGTAATTGAGATTTGTAAAGGTTTGCACAGGTTTTCATAGAACTTTATGATTAATGATTTTGCAGCAATCAGTAATTGCTGCAAAATCGAAAAACTGTTTTCCATTTGAATCTGTGATTGAAGAAATAGACTCGGAGTTAGACTTCTTTTTTGTTCATATAACCTTTGCCTTGCAAATCTAATTTTGATCTCTGCCTCCTTTGTCAGTAGACAGTCCAGTGATGAACGAAGAACTTTAAGTCTTTAAGTTTTGTGTGGAGGATTTTTTAATATAGTTTTCTTCAGCAAGCTTTAGTTTAAATTCTAAAATTTTTTGCTGTTCAGCTTGTCTGTGCCTTTTATAACTTGTATAGGAAGTAATGAGACCTCTTGAAAAGGCCTTTGATGTCTCCCAAAGTAATGACGGATTATCTGTGGAGGGTATATTAATAACTAAGAATTGCTTGAATTCTTCTGTAAAATAAGTCATGAATTTTTTATCATAAAAGATGGAGGAGTCGTGGTGCCAACGTTTGTTTTGAGGACCCAGGTTTCCGATTTTACAGTTAATAAGAACTGCAGCATGGTCGGAAGTCACTATGTTACCAATTGAACTCGACATTATTGATGATAATATACTGTTCGGGACAAAGAAGTATCCATCCATCCATCCATTTTCCTACACCCTTGTCCCTTAATGGGGTCGGGAGGTGCTGGTGCCTATCTCCAGCTGGCGTTCCGGGTGAGAGGCGGGGTCAGGGGTCACCCTGGACGGGTCGCCAGTCTGTCGCAGGGCGGGACAAAGAAGTAGTCAATTCTTATAGCATAGCATAGCGACCACCCTCATCCTTTATGCAGTCAGTGGGTTTATATGGTAAATACCTGCTAATTAAAATAGCTGTGCCTCTACTCCTTGATGAGAATGACGAGAAAAATACCTGTCCAACCCCCCCTGAGCTAATTTAAGATGTTCTATAAAATCCAAATGTGTCTCCCGGAATAAGGCTATGTGAATCTGCTCTCTCTTAAGATAGTTCAAGACCTTTCTCTGCTTAATGGGCGTGTTGATGCCATTTACTTTCCAAAAACACATATTTAAAGTTGACATAATAGTATTTTAAGAAAATAGGGTAGGATAAACACTACCCTATGGTCGTAGCATGAAGATACAAAACAGAAAGAAAAAAGGAAAGAAAGAGAAGAAAAAAGAATAGAAAAGCTGGATAAAATATAACAATCTAAAACAGAACCAACAGATCATGCCCAACAAAGGCAAGAGAAACTAACACCGTCCTACTCCTAACTGGAGAGGCTAAGTGTAAGATAAGCTTTCTACTCAGAAGGGTAACAGCGACACACCAAACGCAAATAAAGAAAACAAAACTACTGTAAAAGTAGCTGCAACGCTATCAATGCCCCTTAAATATTCAAGCAAATCTTTCCTTCACTCTCAACGTTACCGCAGTGGTAAATGGAAAATAGAAAGGGGATAAGATAAAAATGAAATGTTCAAGTAAGAGAAAAAAAAAAACCGAAGAAAAATTGGATGTCACTCACAATGCACTGCTGAAAACCCCACAACCACAGGAGAGCAAAAGAGAACTTCAGTTTCAGTCCGACGTTCAGTCACCATTAGCAGGAGTGGCATCTAACGATTTAATAAAGTCTTTCACCTCAGATGCATCTTTAAACACCTTAGTTGAGCCGTTGTAGGTTTATCTTCAGCTAAGCAGGGTAGATCTGTCTGTAGGCGCTGTTCTGTCAGATCAACATACATTGTCACATAGTCATACGCTTAGCTCAGACATGTCTACGCTGTCATTACCATATGATTTTATTTAATCAGCAGCATAGAATCAAGACGTAGCTCATCATACACTTTGTTATTAACAGTTATATTGCATTCTGACTTAGCGGTTAAGTAGGTTAATGAGTTTTACACCTTGTGTTGTAGTTGACTGCAGCTGCAGCCAGATCCCGCTTTAAATACACTTTGAAACCACCACAACGCATGTATACCTATCTAGTTATCATATTATAAACAATTTAATGACTTATTTTCGTCATAACTTGTTGCGTATGCTGAACTGACAACTCCACTGACGGTCGGACTTCTTAGTGCGCTTCTTAGTGGTGAGGGGGGCTGGTGGTGTCCATCTCCAGCAGCCATCAGATGAGAGGCAGGTTCACCCTGGACAGGTCACTTACAGGGTCCTGAAGGTCAACAACAAATAAAAGAATGAAAGATAAATGTTAGATTAACAAAGAGAATAAATTCTGTCCAGTTGTCTTTAAACCAAATCATGTTTATTAAGCACTTAGTGTTGGTAACAGCAGTTTTTGTTGTTGAAAATGTAGCTAGCTCCTCATTAAAAAATAAAAACAAACTTACATGATGAAGACAATGTGGAGGTTCATCCTCAGAGCTGGTTGGTGACCTGGTGGAGACAGAAAAGTCTTTAGTTTCCTAACACCTGATTTCTCTGGCTTCCTCGTTGATCTTAATTTTCTTAGACTGCAAACATATGTTGAAGACAAAAACACTGATGAACAAGTTAGAATAACAACCTCACAATACCAAAGTCTCTGTCTAATGGAGCTTAATTAAAACCAGGTTAGTTTCTGAATTAAAATATAAGTCGCAACAAACAGCCTCCATGCAGTTATAACATGAAGCTGAATTATTACTTAATAATCATACAAGTCAGAATAAAATTGATAAAATAATTATTTAAGAAACCAACATAAGTTATATATCTTTACTGCACTGTTTATAATTAAATAAAGATAATTACTACTTACTAGAAATTAATAAGCAAACTTACCACCAGCTAGCAACACTTAGCAGCCTTTGTCCCCTGGGCTCCTTTTGTGACACACATTTCATTTCCATTGGTTGTTGTCCTGTTGTGTTGTCGTCTAACTTGGACGTCACCAGCTTGAATTTACCAAAATTAGTAACTATTATCAAGGCCTTCTCTACTTTAAAGGCAATATTATGCGAGTAAATATAGCGAATTTGAACAGTGTCTGTTATCTTCCCCATAGACATAATATAAGGATAGACCCTCATGCTCCGCTCTCCGCCTATTGTCGCTGATGAGATTTAGGGCGGCCATCTTGGAGCGGTAGACCACAACACTCAGCATTATGTGTTTAGCAGGCAAAATAATATATCAGCGCATTTAATCAATCATACACGCTTTTATGTTACTGGAAACCATATTCAAACATCTATCAAAGCTACATTTACAAACAATTGTATTTTTAATGTAGTTTTTAATACATAGTTCAGCATATTTAAATATGATTAGTGGCTATAACAATAGAATAGGAACAGAATATTATGATATTGATGTATGATGAGCATATTACAAAGCACACAGCCGTTCATAATTTATTTAATACATTATTTAGTAATATCAATACATATTTATATAAATATACAAACACAAATAAATAATGATTAATACTGAATAACATATTGGATACATGTTTATATGTTTGTATGTACATACATATAGTATGAACTGGAGCTAATGCCGTTGATTATAAGGTTTTTAAATCACACAACTGAAAATTGATTTAGTACTTTCTTTAAAATTACATCATGATTATCATTTTTTATTGTATGCAATTTGAATAAATAGTAAAAGATTATTAAGGCACTTAAAAGTTCATACTTTTTAGGTACTTAGAAAGTATGCCTACATATTATATTAAACACACTTTAGAGGTACCTAAAAGACATACTTCTGCATATGTATCAATTAGTTTTATTTTGCAACCAGGTTACTGCGTGATGCAGACTTCTGCTCAGGTCCCTCTTGAATATTAGATCTGTATCTCAGTTGGGTTCACCTGGTTAAATAAAGATAATTAAGGCATACTTTATTAGCCTGAAATTTACACTGAGATGTAATTTAAAACAAGTAGTGCTAAGTGAATTTTAAAAATTCTATTTTGAGCATATATTTTTAAATATACACAAAATATATTTAAAATATACTTGAGAAAGTGTATATCTACACTTGGGAAAATATATATTTTGTTCACTTCAAGTATACTTTTATTTAATATATTAAAAGTGTATTTTGGTACAATTATGTTTAAGTGTGTTTAAAGTTCTAATTTCGAAATTGGTACAAGTGTATTTTTGGTATACTTCAGATATACTTATAGGTAGTACACTTAATAATTAGCATACTTAAAGTGTACTTTCACAAATGTAAGTATGTTTGAAGTATACGAAAGTATACTTTTTTTCTACCTGAGTACATCTCAATTCTCTAATGAAAGAGTTATTAACTATTTATTGTGCAGGACAAGCTTCAGCGCATGCTGGAGTACCATGCCCCCCCACCCCCCTCTTATCTTATCACTTTTTGTTTTGTACGGAAGTAGTATTAGTTGGTCAGCTGTATTTTTTAGTTCTGGGAAAAGAAATGTAACTGTTTTTCTGTGTGTCAGTGCCTGGCTGCTTCTGAGAGAACAATTCCAAATAAATACATGCAGCGTGGGGCAAATAAATTTGTCAAAACTGAAGAACTCTTGTCTGTTTATTAGTATGTTTGTGTTATTGATCTAAACATTTGCGCCATAAGCGTTCGTGCGTTTCTGAAACGTTTCTGAATTTCTGCTTGATTAATTTTCCCAGGGAACAGGAGAAGGAACATATGGCTGACATGATGGTGATCGATGAGGAGAACCATCGATGTTAACAACTACTCCTGGATGGATGGCCTTCAGGACCAAGCAGCTACCAGCATTGAGATGGCAGATCCAAAGAGAAGAATTGAGACAAACAAAAGAGTTTCCATTAACTTTAAATAAGTTTATTCTCGTTGGCCCTACATGTTTCTCAAAGTTTATGGGGTTCGAATCGAAATGTTTGATAATTACAACTTATCAATGTTGACATTGTCTAGCAAAATGGTTTTACTCAGTTGGCAGCATGTCAGGCTACATGGCAACTACATTAATACATCAATGAGCTACTCTAAGCTGTAGCTGGCAGTATGTTGACTGTTTTTGCCACATACATTTTCATGCTAAGCAGCAAACATTTTTCATTAACTTCTAAGTTATGTGAAACTTCTCCTGTCATGATTACTTGGAGCCACAGAATCAGACCAGTACCAGTCCACATTTTCAGGTGGGAAAGACTCACCTGGCATAAATAAAATATTTAGCTATTGCAATTACGCCTGAGGGAAATTAATTTAGTCAAACTATGTCAAGAATACGTGTGTATGTATTCCATCTTAAGTAGGGGTGAACCTATTGCAGTTTTCTGTCCGATGGTGAATTACAGCAATCTTTTTAAAAAGCCTTACTGGCTAATTTTGATTTATTCTCTATTTATATAAATAACTTGTGTGAAAATCTGTCAAATGCTTTTTATCCTTTTTAGTGTTTTACTGCTATTCTTCATCACTTGTACAGGCAATTCAGTATTTGCAGTCTGCTTTTACTGTAGTTCAAACCCGCTTACAAACTCTGAAATTGGTTCTGAATGTGGATCAGACAAAAACAATGGGTTTTTTTCACACTCTAGAAAACTACCTATTGCTTAGAGCTGCTGTAGGAACATAAATTGAGTTTGTCAGTAATTATAAATCTTGGCTTTATTTTAGATAAAGAGCTCTCTTTTAAAAATCACATAGCCAATTTGTTATGAAGACTGAAAATGAAGATTGGGTTTTATTACCGAAATGGTTCTTGTTTTTCTCTTAAAGCTGGAAGTAAATTGGTAGCTGCAACATTCCTGCCACTTCTGGATTATGGAGATGTGTTATATATGAATGCTTCAAACAAATGCCTTCAGTCATTAACTACTGTATCATTGTGCTTTAAGGTTTGTAACCGGTAGCAGAGTCTCACACATCATTGTGAACTGTATGCAAAAGCTGAATGGCCTTTAACTGTACGGAGAAACAATCACCTGATGATCCTGGTTCATAATCTCTACTTGGTTTGGCTCCAGCATATTTAAACTCTGTTTTACGTAGATCTGTTAATTCCAATTCTTTATGCTCCAAATACATTTTTCTTTTGCATGTTCCAAGTTGAACTGAAAAAGGGAAGCAGCTTTCAGTGTGATGCTCCTTCAACCTGGAATCAGCTCCAGTCTGAACTCAAGATGTCAGAACTGATCTCACTGGACTTATTTTGAGCGATTCTTATAAACAGGCAACGAGCTTCTTTTAAACAGTGTCACTGTTTTTAAATTATTTTATACTGTTTTATACTTGTGCATATGTATTAATTAGTTTTATTTTCTAACCAGGTTGCTGTGTACTGCAGACTTCTGCCCAGGTCCCTCTTGAAAATGAGATCTGGATTTCAATGGGGTTTACCTGGTTAAATAAAGGAAATTAAAAAAAAATAATAATATCCATCCATCCATCCATCCATTTTCTTCTGCTTATCCGGGGTCGGGTCGCGAGGCAGCAGCTTCAGAAGGGAGGCCCAGACTTCCCTCTCCCCAGCCACGTCTTCCAGCTCCTCCAGAGAGACATAGTCCCTCCAGCGTGTCCTGGGTCTCCCCTCCTCCCGGTGGGACCTGAACACCTCACCAGGGAGGCGTCCAGGAGGCATCCTGACCAGATGCCTGAGCCTCAACTGGCTCCTCTGGACGTGGAGGAGCAGCGGCTCGACTCTGAGTCCCTCCCGGATGACCGAGCTTCTCACCCTGTTCTTTCCGTCATGACCCAAAGCACATGACTATAGATGAGGGTGGGAACGTAGATTGACCAGTAAATCGAGAGCTTTTTGACTCAGCTCTCTCTTCACCACGAAAAAAAAAAATCTAAAAAAATGTGGTTGTTGCCATTTTTTATTCTCTGGTTTGTCACTAAATATAGCAATAAAGTCACTCAGTTTGCAACAGTGTAGTCACTATTGCCAACTGCAATCATCCAGGAATGACCTGATGGGTGGGTCTGTCAGTTAAACCTCTCACTGCACAGCAGAATACATTCTCTTAAAACCTTTGCTGAGATAGATAAGATCAGCAGATAAGATCAGGTTCAGATGAATGTAAGTTTTGGCCGATCACTGGTCCTCCAAAGTTAAGGAAATTGGTGCAGATAAATCAGCTGGCCAATAAATGCATCCTATGTTATACATGCATATAGGATATAATATAACGAGCACTGACAGAATTGCAATAAGTTTAGTGTGATTGATCTAATCATCTGACTGTTGATTGCAGCCAACCACATTATTAGCAGAAATAGAGCGCCTCAAATTGTGGCTTGGTTCAGCCTTGGTCCCAGTCCATAAATCAAAACACACCAATCCCATCAGCAACCACTGTCTTTTAAAAGAACACACACGGAAGAGAAAAGGGTGGTTGGAGGGTGTGGCTCCAGCACACAGCACAGACAGTTCAGAAATATTTCAGAATGAGAAAAAGGGATATTCATAAACAGATGTGTTATAAACTGTCTGTGTTTTAAACTGTTTGTTGCTAGCAGATCTATTGTGACTCAAAGTGCAGCCATTCTGAATGACGGCCTTATTGCAGCGTACCGGCAGAATGTTTTAGCGGCATGCAGTACTGGACCGTACCGGATTACTTTCACCCCTAAATACAGAATACTCAGGTGGATAAGTGGATAAAAAACAAGCAAGCAACATGAAAAAATGTTATTGCTATTGCAGAGGAGCTTAGATATTAGAAGCAATGAATGAGAAAAATGTTCAGAATGAGAAATTTTACTACTAATTCAAGTAAAGGTTTCATGTGAGGCAATATGTAATTTTTTTCAGGCTTTTTTGGTATACATGCATTTCTGGCCTGCAAAGCATTTTTCTTAATATACTTTGATGGTTGTCTTTTATTACTACTTCATAGCTTCATTTTGTTTAAACATGATGAAAAGTTTATTGTGACTGAAAACTGGTTCTACCGGTTTACTGCTCTATGCCTCACGAGTGGGTTCAGGTAGTCAGGTCAGTTTTCACAGAACTCAGTGTTCTGTGAAAGGAGGTTCGTAGAACTTTACAAAAGGTATCGATGATGCTCAAGAAAAACCTTTCATAAGAACAACAATTGGACCAGTTTGTCCTGTTATTAGTTTCCAAAGCTTGAAGTATCACACAACTGTCAGACATGTTTCAAACATTCAGTCATCATGTCACATAAAAACCTTTAACCTATAACATATGTTTCAGCTCCTGGCGCTGCCTGCTGCTAACCTGCAAGCAGACTTTTACTATGTCCAAGCAGCAAAAGTGCTATGACGGCCTTTTGTAATGTAAATGTTTGTTATTTTTAGTAAAAATAAAAATTACTATTTACATGCATCAGTTGTGTGTGAAATTTACATGTTTTAAGGTTTTCACTCAAGTCTGCATTCACTCTACTTTATTGTATAAGCATGAAGTTTTGAACACTTGTACAATTCCCCAACCTACAGAAAACTCTCTTGCATAAATGTTCTACACCTAACAGGATGTTTACCACTTTTGTCTAAAGTTTTCATTTTGAACTTGGCCTCCAGTAGTGGCACTTTTCCGGATGTGGGTATTTAGGCAGCGATGTGGCAAAGTCACATCACAACCAAATGTCCTGTTCCAACAAATGAAAGTATTAATTGAAAGTATAAATACTTTTCCAAGCCACAGCACTTACATCTCTGCTTTTACCTGCAGCAGAAAAATCCCTCCTGTACAAAGGTTAAGTTCTTCTAAGTCACATGACTATGGTTGTACAAGAGCTGACATGCATGCACAAAGTGAGGACATGTTGAAATTCAATTATTTTAATGTTATCCAGTTGAACCCTTACTTTGCCTGCTATGAGAAACTAAAATTTGAAAATGGTGAAAACCCTTTAACATACATTTTTGGAGGTGTCTTTGTAACCCTATTCTACACCTTCACATTCCTACCAAAACAAGTAAGTCACCCAGTTTCCAGTGTTTTAGAACAATGGTAGACTTTAATTCCTGTCAGGGACTCTAAAACAACAAAAACATTTTTAAAGATCAATGCCCTTTACTATGTTTATACATTGAACTTCTTTAACACCCTTACCAACTACTTTGCAATATGTGTGAGGGAAAAAAACTTGTGTGAGTTAACTTAAGTCACTCTAACTTCCTTTCAGCCCAGAAACATTTTTTCTACCCCAGCTGTGTCCCTCTTCAGCCTGTCTCAGCTGACTCAGGAGGAATGGGATGTTGTTTCCCCCAGACAGGCACAGCATCAGTGTTAAATGTTGCCCCATTCGCTCTTACCTGATCCTTGTCCTTCTTGCTCCCAGCCTTTCCTCCACCTCCCTCCCTGTCTTTCTCCAGCTGAGCCACCATGCTTGTGGTGCGTCGGAGTATCATCTGATCGTAAAGCTCTGGCTCGGCTCTGTTTGTCCAGCAGCTCCTCCCACACAGACACCACACCCCTCACCTCAGGAGCACAACAGCGACAGAGGAAGCGTGAAAACTCTGGGTAAAACATACCGCTAAACATTCTGTACAAAAACTAGTTATATCTTTTCAGACATGGTTAACTAGCTTTTTCTCCAGCTGAACATTAACAAAACTGAAGTTATCTTTGGACCTAAAGAAGAACGATCTCTAGTCAACACATAGCTTCAGCTATTACAATTAGAAACTAGTGATCAGGCTAAAATCTGACCTGAACCTTTTTCCCTTTGATGTGGAACATAGCACAAATTTATATGACCTACATTTCCAAGTTTCACTGAGTTAACAGATTGTTCCGCCCGGCCGCGTGGCTATGGATGACATGTAAAAGAATAATCTGTTTGCCTCCATTTGCGAAATTTCAGTTTGTAAACAATAACATGCAGGGGGTCTATATTTGTAAATCTGATTATGATCATGTCAGTGCCTCACCAGCTACAGTATGAACCACTCCGCATTTTATATATAACTTTTCAAAGAATCATTTGATATGATTGTTCCTAATCCAGCCTCCAATAGTAAACATGACCTAATTCTTCAAGACTACTTGTTGCAAATTGGTGTTATATAAATAAATTGAATTGAATGGAAAAAGGCCAGCAGGATAATGCACCCTGACACCAAGCTCAACAAGTTCACTGGCCTCCACAGTACAGTTGATATCATAACTAATCTTATCAACATCTCTGAGCAATTTTTATGAAATCATGTTCAAGCAATGCTCTGAAGAATTTAATTCAAATACAGTTCAAAAATACTGTTGATCCCAAAGGACATCTGCTAAAGTCTAACTGATACAGTGGCTGGAGAGTAAATGCTGTTGCCCATTTGTACAGTTATAAAAAGAAAGGCTTGTCTCTGTGGCAATACTGTGAAGACAAAAGACAATCATTGTGCTGAAACTATGAATCTACCATGTCCAAACTTCTCTGATTTGTAGAATACCTAAAAAGAATATGGCATAAATCTGATAGCTATATTGATTCCCTTTGGGATCAGCATAGCTATCAAGCTATGTATGCCTTTAACTTGATAACTAGAGCCCATACATAGCCAGTTTTTGTAGGGGTGGGAAAGGGAAGTGGCTCAGGAATAGTTTTCCTTGTTGTTGAGATTAAACCTGCACTTTAGAACTGCAAATCCAACATGCAATAGTTCCTGTCTCTCAATCACAAGTTAAAGAATGTGAAGGAACCACCTTGTGAACTGAGCTGTCAGGAAAACATATTGACATCATTCTTTAGGAAAAATACTGCATTCCCTAAAATGTAATACATACAAAAGAGAGAGCAAAGTGCCGTAAACATACTGTCATGTTTAAGGAACTGACCCTGGACTAATTTATAGCATCTATGGAGGATAAATCTGCACTTTAATATTACATTAATATTGACTGGAAACTGGGTTAAATGAAGAGCTACATGCAAAAATTACAAAAATAAGGTTTTGTTTTATGCAATGGCATTCAGTGGTTGAGCATAATTAGAAAACTGTAAACAAAGCTTTTCATGGCAAAATAAAGAGGAAAGATGTTTTTAGAAGGAAAGTGACATGATCAGTTTAGTTAAAATTCATCTTAAAGTGGACTGTGGAGAACCACTTCCTCAACATGAGGGGAGAATTCTTCAATATAAATTACACAAACTTTACAAAACATGTAGCTATCAAACAGGACTTTCCTCAAGATGACAAATATTTTATATAAACACCTCTTTGTGCAAAGATGTCAATGTGCTTTTCATCCTTGTTCATTATATTGTTGCATAAAGGCATACAGTACATCTAATCACTTAATTTAATATGTTTAGCACTTTAAACTAAATCTTGTTAGGACAAGAGAGAAATTTTGATTTTGCTAAAAACATGGTGAACATTTGTTTGTGGTTCAGCCCAAGATTCTCTTGTGTTTGTGTGTGTATCTTTCAAGGTTGTGATTGCATAACTTCTTCTAGACAGTACAGAAACAGAAGCTAGATTAACTCAGGAAACTTGCTTCCTGCTACGTATGTTACTTGAAATAACTAAGGACATGAATTTAGACAAACATCTGTTTGGGAGGGGAAAGCTACTCTTAGTTTGGCCAATTAAGAATAATTATTGCTCTGTCAATAATGACTTCTAATTTCTGTTTTTAGTTGCCAAAGAAAATCTTTAAAAAGATTGTCTGTCAGTCTGTAGCTCATGTGACCAAACCATGTGACCAAGTTAAAACTAAAGTTAGAATGTTAAGTTTTAGCATTTTAACTCAACAACCTCTACCTAACTAGAGGTTGTACAGAACCTCAAGCTGGATAACCTCGAGGTCTTCGTAAAGGTAGAGTCTCTGAGAACGATTCTTAAAGAGTCAGTGTTTTCAGCAAAGATGAGCTGACTGTCCAGGAACGACACAAGGAATTTAAAATTTGCCACAGTTTTCAACAAGTTGGTCATCAAGTAAAAGTGGAATCACTTTCAGTTCTTGTTTATCTTCCTTAATTAGCTCTACTTCCTTAAGAAAATGAAAAGGTATGTTCTTTTGAAGAGACTGACCATAGACATGAGGCTGACGGTGGTTCGCCCCGCCCCTTTCTGTTTGCTGCAGCAGGTCAGGGTAAAACAGCTGTGTGACGCTGACACCCCACCCACCTCAAAAAATTCAGCAAATAGTCTGAATGGTTAGTGCTCCGTTTGTGCAGGTTTGTGCCGTTAAAATTGTCGTTTGTGCAGCTTTCATATCTGAGATATTAAAGGTTATAATTTTGGCCGATGACGTCACCGTTCACCCCCATCTCACTCCAAAACGAACCAAAGTGGTCTAGTTCGTTAGTGCTCCGTTTGTGCTGGTTTGTGCCGTTGAAACTGTCGTTTGTGCAGCTTTCGTTTCTGAGATATTAAAAATTATTTTTTAGGTCATCCAGAGCTAATCCCCCGCCCCCATCTTGCGCCGAAAGTGTGGGCTACTTTGTTTACATCTTCAGATTTCCAGCTGTTGTACAATGTGTACCTTCTTTTGTTTTGAACTTCAATAAAGATTTAGAACAAGAAAAAACTTGTCTCATTTCAAGAAATGTTTTAAGATAGCAATGTTTTCTAACCAATATAGCGTTCTCTCTCCAGAATAATTGAATCCTGCAATAAAGGACAGGCAGCCGTGACCCTAACGTAATGTGTATAACCTGTTGAACTGTGCTTCGGTTTCGGAGTTGTTCTGAACAATTATATTCACATTGTTAACTTACTTTCTGCTGATTATGCAGCAAACGGGGAAAAATAATTTAAAAAAAAATCATAGCTAATATACTAGTTGCTTGAGCAAAGTTTTTGCAGAGTAAACCGGAAGTCCGTCACTGGTTCAACAAAGTTAATCCAAGTAATGTACTTAATATTTAGTAAATATATTTTAAATGCAACAATTGTCATTTAATCCTGTTTGACATTAAATGTGTATGGGCTTCAAGGATTTTTAAAAGCACATAAAATCTTTGCGAACTTTGACATAGTTCTCGCAAAGTCAACTGGGATTAGCTCCACCCACACTGTAGTGAGGCCCATCCCCCACCCCTGATGTTTTGGTGACGGAACAAGTGTAATTTAAACCTCTCGTTAAAATTATTCTATTAGTCTCAGAGAAATCGTTTTGAATATTTTTTGGAATTTTTTCCAACCCTCCGATTTTGATTTTTGAACAAGTAAATTAATGCTCAGGTTTCACAAAATATTGACTCAATGCAATCCATCCCCATTAAAGCACAGGGTGCATGGCTAGCTTACATCTGCATTTATTTAATTCCACAACTTATATTTGAAGTCTAGACTTTTTAAACCTATTGAAACAGAGAGGCAGTATCTTGCAGCCTTTTTGAATCATTAACACTTAAGCATATGTATAAAGGGCACATCTTCTGAATTAAATTCAAAAATAATTCCAAGGGAAAATTAAAATTTAACAGGTACTTAAATTGTCAAGTCACCAGACTAGTAACAATGCATTATTTATTTTTAATTAGCTTAAATGTTAGAAATTAAACTATGAAAGCCAACTTTACTTTTAGTTCGAGACTATTCTAATTGTGCAAACACTGCTAGAACACCAATGTTTTGTGGTTTCTTTGAAATAACGTAGGCAAAATTTTAAGCAACTCTAATCAAAGCCTTTTTATTTTTTAACTAGATGCCTCGACAGCCAGCAGTAGACAGAGACTCTTTTTGCAGTTCTCTGCAAGTCAAGAGGCAATCCTAGAAAACGGCCAGATAGCCACTCCAGCTGCCGCTGTCTGGACAGAGATAAGTCACCAGTTGGGAAATAAAATGTCTGCAAAAAGTCTGTACACGTTTGTAAAGCTAAACAGACAAAACATCTGGTCGTGCCTGGAAATAAATCAAGAAAGTGATCCTAAAAGCCCTGTGGACACAGAGTTTGACTCAAACACCACTTCTGAAGAATATTCAGATTTTCAACTTGAAGTTCCTTTTGAAGATTGGATTAAATTTATTCCAGAAAAAGTAGAATATAATGACAAGTTTTCATCATCTGGCAAAAGGGAGTACACAATTTTAAAACCTGGCACATGGAGTCATATAATTAATGATCTGGTTTGGAAAAAATTGAAAAGCACTTGTACATTTGTATTCCAAAGAGCAAAAGTTTATCCAACTGTCACTAGTAAGTACATTGATATCATAGGCTTCTGTAAAGAGTGTCAAGGTCATGTTAAAATGACATGTGACAGAGAGCCAACAGTCAACTGCCCCATGGTGCTCCAGTGTTCCATCGAAGGCGCCGACATCTCCCTGCACACTGGCCAGTCCAAACGATTCATGTCAGGAACCCTTAGTGCACAGATTTCAGAAGAGTTGTGTGAGGGTAGGATGGAACCATCTGTATGGAGGTCAGCAAAGGCATCAGAGTTGATGGATTTTGGAGATCCAGAGCCAAGTCACCTTCCAAACCTGGCAACCTTACGAAAAGCCAAGCAGGAGAGAAAAGATTTGGAGCTAGGTGACAAAGACCCCATTCTATCTTTGCAGTTATTAAAGTATAGCACACCTAACAGTGGTAGTATAAGAGATATTGGTCTGGATAAATTCTTTTGTCACTATTGGAGTCAAACTCAGATACACGTTTATAAGGCACTCACCAAAAAATGTCCCTCGGTAGTTAGCTTTGATGCAACTGGTTCAGTTGTCAGAAAACTGGCACGACCTAATGGTACATCTGGGCACATCTTCTTGTATCAAGGTGTTCTGAAAGGAGACAACTGCTCAGTCCCAGTGGTACAAATGCTATCAGAAAGGCATGACATTAACGCGATAGCAACATGGCTGACAGAATGGCTTCGTGCAGGTGCAGCTGTACCAAAAGAAGCTGAGTGACTTTTCCCTGGCTATTCTTGGTGCTCTGGTGAAGGCCTTCACTCCTCTTTCTAACTTGAAGTCGTACATTGATGAATGCTTCCATGTGCTACTTGGGAACCAGTCTGCAAAACTTCCTCCCTGTTATATCAGGGTTGATGTTGCCCACTGCATAAAGATGGTCTGCCAGTGGGACTGCCTGAAAAACAAGTCACACCGTGTCAAAGACTTCTTTGTCAGGGGAATAGCAAAGCTTCTTCAGTCACAAAGCTTGAACCATGCAAAGCAGCTAATACATGCCATCACTGTTGTGGCTCTCAGTGAGGCAGAGGGTGATGATAGTTCTGGAACCCCTCTTGAATCAGAGAGGTGCAAAAAATACCTAAAAGCCCAGATTGCAGAAGACTCAATCATCATCCCAGATGAAGACACAAAGGAAGTGCATCAAGTGGATCCATGTGATGACATCCAAACTGACCTACGAGACTGGGTGTCAAACATTTGTGAGGAGAGCAGGACACATGCTGCAGCTAATGGGGATAGGGATAACATCCATTTCCTCCCTGAGATTGTGCCACACATTATAAGACTTGCAAGTTACTTACCACTGTGGACAGGAATAATGGTTCCCCTCTTCAAAAGCAGTAGCCTCACCGCAAGCTCAGCCAATGTTGAAGCTGAATTCAAAAATGTAAAACATGGCCTGTTCAAACATGAGAACTTACCCATTCGAGTCAATCGCTTCATTTCTCGGCATCTTTCCTTCATCGAAGGAAATATGCGGATTTCCTCTGCAAAAGCAAAACAAGAGGAGGAAAAGGTTTCATCAGCAGAAGTTACAGAAGCTAATCCTGCATCCATAATTGCCCACAATGCTGAAGGTAATGCAACAATGGATTCTAGTGATTTAATGGAGTCTGATCCCACCAGAAACCTTTCCACAGCAGATGAAAATGTGGTTGAAAACTGGAGAGGGCAAATTCTTCCACCCAAAAAGAGGAAGAGGACTTCATACCGAGTTCCTGCACTGAATGGCTCCATGCAGATTCATCATCTGGGGCCAAAAGAGTGAAAGTGGGACTATTAAGAAATGGAAACATGCATCAGCCTGTTAAAGTTGGGAAATTGTCCCTCTCTGTGTTAAATACCTGCTCCTTTGATGCCTTTTGTCAGTGCTTATGCTGTACTTTCTGTGACAGCTCTGCATTTCAAAATGTTGTCATGAATAACAGTGACAACCCTCTCTTGTAGCTGGTTAAATCTATAACTACAGATGATGTGACTCCAAGGACATACTTGCAGAGGGCAGATCTGCTTAGTTCAATGTTTGCAAAAACACAGTTAAGGTCTGGCACCCACCAAATTGATGCCCAGTGCAATATTGCCACTGTTATTGGAAAGACAATGAGAAATGTATCAAGCGTTTACCTCTCAAAACACTGCTCTTCACAATACTGCCACCTAAACAAAGGAATGACCAGGGAAGTACCATTTGTTTTACCAGACATTTCAGTCCTGAAGAATTCTGGCTTGGCTCAGCTTCACACTTCAGTTGAAAAAGGACTCTTGCTTCCACAGTCTCCCTGCCTCCGACCACTGCAGAAAGAATCAGAACGTCCAGCTGAATTCAAAACAGCAGCCAGCACCTCAGGAAATGTTCTCTGTGCAGGAACCGTTACTCACAGCTACCGTATTGGAGAAATGGTATGGATTGACACTGACCTTCCAAATCCAACTGAATTTGCCTTGAGTGAATTTCCCTCCATTATGGTTCTCCAAGGAAAAACGCTTACTTTGAGAGCAGTCGTCGCTTTCAGGGGAGGCTTTACCAAAGATGGTCTGGGACATTATACTGCCTACTGCCGGAGAGCTCCATCTGTGTGGGAGCTTTATGATGACTTGGCAAATGTTATGAAGACGGTGTCTGAAAAAAAGGAAATACTACCACATGCAGTGCTATACACAGCAGATGTGTGAGGGGGAAAAAGGGGATGGAAAGTTTGAAGACCAGACCAAAGACAAAAAGCTTCATGCTATGTTTATATACCCCTGACCAGAATTTATTTTTTCCTTTTTTAAAGTTTTTTTTAATGGCAAACTATTCCATATTTTTTTTACTTTCAACAGTTTTGATAATTCTTTCTGGCTAAATAGCAAATGAAAAGAGTTTCTACTCAAGACAGGAGAAATTAATTTACAATTATCAAGACACTGTTTGTTGTTTCTATTGTTAAAGTTCATTGTTCAAATCAACACCGTTTCTTTTTTGAATGTACAATTAAATTGGAGTTTCAAAACACTTTCATTGGTCATTACTTCTCAATTAGGATGAAAACCCTTTGCCAAAGAATACCAGGTATTTGGGTGTGTCAATAGCAAACCATAAGGCACATACAAGTTCAGAACACAACAAAAAGACAATTACCAGAAATATTGTCTTACTATGATATTATTGATTATGCTTCAACCTAGTCCTTTTTATACAAAAATATAGCAACCTCAATTGCATAAAAACGACACCAAAAACAAGACTTACGTGACAGGAATGTGCTGGAAGACAACCAACGAAGAACTAAAACAGGAAGTACAGCCTGCAGCAGGTGAAATGAATTGTCTCCTAATTGGGTGAACGTGATCGACTGAATCTTAAACTCTGAAAGCACCAAATAAAGTAAAATCAGATTTAGTCATTTGTATAACATAATTCTTGTGTGGCATTGTGGTCCACACTACATACTAGTTGGTGGCAGCGACGAAACGGCGATAACGCAAAAATGTTGATGTTTGGAACAATATGGGGTGACGGTGACATCATCGGCCAAAATTATAAACTTTATCTGGAAAACAAAAGCTGCACAACGACAGTTTCAACGGCACAAACCTGCACAAACGGAGCACTAACGAACTAGACCACTTTGGTTTGTTTTGGAGCGAGATGGGGTGACGGTGAACTCTGGTGACCTTAAGAATAATTTTTAATATCTCAGAAATGAAAGCTGCACAAACGACAGTTTCAACGGCACAAACCTGCACAAACGAAGCACTAATGAACTAGACCACTTTGGTTCGTTTTGGAGCAATATGGGGTGACGGTGACGTCATCGGTCAAAATTATAACCTTTAATATCTCAGATATGAAAGCTGCACAAACGACAATTTTAACGGCACAAACCTGCACAAACGGAGCACTAACCATTCAGACTATTTGCTGAATTTTTTGAGGTGGGTGGGGTGTCAGCTTCACACAGCTGTGGTGTTGCTGTAAACCGTAGACAACATAGACCCTCATGGAGGCTGAGTCGTACGTAAAACCGTCCGCCATCTTGTATGTGGCAGCAGGGCGAGCGGAGCTTCTTAAGTTCTGAGCTGTGTGGATTTATTTCAACCGTCTTACGAAACAATCTGGATCCATTAGGATTACCTTCCCCAGGGAAGGATGAAAGATCAGAATTACTTGACTTTGCAGCCAGAAATTTGCTTCTAAACAACCGGAAAATATATCCTATGTAGCTAAATTGTCCCGAAATAACCGCTGATTGTTAGCATAGCAGCTAAAGTTTTCAAACCGCTGTTAGAGGAGAAGTTAACTAGAAAATTCCTGCAGAAATTTTAAGGGGCCATGCCAATGTGTGCCCGTCGGATTTTTAATAAAGCGTTCTGATGGTAAAAATGTGCAATAATGCTAAAGAAAGCTGCAATGTAGTCAATAACCTGTGGTGAGTCAGAAACATGTTGACTAAGCTCTACCTGTACCATTTATTTTGTTAAAATTATGCATAAGGTGAAATTAGCTTAAATGCTAATATTAGCGTGATTGCTGTCAGTAGCATGTGGGGCATCACTAGCATGTTGTCATTGACTCAGTCCATTTAGTGTACTAAACATGGCTAATAAGTAAGAAAATTGGCTTAAAGCTTATTTTAGGTGAAATGCTAATGCACTGGCTTGCGCAAGCAATAACTTGAGAGAAAATCCTAATAAAGGTCAATATTATTGCACCGCCTATGGCGGTGCACTTAGTGGAGGGCATTAATGAGGCTTTTACTTTTAAATTTTCAGTAAGCTTCATTTGAAAAGGCAACACTAATCCCATTTGTAACAGTGGTTTTTTTAAACAGTTATCTAATGCGAAAAAGAGCAATTACATTATGTAAAAATAGTCAAGTCTTTTATTTTGAAATTTTTCATGAGCGTCATTTGAAATGGCAACACTCATTGCATTTGTAACAGTGTTTTTCATAAACAGTTATCTAATGCCCAAAAGAGCAATTACATGATGAAAAATGGTCAAGGCTTTTATTTTGAAATTTTCTGTAAGCTTCATTTGAAATGGCCACACTAATTCCATGTGTAATATTGATTGGGTTTAAATCAGTTATATAACTGATGTTCAAAACACAAGTAGTTCTGAATACCAGCTAAAGGCGCTTTCACACTGCAGGAACGGGACGGAATGGGTGTGTTCACATTACAACTTGCATTCCACCAGACCCCAAGCGTTCCAGCAGCTGATTGGCTGATTTTGAGACGAAAATCAGCGTCAGACTCCATAACAACCAGCGGCCAATCAGCTGCTGGTTCTAAGCAGAAACGCTTGGGGCGGGTTAACAGTTACTACGACGACAACAATGGACGACATGGATCTAATTTTGCTGCTCATTAACCTCATACAATTAATTAAATTCCGCCAACAAGCGGAAGACAAAATGCTGAACGACTTTACGTATTGCAAGGAGAAATACGGAAGAAAAATACCACTTGTTACAAAATACAGTGAGAGCCAGCTGTCAACGGGAAATCAACCTCGGATTCCATAACAACCAGCGGCCAATCAGCTGCTGGAACGCTTGCAAGTTGTAATGTGAACACACCCATTCCGTCCCGTTCCGTTCCTGCAGTGTGAAAGCGCCTTAAGTCCTCCTCTGCAGTAACAGACAGTTCCGCCACGTTGTAAATTCTGACATTCTGAGTAATGGCCGTAGATAGAACCACAGTTAATATGGTCAGTTTGTAGTCCAAAGCAGCAGCTCTGACTTTCTCTGTGTTCTGTTGCTATGGTGATGAATCCTCCCTGCCAACTGTCAGCTCAGAGACAGGCAGGATGAGACATAATTCTATCAGTTTGAACCAGCCAGTTTCACTCCAAAAAGCTGTCTGAACAACTCCTTCCCATTCAAGATCCGTTAGAGAGATCAAAAAACGGTTTGAAGCGTATGAGAGGGCTATTTGTCGTCTCCGATAGTTCCGCGATTTATATCTGTAGGTCATTCACAATAATTGCAGTGATGAGAGAAAAATGGTGTGCGCTGAGTTATTTAATCACCAATAGAGCAACTGCATGATGTAAAAATGGTCAAGGCTTTCATTTTGAAATCTCTAAGCTTCATTTTAAATAGCAACACTGATCCAATGTGTAGCAGTGGTTGTGTTAAACCACTTATATACTAGCCCTCTGTTTTAACTGAGTGGTCGCCATAGTTAGAACTATAGAGATGACCAAATGTCAGGTATGAGTTGTCTGTCTTTGACTAACTCCATTCAGCAAGTAGTTCTAAATGCTCAGATCAGTCCTCCTCTGTAATAATTCCTACCATGGTAGATCACTGCAGCTGTCGCTGCATCACTTAAGTCACACAGGGGGAAACAAAACTCTCTCTTTAAATCACTGTCTGAAAAAAACAGTCAGCTGTGGCCAGTGTTCTGTTGCTATGGTGATTAATCTTTAAATCAGTTACTTTCTGAGAAATCATTCAGCTGTGACCAAAGTTCTGTTGCTATGGTGATGAATCCTCACTGCCAACTGTCAGCTGTGCTCAGGGAAGAGACCTATGTATTACACAGGGAAGCAGAGTCAGTTACTCCTGTCCCATAACTTTGCTCTGAAGCACCTGGACAGAAAACCGTAAGACCTACAGAAATTTTGAAAACATTTTACCGGAGCAGACATTAGTATCTATGTCACGACCGACGTTCATACCAATAGAGCAATTTTTGAAGACATGAGAGCGATTTCAAAATTATCTTTGGGTCAAAATTCCACTCTGTTCCTCACTCTAAAAAAGCGGCAGTTGATGTCAGTTACACTCTCGGCAGTTGGAAATTTTGCTCGTTTTTCGCTTTTTACGTCGCCATCATAACTCTGATCCCCAATAAAAATAATAGCTCCAATGCCGGTATCGAGCCGCACGATTTGATACCACTTTTCTGGGTGGACACGCAGCGGTACGAGCTGCATTAACAGTAACGGAAGAAAAATAAATAACTAGAAAAATAGCTGTTCCTGCGAAACAGCCGTGAGAATGCATATTAGCAGAATGTCTGCTGCAGAAATGCAAGAAAAAGTAGAGAGAAGCATAAGAAGTGAAGGAAAGCAGAAGAAATGAAAATAGTATAAAAAGTTGAACAGTAAAAATAGCATAAGAAGTGAAGGAAAGCAGGAAAAAAAGTAGAGAGAAGCATAAGAAGTGAAGGAAAGCAGAAGAAATGAAAATAGTATAAAAAGTTGAACATTAAAAATAGCATAAGAAGTGAAGGAAAGCAGAAGAAATGGAAACAGTTTGAACAGTAAAAATAATCAAAAAGCATAAATTTAGCATAACCGGAATTCTGTACAAAACTAGAAAATTCCTGCAGAAATTTTACGGGGCCTGCCAATGTGTGCCCGTCAGATTTTTAATAAACGTTCTGGTGGTAAAAATGAGCAGTAATGCTAAAGAAAGCTGCAGTGTAATCAATAACCTGTGGGGAGTCAGAAGCATGTTCTCTAAGCTGCACTCGTACCATTTAGTATGTTGCATAAGCTAAAATTAGCCAAAATGCTAATAATAGCATGATTGCTATTAGTAGCATGTGGAGCATCACTATCATGTTGTCTGTCATTACTTACTCCATTCATTATATGAAACATTGGTAATAAATAAGAAAAGCGTTCTGATGCTCAGCATTAGCATCAATGCTAACCAGAGCTAAATTGTAGTCCAAAAATGCTAATGCTCTGGCTTCCACAAGCCAGTTGTAAAATGTGATTTAGACTGTTAATACTATAGCCGTACCTATGGCAGTGCATAGATTAACACTGTAGAAATGGCTTATTGCAAATCAGTATTACATAAACTGATGGGTTTTAAATGGTAAATACACTGAACTTACGGCAATTTATTTGACTATTTCTGACAAGTCAAATTGCTTCAGGCTAGTCCCACATTCACACACTGATATGCAGCTTAGTAGGCTATTTGAGTTTAAGTGCCTTGCCCAACGGAACAGTTACATGTGCTGGAGGAAGCAGGAGTCTAACCTGTAACCTTCCAATTGAAAGCCACAGTTACCCGTCTTGCTAATGACTGAAGCTTCTACCAGATCCAGCACCACATTCCTGTCACTGATCTGATTCACAGCAACAATCAACAGCTGAACTCACTGTTCAATGAAATTCAGTACCAGACTGACAACTATATAAACTTTGGACATGTCCTCCTGACTCACGGTCTGAAATAAAAAAATAAATAAATAAAGAGGTAATTGTTTTTTTCTTGAAAATTTTCAAGCGTCATACTAAGTATTTTAATTCACATTCAAAAATTCAGAGAAATAATAATTTTATGCAAGCAAAATATGAATAATCACAGGAAATATGTATTCTTCCCACAATGCATTGTGACCTCTCTGAGCCCGTTTGTGAGAGAACACGCTGCCTAGACTGAGCTAAATAGTAGTCAGAAACCTGTGGAGAGTCAGAAAAATGTTGATTAAGCTCCTACTTGCAACTCTCAACATTGACAAAAAATTCAAGTATAAAACATAACATTCAAAGGCAAAAACAGGATCAATAAACATTCCAGAGTAACTCAATGAAAACTTCCGGTTAGCATAGCGGCTAGCTGGTTACCGCTAGCTCTGATTGACTGTTTCCGGCTGAGCGGAGTAATTATGCAGAACAGGGAGGAGATCGATTATTTTTTAGAGATCATCTGTCTCATGTTAGGACAGCGAAAGTTTTAATACTATGTAAAATGTATTTTTTTTAGTTAGATGCTGCAGCTTTAAACAGGTTCGGTCAGAGAGTCACTAACGGGTGGAGCAGAAGCGGCTCCGTGTCAGATATTAAACATTACTGCCTGTAGCTAGCAGCGATTCAACAGCAGAACCAGCGTCTTGCATCGCAGCTCTAAGATTTAAATAATTTTACAGGTTATTAGTTTAGCTTTCTGACCGTCATGCTGATCCGGGTGAGTGTTTGTGGCTCCGCCGCTTTGCCTGCTGTCTGATCCTCCGTGTCTTTTTTGCTCCCCTGAGCCTCGATGTAGCCAAACTCCGTCATTGTTTTTGTGTCGTATTAGCTTCGTTGTGTTGATGTATTTTGTCCTGCTTCAATTTTCCGCCACAGACACGCAAGCTTCCCCATCACTCAGTGCTTTACAGTTCAGGATCGCTTCGGATTGGTTCCTGTCCAGAGAGCAGCTGCACAGCAGGTTTGGAAATGAAACGCAGCTGATCGACAACGATCGCCGCTCACCGCTACTTGACACTGTTAATGATTAATGAGATCCAGTCCGAGACTGACGACTAATTGAAACAATAGGAAACAGCAATAAGCTAAACTATTAGTAGAAATATTTGAAGGAGTAAAACAGAGAAAAGCCAAAAGAATAAAATCTAAAAAAAAGAGAACATTTTGATATATGAATTGCTAAAATTTATTAAAGATTGCAGAAAAGCGTAAAAGATATTAAAACCTGTAGAACCAGAAGTTAAACAGGAAAGTAGACCAGCATAATGCATAGAAAGAGATAAAAACAGAGCACAAGACAAAATATATAGAAAGAATAGGAGAATATGTAATAGTAATTGTGTTAAATCAGTCATATAATGCTCAAAACACAAGTAGTTCTCACTACCAGCCAAGTCCTTCTCTCTGGTGACAGACAGTTCCGCCATGTTTTAGTTCTGACATTCTTCTCAACCCCCTGTAAATAAGTAGTGGTCAGACCTAGTTAGAACTACAATCATGGCGTATTTGTAGTCCAAAGCTGCTCCTCTGTGAAGCTGCTGCTCTGCTGGGTTCCGTTTCTATGGTGATTAATCCCATCAAGGTGCTGCAAGCAGAGGGAGATAATTCTCTGATTAAACCAACCAGTTTTCCACAACAAAACCCCTCCGAACAACTTCTTCCCGTTCAGGAAGCGTGTCATGTATTTGAACGCCGCTTTAACCGTCTGAAAGGGCTATTTGTCTTCTCCGATATACCCGAGTTTCATATCTGTAACTCACTCACAGTATTAACAGTGATGAGAGAAAGATGATGTGGGCTCAGGTCTGACATTTTTCAAAATACATGGAGGAAGATACGTCTGAGCCTCGTTCCGCTTCATCGATCACAAGCTCCTGAACTAAAACCGTAAACCCTAGACAAATTTTGAAAACATTTTACCGGAGCAGGACTTGTTATCTATGTTCTGACCGACTTTCATGCAAATTGGGCGATATTTGTGGCCGTGAGAGCGAGTTAGAAATTATTTGGCGGTCAGAAATCCACTCTCTCCCACACTCTAGCGGACAGAGAGCCGCACTCTAACTTTTGGAAAAATCGAAAACTTTAGGTCGCTTGGAGACAAGTTGTGGACAAACCGTAATTGATATCGATGTACCGTCTTCACTTTAGATAAGTTGAAGGGCGTATCTACAAGCTGAAGTTTGAATGGGATTTCTAAGTGAAATTATGATGACACAGTGAATGCTCAAAAATAGTGAATTTTTAGGATCTGGCTCCATTGAACTCCATGTATTTCAATGGAGCAAAAATTTGCACAAAAGTGCAATTATTTCAAAAAGTGCAATAGTGAAGTTTACCAAAAGTCATAGCATAAATCTCCAGAAGAAGCTGAACGTTTTGATATATGAATTATTACAATTGGTGAAAGATTGTGGAAGTAGTAGGACTTTGAAAAACGTACGGAAGTCGGAATAATAAAAATAACTAGAAAACTAGAAAAATAGCTGTTCCTGCGAAACAGCCGTGAGAATGCATATTAGCAGAATGTCTGCTGCAGAAATGCAAGAAAGCAGAAGAAATTAAAAAAGTTTAAACAGTTGAACAGTAAAAATAGCATAAGAAGTGAAGGAAAGCAGAAGAAATTAAAAAAGTTTAAACAGTTGAACAGTAAAAATAGCATAAGAAGTGAAGGAAAGCAGAAGAAATGAAAAGAGTTTAAACAGTTGAACAGTAAAAATAGCATAAGACGTGAAGGAAAGCAGAAGAAATGGAAATAGTTTAAACAGTGGACCAGTAAAAACAAGAAAAAGTAGAGAGAAGCATAAGAACTGAAGGAAAGCAGAAGAAATTAAAATAGTATAAAAAGTTGAAGAGTAAAAATAGCATAAGAAGTGAAGGAAAGCAGAAGAAATGGAAATAGTTTGAACAGTAAAAATAATCAAAAAGCATAAATTTAGCATAAGCGGAATTCAGTACAAAACTAGAGAATCGCTGCAGAAATTTTACGGGGCTTGCCAATGTGTGCCCGTCGGATTTTTAATAAACGTTCTGGTGGTAAAAATGAGCAGTAATGCTAAAGAAAGCTGCAGTGTAATCAATTGTATTGCATAGATTGACACTGTTGAAATGGCTTATTGCAAGTCAGTATTACATGAACTGATGGGTTTTAAATGGTAAATGGACTAAACTTATATAGCATTTCATCCAATCATTTCTGACCACTCAAAGTGCTTTACACTGATGCCACATTCACCCATTGGCACTCAAACAATCACATTCATATGCAGCTTGGTAGGCAATTTGGGGTTGGGTGCCTTGCCCAGGGACACAGCAACATGTGACTAGTGGAAGCTGGAATAAAACCTGCAACCTGCCAATAGCAAGAGAAGGACTCTACCCACACAGCCACAGATACCTGTGTTGCTAATGACTGAAGCTTCTGCCAGATCCATCACCACATTTCTGTAGCTGATCTGATTCACAGCAACGGTCAACAGCTGAACTCATTGTTCAATGAAATTCAGTACCAGACTGACAACTATATAAACTTGTCTCATGTCCTCCTGACTCACGGTCTGAAATAAAAAATTAAAGACACTCAGTAATTGTTTTTTTCTTGAAAATTTTCAAGCGTCATACTATGTATTTTAATTCACATTAAAAAATTCAGAGAAATAATTATTTTATGTAAGCAAAATATGAATAATCAGAGGAAATATGTATTCTCCCACAATGCATTGTGACCTCTCTAAGCCCGTTTGTGAGAGTACAGCTGCCTAGACTGAGCTAAATAGTAGTAAAAAACCTGTGGAGAGTCAGAAAAATTTTGATTAAGCTCCTACTTGCACCTCTCAACATTGCCAAAAAGTTAAAGTATAAAATGTAACATTCAAAGGCAAAAACAGGATCAATAAACATTCCAGAGTAACTCAATGAAAACTTCCGGTTAGCATAGCGGCTAGCTGGTTACTGCTAGTTCTGATTGGCTGTTTCTAACTGAGCGGAGTAATTATGCAGAACAGGGAGGAGATCGATTATTTTTTAGAGATTATCTGTCTCATGTTAGGACAGCGAAAGTTTTAATACGTATGTAAAATGTATTTTTTTAGTTAGATGCTGCAGCTTTAAACAGGTTCGGTCAGAGAGTCACTAACGATTGGAGCAGAAGCGGCTCCGTGTCAGATATTAAACATTACTGCCTGTAGCTAGCAGCGGTTCAAGAGCAGAACCAGCGTCTTACATCGCAGCTCGAAGATTTAAATCATTTTACAGGTTATTTGTTTAGCTTTCTGACCGTCATGCTAATCCGGTGAGTGTTTGTGGCTGCGCCGCTTTACCTGCTGTCTGATCCTCCGTGTCTTTTTTGCTCCACTGAGCCTCGATGTAGCTAAACTCCGTCATTGTTTTTGTGTCGTATTAGCTTCGTTGTGTTGATGTATTTTGTCCTGCTTCAATTTTCCGCCACAAACTCGCAAACTTCCCCATCGCTCAGTGCTTTGCAGTTCAGGATCGCTTCGGGTTGGTTCCTGTGCAGGGAGCAGCCGCACAGCAGGTTGAGAAATGAAACGCAGCTGATCGACAACGATCGCCGCTCACCGCTACTTGACACTGTTAATGATTAATGAGATTCAGTCCATGTTCTTCTCACTCACGTTCTGAAATTTAAAAAAGTCAAAAAGTGGAACAGAGCTGAAGAAAAAGCATAATTGGCACAAGAGAAAATTTTGCGAACCCAGAAATGGTTGAAACAATTTAATAGTGAAAAATTAAAAGTGAAACTAAGCTTAAGAAAGTGCATAATTGAAACAATAAGAAATTAGTGCAAACATAGAAATAGTAGAAAAAATGGAATAGTGAAACAGCAATAAGCTTAAACAATTAGTAGAAATATTTGAAGGATTAAAACAGAGAAAAACCAGAGGAATAAAATGTCACAAAAGCAGCAGCTCTGCTGTGTTCCGTTGCCATGGTAATTAATTCAGTGCACCTGCTGCGGGCAGAAGGGGAGAGAATTCTCTGATCAAAGCAGCCAGTTTCCCACAGAAAAACCCCTTCGAACAACTTCTTCCCGTTCAGGAACCGTGGCATGTATTTGAACGCTGCTTGAAACGTCTGAAAGGGCTATTTGTCTTCTCCGATATACCCGAGTTTCATATCTGTAACTCACTCACAGTATTAACAGTGATGAGAGAAAGATGATGTGGGCTCAGGTCTGACATTTTTCAAAATACATGGAGGAAGATACCTCTGAGCCTCGTTCCGCTTCATCGATCACAAGCTCCTGAACAAAAACCGTAAACCCTAGACAAATTTTGAAAACATTTTACCGGAGCAGGACTTGTTATCTATGTTCTGACCGACTTTCAGGCAAATCGGGTGATATTTGAGGCCGTGAGAGCGAGTTAGAAATTATTTGGCGGTCAGAAATCCACTCTCTCCCACACTCTAGCGGACAGAGAGCCGCACTCTAACTTTTGGAAAAATCGAAAACTTTAGGTCGCTTGGAGACAAGTTGTGGACAAACCGTAATTGATATCGATGTACCGTCTTCACTTTAGATAAGATGACGGGCGTATCTACAAGCTGAAGTTTGAATGGGTTTTCTACGTGAAATTATGACAACACAGTGAATGCTCAAAAATTGTGAATTTTTAGGATGTAACTCCATGTATTTCAATGGGGCAAAAAATTGCACAAAAGGGCAATTATTTCAAAAAGGGCAATAGTGAAGATTACCAAAAGATATAGCATAAATCTCCAGAAGAAGCTGAACGTTTTGATATATGAATTAGTACAATTAGTGAAAGATAGTGGAAGTAGTAGAACTTTGTAAAACGTACGGAAGACAGAATAATAATAATAATAATAACTAGAAAAATAGCTGTTCCTGCGAAACAGCCGTGAGAATGCATATTAGCAGAATGTCTGCTGCAGAAATGCAAGAAAGCAGAAGAAATTAAAAAAGTTTAAACAGTTGAACAGTAAAAATAGCATAAGAAGTGAAGGAAAGCAGAAGAAATTAAAAAAGTTTAAACAGTTGAACAGTAAAAATAGCATAAGAAGTGAAGGAAAGCAGAAGAAATGAAAAGAGTTTAAACAGTTGAACAGTAAAAATAGCATAAGACGTGAAGGAAAGCAGAAGAAATGGAAATAGTTTAAACAGTGGACCAGTAAAAACAAGAAAAAGTAGAGAGAAGCATAAGAACTGAAGGAAAGCAGAAGAAATTAAAATAGTATAAAAAGTTGAAGAGTAAAAATAGCATAAGAAGTGAAGGAAAGCAGAAGAAATGGAAATAGTTTGAACAGTAAAAATATCAAAAAGCATAAATTTAGCATAAGCGGAATTCAGTACAAAACTAGAGAATTCCTGCAGAAATTTTACGGGGCTTGCCAATGTGTGCCCGTCGGATTTTTAATAAACGTTCTGGTGGTAAAAATGAGCAGTAATGCTAAAGAAAGCTGCAGTGTAATCAATTGTATTGCATAGATTGACACTGTTGAAATGGCTTATTGCATGTCAGTATTACATGAACTGATGGGTTTTAAATGGTAAATGGACTAAACTTATATAGCATTTCATCCAATCATTTCTGACCACTCAAAGTGCTTTACACTGATGCCACATTCACCCATTGGCACTCAAACAATCACATTCATATGCAGCTTGGTAGGCAATTTGGGGTTGGGTGCCTTGCCCAGGGACACAGCAACATGTGACTAGTGGAAGCTGGAATAAAACCTGCAACCTGCCAATAGCAAGAGAAGGACTCTACCCACACAGCCACAGATACCTGTGTTGCTAATGACTGAAGCTTCTGCCAGATCCATCACCACATTTCTGTAGCTGATCTGATTCACAGCAACGGTCAACAGCTGAACTCATTGTTCAATGAAATTCAGTACCAGACTGACAACTATATAAACTTGTCTCATGTCCTCCTGACTCACGGTCTGAAATAAAAAATTAAAGACACTCAGTAATTGTTTTTTTCTTGAAAATTTTCAAGCGTCATACTATGTATTTTAATTCACATTAAAAAATTCAGAGAAATAATTATTTTATGTAAGCAAAATATGAATAATCAGAGGAAATATGTATTCTCCCACAATGCATTGTGACCTCTCTAAGCCCGTTTGTGAGAGTACAGCTGCCTAGACTGAGCTAAATAGTAGTAAAAAACCTGTGGAGAGTCAGAAAAATTTTGATTAAGCTCCTACTTGCACCTCTCAACATTGCCAAAAAGTTAAAGTATAAAATGTAACATTCAAAGGCAAAAACAGGATCAATAAACATTCCAGAGTAACTCAATGAAAACTTCCGGTTAGCATAGCGGCTAGCTGGTTACTGCTAGTTCTGATTGGCTGTTTCTAACTGAGCGGAGTAATTATGCAGAACAGGGAGGAGATCGATTATTTTTTAGAGATTATCTGTCTCATGTTAGGACAGCGAAAGTTTTAATACGTATGTAAAATGTATTTTTTTAGTTAGATGCTGCAGCTTTAAACAGGTTCGGTCAGAGAGTCAATAACGATTGGAGCAGAAGCGGCTCCGTGTCAGATATTAAACATTACTGCCTGTAGCTAGCAGCGGTTCAAGAGCAGAACCAGCGTCTTACATCGCAGCTCGAAGATTTAAATCATTTTACAGGTTATTTGTTTAGCTTTCTGACCGTCATGCTAATCCGGTGAGTGTGGCTGCGCCGCTTTACCTGCTGTCTGATCCTCCGTGTCTTTTTTGCTCCACTGAGCCTCGATGTAGCTAAACTCCGTCATTGTTTTTGTGTCGTATTAGCTTCGTTGTGTTGATGTATTTTGTCCTGCTTCAATTTTCCGCCACAAACTCGCAAACTTCCCCATCGCTCAGTGCTTTGCAGTTCAGGATCGCTTCGGGTTGGTTCCTGTGCAGGGAGCAGCCGCACAGCAGGTTGAGAAATGAAACGCAGCTGATCGACAACGATCGCCGCTCACCGCTATTTGACACTGTTAATGATTAATGAGATTCAGTCCATGTTCTTCTCACTCACGTTCTGAAATTTAAAAAAGTCAAAAAGTGGAACAGAGCTGAAGAAAAAGCATAATTGGCACAAGAGAAAATTTTGCGAACCCAGAAATGGTTGAAACAATTTAATAGTGAAAAATTAAAAGTGAAACTAAGCTTAAGAAAGTGCATAATTGAAACAATAAGAAATTAGTGCAAACATAGAAATAGTAGAAAAAATGGAATAGTGAAACAGCAATAAGCTTAAACAATTAGTAGAAATATTTGAAGGATTAAAACAGAGAAAAACCAGAGGAATAAAATGTCACAAAAGCAGCAGCTCTGCTGTGTTCCGTTGCCATGGTAATTAATTCAGTGCACCTGCTGCGGGCAGAAGGGGAGAGAATTCTCTGATCAAAGCAGCCAGTTTCCCACAGAAAAACCCCTTCGAACAACTTCTTCCCGTTCAGGAACCGTGGCATGTATTTGAACGCTGCTTGAAACGTCTGAAAGGGCTATTTGTCTTCTCCGATATACCCGAGTTTCATATCTGTAACTCACTCACAGTATTAACAGTGATGAGAGAAAGATGATGTGGGCTCAGGTCTGACATTTTTCAAAATACATGGAGGAAGATACCTCTGAGCCTCGTTCCGCTTCATCGATCACAAGCTCCTGAACAAAAACCGTAAACCCTAGACAAATTTTGAAAACATTTTACCGGAGCAGGACTTGTTATCTATGTTCTGACCGACTTTCAGGCAAATCGGGCGATATTTGAGGCCGTGAGAGCGAGTTAGAAATTATTTGGCGGTCAGAAATCCACTCTCTCCCACACTCTAGCGGACAGAGAGCCGCACTCTAACTTTTGGAAAAATCGAAAACTTTAGGTCGCTTGGAGACAAGTTGTGGACAAACCGTAATTGATATCGATGTACCGTCTTCACTTTAGATAAGATGACGGGCGTATCTACAAGCTGAAGTTTGAATGGGTTTTCTACGTGAAATTATGACAACACAGTGAATGCTCAAAAATTGTGAATTTTTAGGATGTAACTCCATGTATTTCAATGGGGCAAAAAATTGCACAAAAGGGCAATTATTTCAAAAAGGGCAATAGTGAAGATTACCAAAAGATATAGCATAAATCTCCAGAAGAAGCTGAACGTTTTGATATATGAATTAGTACAATTAGTGAAAGATAGTGGAAGTAGTAGAACTTTGTAAAACGTACGGAAGACAGAATAATAATAATAATAATAAAGAAAAACAGAAACACTATAAGTGAGATCCACTCTCTCCCACACTCTAGCGGACAGAGAGCCGCACTCTAACTTTTGGAAAAATCGAAAACTTTAGGTCGCTTGGAGACAAGTTGTGGACAAACCGTAATTGATATCGATGTACCGTCTTCACTTTAGATAAGATGACGGGCGTATCTACAAGCTGAAGTTTGAATGGGTTTTCTACGTGAAATTATGACAACACAGTGAATGCTCAAAAATTGTGAATTTTTAGGATGTAACTCCATGTATTTCAATGGGGCAAAAAATTGCACAAAAGGGCAATTATTTCAAAAAGGGCAATAGTGAAGATTACCAAAAGATATAGCATAAATCTCCAGAAGAAGCTGAACGTTTTGATATATGAATTAGTACAATTAGTGAAAGATAGTGGAAGTAGTAGAACTTTGTAAAACGTACGGAAGACAGAATAATAATAATAATAATAAAGAAAAAACAGAAACACTATAAGTGAGAATGCATTGAATGCATTCTCACTGATAATAAAGAAAAACAGAAACACTATAAGTGAGAATGCATTGAATGCATTCTCACTGACTAGAAAAATAGCTGTTCCTGCGAAACAGCCGTGAGAATGCATATTAGCAGAATGTCTGCTGCAGAAATGCAAGAAAAAGTAGAGAGAAGCATAAGAAGTGAAAGAAAGCAGAAGAAATGGAAATAGTTTAAACAGTGGAACAGTAAAAACAAGAAAAAGTAGAGAGAAGCATAAGAAGTGAAAGAAAGCAGAAGAAATGGACATAGTTTAAACAGTGGAACAGTAAAAATAATCAAAAAGCATAAATTTAGCTTAAGCGGAATTCAGTACAAAACTAGAAAATTCCTGCAGAAATTTTACGGGGCCTGCCAATGTGTGCCCGTCGGATTTTTAATAAACGTTCTGGTGGTAAAAATGAGCAGTAATGCTAAAGAAAGCTGCAGTGTAATCAATAACCTGTGGGGAGTCAGAAGCATGTTCACTAAGCTGCACTCGTACCATTTAGTATGTTGCATAAGCTAAAATTAGCCAAAATGCTAATAATAGCATGATTGCTATTAGTAGCATGTGGAGCATCACTATCATGTTGTCTGTCATTACTTACTCCATTCATTATATGAAACATTGGTAATAAATAAGAAAAGCATTCTGATGCTCAGCATTAGCATCAACGCTAACCTGAGCTATATTGTAGTCTAAAAATGCTAATGCTCTGGCTTCCACAAGCCAGTTGTAAAATGTGATTTAGACTGTTAATACTATAGCCGTACCTATGGCAGTGCATAGATTAACACTGTAGAAATGGCTTATTGCAAATCAGTATTACATAAACTGATGGGTTTTAAATGGTAAATAGACTGAACTTATAGCAATTTATTTGACTATTTCTGACAAATCAAATTGCTTCAGGCTAGTCCCACATTCACACACTGATATGCAGCTTAGTAGGCTATTTGAGATTGGGTGCCTTGCCCAGGGGCACAGTAACATGTGCTAGAGAAAGCAGGAGTCTAACCTGTAACCTTCCAATTGAAAGCCACAGTTGCCGGTGTTGCTAATGACTAAAGCTTTTGCCAGATCCATCACAACATTACAGTGGCTGATCTGATTAACAGCAACAATCAACAGCTGATCTCATTGTTCAATGAAATTCAGTATCAGACTGACAACTATATAAACTTTGGACATGTCCTCCTGACTCACGGTCTGAAATAAAATAAATAAATAAATAAAGAGGTCATTGTTTTTTTCTTGAAAATTTTCAAGCGTCATACTAAGTATTTTAATTCACATTCAAAAATTCAGAGAAATAATAATTTTATGCAAGCAAAATATGAATAATCACAGGAAATATGTATTCTTCCCACAATGCATTGTGACCTCTCTGAGCCCGTTTGTGAGAGTACAGCTGCCTAGACTGAGCTAAATAGTAGTCAGAAACCTGTGGAGAGTCAGAAAAATGTTGATTAAGCTCCTATTTGCACCTCTCAACCTTGACAAAAAGTTCAAGTATAAAATATAACATTCAAAGGCAAAAACAGGATCAATAAACACTCCAGAGTAACTCAATGAAAACTTCTGGTTAGCATAGCGGCTAGCTGGTTGCTGCTAGCTCTGATTGACTGTTTCCGGCTGAGCGGAGTAATTATGCAGAACAGGGAGGAGATCGATTATTTTTTAGAGATCATCTGTCTCATGTTAGGACAGCGAAAGTTTTAATACTATGTAAAATGTATTTTTTTTAGTTAGATGCTGCAGCTTTAAACAGGTTCGGTCAGAGAGTCACTAACGGGTGGAGCAGAAGCGGCTCCGTGTCAAATATTAAACATTACTGCCTGTAGCTAGCAGCGATTCAACAGCAGAACCAGCGTCTTACATCGCAGCTCTAAGATTTAAATAATTTTACAGGTTATTAGTTTAGCTTTCTGACCGTCATGCTAATCCGGGTGAGTGTTTGTGGCTCCGCCGCTTTGCCTGCTGTCTGATCCTCCGTGTCTTTTTTGCTCCACTGAGCCTCGATGTAGCCAAACTCCGTCATTGTTTTTATGTCGTATTAGCTTCGTTGTGTTGATGTATTTTGTCCTGCTTCAATTAACACGCAAGCTTCCCCATCACTCAGTGCTTTACGGTTCAGGATCGCTTCGGATTGGTTCCTGTCCAGAGAGCAGCTGCACAGCAGGTTGAGAAATGAAGCTCAGCTGATCGACAACGATCGCCGCTCACCGCTACTGGACACTGTTAATGATTAATGAGATCCAGTCCGAGACTGACGACTAATTGAAACAATAGGAAACAGCAATAAGCTAAACTATTAGTAGAAATATTTGAAGGAGTAAAACAGAGAAAAGCCAAAAGAATAAAATCTAAAAAAAAGAGAACATTTTGATATATGAATTGCTAAAATTTATTAAAGATTGCAGAAAAGCGTAAAAGATATTAAAACCTGTAGAACCAGAAGTTAAACAGGAAAGTAGACCAGCATAATGCATAGAAAGAGATAAAAACAGAGCACAAGACAAAATATATAGAAAGAATAGGAGAATATGTAATAGTAATTGTGTTAAATCAGTCATATAATGCTCAAAACACAAGTAGTTCTCACTACCAGCCAAGTCCTTCTCTCTGGTGACGGACAGTTCCGCCATGTTTTAGTTCTGACATTCTTCTCAACCCCCTGTAAATAAGTAGTGGTCAGACCTAGTTAGAACTGCAATCATGGCGTATTTGTAGTCCAAAGCTGCTCCTCTGTGAAGCTGCTGCTCTGCTGGGTTCCGTTTCTATGGTGATTAATCCCATCAAGGTGCTGCAAGCAGAGGGAGATAATTCTCTGATCAAAGCAGCCAGTTTCCTACAGAAAAACCCCTTCGAACAACTTCTTCCCGTTCAGGAACCGTAGCATGTTTTTGAACGCCGCTTGCAGCGTCTGAAAGGGCTATTTGTCTTCTCCGATATACCCGAGTTTCATATCTGTAACTCACTCACAGTATTAACAGTGATGAGAGAAAGATGATGTGGGCTCAGGTCTGACATTTTTCAAAATACATGGAGGAAGATACGTCTGAGCCTCGTTCCGCTTCATCGATCACAAGCTCCTGAACTAAAACCGTAAACCCTAGACAAATTTTGAAAACATTTTACCGGAGCAGGACTTATTATCTATGTTCTGACCGACTTTCATGCAAATCGGGCGATATTTGTGGCCGTGAGAGCGAGTTAGAAATTATTTGGCGGTCAGAAATCCACTCTCTCCCACACTCTAGCGGACAGAGAGCCGCACTCTAACTTTTGGAAAAATCGAAAACTTTAGGTCGCTTGGAGACAAGTTGTGGACAAACCGTAATTGATATCGATGTACCGTCTTCACTTTAGATAAGTTGAAGGGCGTATCTACAAGCTGAAGTTTGAATGGGATTTCTAAGTGAAATTATGATGACACAGTGAATGCTCAAAAATAGTGAATTTTTAGGATCTGGCTCCATTGAACTCCATGTATTTCAATGGAGCAAAAATTTGCACAAAAGTGCAATTATTTCAAAAAGTGCAATAGTGAAGTTTACCAAAAGTCATAGCATAAATCTCCAGAAGAAGCTGAACGTTTTGATATATGAATTATTACAATTGGTGAAAGATTGTGGAAGTAGTAGGACTTTGAAAAACGTACGGAAGTCGGAATAATAATAAAAAAGATAAAGAAAAACAGAAACACTATAAGTGAGAATGCATTGAATGCATTCTCACTGACTAGAAAAATAGCTGTTCCTGCGAAACAGCCGTGAGAATGCATATTAGCAGAATGTCTGCTGCAGAAATGCAAGAAAAAGTAGAGAGAAGCATAAGAAGTGAAGGAAAGCAGAAGAAATGAAAATAGTATAAAAAGTTGAACAGTAAAAATACAGTAGCATAAGAAGTGAAGGAAAGCAGGAGAAAAAAAGTAGAGAGAAGCATAAGAAGTGAAGGAAAGCAGAAGAAATGAAAATAGTATAAAAAGTTGAACATTAAAAATAGCATAAGAAGTGAAGGAAAGCAGAAGAAATGGAAACAGTTTGAACAGTAAAAATAATCAAAAAGCATAAATTTAGCATAAGCGGAATTCAGTACAAAACTAGAAAATTCCTGCAGAAATTTTACGGGGCTTGCCAATGTTTGCCCGTCGGAATTTTAATAAACATTCTGGTGGTAAAAATGAGCAGTAATGCTAAAGAAAGCTGCAGTGTAATCAATTGTAGTGCATAGATTGACACTGTTGAAATGGCTTATTGCAAGTCAGTATTACATGAAGTGATGGGTTTTAAATGGTAAATGGACTGAACTTATATAGTGCTTTATCCAATCATTTCTGACCACTCAAAGCGCTTTACACTGATTCCACATTAACTCATTAGCACTGAAACACACACATTCATATGCAGCTTGGTAGGCAATTTGGGGTTGGGTGCCTTGCCCAGGGACACAGCAACATATGACTGGTAGAAGCTGGAATTAAACATGCAACCTGCCAATCGCAAGACAATGACTCTACCCACACAGCCACAATTGCCTGTGTTGCTAATGACTGAAGCATCTGCCAGATCCATCGCCACATTTCTGTAGTTGATCTGATTCACAGCAACAGCCAACAGCTGATCTCATTGTTCAATGAAATTCAGTACCACACTGACAACTATATAAACTTGTCACATGTCCTCCTGACTCACGGTCTGAAATAAAAAAAATAAAGACACTCAGTAATTGTTTTTTTTCTTGAAAATTTTCAAGCGTCATACTATGTATTTTAATTCACATTCAAAAATTCAGAGAAATAATTATTTTATGTAAGCAAAATATGAATAATCAGAGGAAATATGTCTTCTCCCACAATGCATTGTGACCTCTCTGAGCCCGTTTGTGAGAGTACAGCTGCCTAGACTGAGCTAAATAGTCAGAAACCTGTGGAGAGTCAGAAAAATGTTGATTAAGCTCCTATGCTTGCAACTCACAACATTGCCAAAAAGTTCAAGTATAAAACATAACATTCAAAGGCAAAAACAGGATCAATAAACATTCCAGAGTAACTCAATGGAAACTTCTGGTTAGCATAGCGGCTAGCTGATTGCTGCTAGCTCTGATTGACTGTTTCCGGCTGAGCGGAGTAATTATGCAGAACAGGGAGGAGATCGATTATTTTTTAGAGATTATCTGTCTCATGTTAGGACAGCGAAAGTTTTAATACTATGTAGAATGTATATTTTTAGTTAGATGCTGCAGCTTTAAAAAGGTTCGGTCAGAGAGTCACTAACGGGTGGAGCAGAAGCGGCTCCGTGTCAGATATTAAACATTACTGCCTGTAGCGAGCAGCGGTTCAACAGCAGAACCAGCGTCTTACATCGCAGCTCTAAGATTTAAATAATTTTACAGGTTATTAGTTTAGCTTTCTGACCGTCATGCTGATCCGGGTGAGTGTTTGTGGCTCTGCCGCTTTGCCTGCTGTCTGATCCTCCGTGTCTTTTTTGCTCCGCTGAGCCTCGATGTAGCCAAACTCCGTCATTGTTTTTGTGTCGTATTAGCTTCGGTGTGTTGATGTATTTTGTCCTGCTTCAATTTTGCGCCACAAGCACGCGAGCTTCCCCATCGCTCAGTGCTTTACGGTTCAGGATCGCTTCGGATTGGTTCCTGTGCAGAGAGCAGCCGCACAGCAGGTTGAGAAATGAAACGCAGCTGATCGACAACGATCGCAGCTCACCGCTACTGGACACTGTTAATGATTAATGAGATTCAGTCCATGTTCTTCTCACTCACGGTCTGAAATTAAAAAAGTCAAAAAGTGGAACAGAGCTTAAGAAAAAGCATAATTGGCACAAGAGAAAATTTGTGCAAACCCAGAAATGGTTGAAACAATTTAATAGTGAAAAATTAGAAACTAAGCTTAAGAAAGTGCATAATTGAAACAATAAGAAATTAGTGCAAACATAGAAATAGTAGAAAAAAAATTGAATAGTGAAACAGCAATAAGCTTAAACAATTAGTAGAAATATTTGAAGGATTAAAACAGAAAAACCAGAAGAAAAAAATGTCACAAAAGCAGCAGATCTGCTGTGTTCCGTTGCCATGGTAATTAATTCAATGCACCTGCTGCGGGCAGAAGGGGAGAGAATTCTCTGATCAAAGCAGCCAGTTTCCTACAGAAAAACCCCTCCGAACAACTTCTTCCCGTTCAGGAACCGTAGCATGTATTTGAACGCCGCTTGAAGCGTCTGAAAGGGCTATTTGTCTTCTCCGATATACCCGAGTTTCATATCTGTAACTCACTCACAGTATTAACAGTGATGAGAGAAAGATGATGTGGGCTCAGGTCTGACATTTTTCAAAATACATGGAGGAAGATACCTCTGAGCCTCGTTCCGCTTCATCGATCACAAGCTCCTGAACTAAAACCGTAAACCCTAGACAAATTTTGAAAACATTTTACCGGAGCAGGACTTGTTATCTATGTTCTGACCGACTTTCATGCAAATCGGGCAATATTTGTGGCCGTGAGAGCGAGTTAGAAATTATTTGGCGGTCAGAAATCCACTCTCTCCCACACTCTAGTGGACAGAGAGCCGCACTCTAACTTTTGGAAAAATCGAAAACTTTAGGTCGCTTGGAGACAAGTTGTGGACAAACCGTAATTGATATCGATGTACCGTCTTCACTTTAGATAAGTTGAAGGGCGTATCTACAAGCTGAAGTTTGAATGGGATTTCTAAGTGAAATTATGATGACACAGTGAATGCTCAAAAATAGTGAATTTTTAGGATCTGGCTCCATTGAACTCCATGTATTTCAATGGAGCAAAAATTTGCACAAAAGTGCAATTATTTCAAAAAGTGCAATAGTGAAGTTTACCAAAAGTCATAGCATAAATCTCCAGAAGAAGCTGAACGTTTTGATATATGAATTATTACAATTGGTGAAAGATTGTGGAAGTAGTAGGACTTTGAAAAACGTACGGAAGTCGGAATAATAATAAAAAAGACTAGAAAAATAGCTGTTCCTGCGAAACAGCCGTGAGAATGCATATTAGCAGAATGTCTGCTGCAGAAATGCAAGAAAAAGTAGAGAGAAGCATAAGAAGTGAAGGAAAGCAGAAGAAATGGAAATAGTTTAAACAGTGGAACAGTAAAAACAAGAAAAAGTAGAGAGAAGCATAAGAACTGAAGGAAAGCAGAAGAAATGAAAATAGTGTAAAAAGTTGAACAGTAAAAATAGCATAAGAAGTGAAGGAAAGCAGGAGAAAAAAAGTAGAGAGAAGCATAAGAAGTGAAGGAAAGCAGAAGAAATGGAAATAGTGTGAACAGTAAAAATAATCAAAAAGCATAAATTTAGCATAAGCGGAATTCAGTACAAAACTAGAAAATTCCTGCAGAAATTTTACGGGGCCTGCCAATGTGTGCCCGTCGGATTTTTAATAAACGTTCTGGTGGTAAAAATGAGCAGTAATGCTAAAGAAAGCTGCAGTGTAATCAATAACCTGTGGGGAGTCAGAAGCATGTTCACTAAGCTGCACTCGTACCATTTAGTATGTTGCATAAGCTAAAATTAGCCAAAATGCTAATAATAGCATGATTGCTACTAGTAGCATGTGGAGCATCACTATCATGTTGTCTGTCATTACTTACTCCATTCATTATATGAAACATTGGTAATAAGTAAGAAAAGCGTTCTGATGCTCAGCATAGCATCAACGCTAACCTGAGCTAAATTGTAGTCCAAAAATGCTAATGCTCTGGCTTCCACAAGCCAGTTGTAAAATGTGATTTAGACTGTTAATACTATCGCTGTACCTATGACAGTGCATAGATTGACACTGTTGAAACGGCTTATTGCAAATCAGTATTACATAAACTGATTGGTTTTAAATGTTAAATGGACTGAACTTATATAGCGCTTCATCCAATCATTTCTGACCACTCAAAGCGCTTTACACTGATGCCACATTCACATGCAGCTTGGTAGGCAATTTGGGGTTGGCTGTCTTGCCCAAGGACACAGCAACATGTGACTTCTGAAAGGTGGAACCAAACCTCCAACCTACCAATCGCAAGACCACGACTCTACCCACACAGCCACAGTTGTCTGTGTTGCTAATGACCGAAGCTTCTGCCAGATCCATCACCACATCTCTGTAGCTGATCTGATCCAAAGCAGTCATCAGCTGGACTCATTGTTCAATGAAATTCAGCACCAGACTGACAACTATATAAACTTTGCACATGTCCTCCTGACTCACGGTCTGAAATAAAAAAAAATAAAAGACACTCAGTAATTGTTTTTTTCTTGAAAATTTTCAAGCGTCATACTATGTATTTTAATTCACATTCAAAAATTCAGAGACATAATTATTTTATGTAAGCAAAATATGAATAATCAGAGGAAATATGTCTTCTCCCACAATGCATTGTGACCTCTCTGAGCCCGTTTGTGAGAGTACAGCTGCCTAGACTGAGCTAAATAGTCAGAAACCTGTGGAGAGTCAGAAAAATGTTGATTAAGCTCCTATGCTTGCAACTCTCAACATTGCCAAAAAGTTCAAGTATAAAACATAACATTCAAAGGCAAAAACAGGATCAATAAACATTCCAGAGTAACTCAATGGAAACTTCTGGTTAGCATAGCGGCTAGCTGATTGCTGCTAGCTCTGATTGACTGTTTCCGGCTGAGCGGAGTAATTATGCAGAACAGGGAGGAGATCGATTATTTTTTAGAGATCATCTGTCTCATGTTAGGACAGCGAAAGTTTTAATACTATGTAGAATGTATATTTTTAGTTAGATGCTGCAGCTTTAAACACATTCGGTCAGAGAGTCACTAACGAGTGGAGCAGAAGCGGCTCCGTGTCAGATATTAAACATTACTGCCTGTAGCGAGCAGCGGTTCAACAGCAGAACCAGCGTCTTACATCGCAGCTCTAAGATTTAAATAATTTTACAGGTTATTAGTTTAGCTTTCTGACCGTCATGCTGATCCGGGTGAGTGTTTGTGGCTCCGCCGCTTTGCCTGCTGTCTGATCCTCCGTGTCTTTTTTGCTCCGCTGAGCCTCGATGTAGCCAAACTCCGTCATTGTTTTTGTGTCGTATTAGCTTCGTTGTGTTGATGTATTTTGTCCTGCTTCAATTAACACGCGAGCTTCCCCATCACTCAGTGCTTTGCGGTTCAGGATCGCTTCGGATTGGTTCCTGTGCAGAGAGCAGCTGCACAGCAGGTTGAGAAATGAAGCTCAGCTGATCGACAACGATCGCCGCTCACCGCTACTTGACACTGTTAATGATTAATGAGATTCAGTCCATGTTCTTCTCACTCACGGTCTGAAATTAAAAAAGTCAAGAAGTGGAACAGAGCTTAAGAAAAAGCATAATTGGCACAAGAGAAAATTTGTGCAAACCCAGAAATGGTTGAAACAATTTAATAGTGAAAAATTAAAAGTGAAACTAAGCTTAAGAAAGTGCATAATTGAAACAATAAGAAATTAGTGCAAACATAGAAATAGTAGAAAAAATTGAATAGTGAAACAGCAATAAGCTTAAACAATTAGTAGAAATATTTGAAGGAGTAAAACAGAGAAAAGCCAAAAGAAGAAAATCTAAAAAAAAGAGAACATTTTGATATATGAATTGCTAAAATTTATTAAAGATTGCAGAAAAGCGTAAAAGATATTAAAACCTGTAGAACCAGAAGTTAAACAGGAAAGTAGACCAGCATAATGCATAGAAAGAGATAAAAACAGAGCACAAGACAAAATATATAGAAAGAATAGGAGAATATGTAATAGTAATTGTGTTAAATCAGTCATATAATGCTCAAAACACAAGTAGTTCTCACTACCAGCCAAGTCCTTCTCTCTGGTGACAGACAGTTCCGCCATGTTTTAGTTCTGACATTCTTCTCAACCCCCTGTAAATAAGTAGTGGTCAGACCTAGTTAGAACTACAATCATGGCGTATTTGTAGTCCAAAGCTGCTCCTCTGTGAAGCTGCTGCTCTGCTGGGTTCCGTTTCTATGGTGATTAATCCCATCAAGGTGCTGCGGGCAGAGGGGGAGAGAATTCTCTGATCAAAGCAGCCAGTTTCCCACAGAAAAACCCCTTCGAACAACTTCTTCCTGTTCAGGAACCGTAGCATGTATTTGAACGCCGCTTGAAGCGTCTGAAAGGGCTATTTGTCTTCTCCGATATACCCGAGTTTCATATCTGTAACTCACTCACAGTATTAACAGTGATGAGAGAAAGATGATGTGGGCTCAGGTCTGACATTTTTCAAAATACATGGAGGAAGATACCTCTGAGCCTCGTTCCGCTTCATCGATCACAAGCTCCTGAACAAAAACCGTAAACCCTAGACAAATTTTGAAAACATTTTACCGGAGCAGAACTTGTTATCTATGTTCTGACCGACTTTCATGCAAATCGGGCGATATTTGAGGCCGTGAGAGCGAGTTAGAAATTATTTGGCGGTCAGAAATCCACTCTCTCCCACACTCTAGCGGACAGAGAGCCGCACTCTAACTTTTGGAAAAATCGAAAACTTTAGGTCGCTTGGAGACAAGTTGTGGACAAACCGTAATTGATATCGATGTACCGTCTTCACTTTAGATAAGATGACGGGCGTATCTACATGCTGAAGTTTGAATGGGATTTCTAAGTGAAATTATGATGACACAGTGAATGCTCAAAAATAGTGAATTTTTAGGATCTGGCTCCATTGAACTCCATGTATTTCAATGGAGCAAAAATTTGCACAAAAGTGCAATTATTTCAAAAAGTGCAATAGTGAAGTTTACCAAAAGTCATAGCATAAATCTCCAGAAGAAGCTGAACGTTTTGATATATGAATTATTACAATTGGTGAAAGATTGTGGAAGTAGTAGGACTTTGAAAAACGTACGGAAGTCGGAATAATAATAAAAAAGATAAAGAAAAACAGAAACACTATAAGTGAGAATGCATTGAATGCATTCTCACTGATAAAGAAAAACAGAAACACTTATAAGTGAGAATGCATTGAATGCATTCTACAAATAAAAAGAAAAGAAAAACAGAAACACTATAAGTGAGAATGCATTGAATGCATTCTCACTGACTATAATAAAGAGACATTCTATTAGGTGTAGAACAATAGGCATGGCAGGCACCTGCTCTTCCCTATGCACTTCTTCCCTCTTCCCTATGTCACTGCTCTCCTTATGCATTGCTATGGCATGGCCCCAATTAAAAACCAGAGGATTTAGTGAGTAAAGATCAGTCAGAATCAGAGCTGGAGCTGCTGGTCTTCAGTGTGTTTCACAGCTCAGCTTCACCATGTTGGTATTTAGCAATAAAGATACTAAAGATGGTCAGAGCCCAACAAGCTGAAGATGTCTTTTTCTGAAGGTGAAGGAAAAATATATGTATTTTCTATTACACTTTTGTATAATTTCTCTGTTACTCTTGGCTTTAGCCTGTGAACCAGGACGTCTCAGAGTCATTGAGTCTCCAGTGGGACCAGCAGACTGAAGCCTGTGACCAGTGATCCCAGTATAATAAATGTTTCATTCTTTCACTTTTTGTTTTAAATATCTCAATATGAAGCATTAATTCATTAATGTAGCTAATGTAATGAAATAAAAGTAATTACTCTGTTAGAATTATTTTCACTCTTTGCTGTCAATAGTTGACATACTGCAATAAATAGTTATTATCTGGGGAAAAAAGTAAGAAAAATATGTAAATGTTTGACAATGACTGATTTATAAATCAAGTCATTTCTCAATAGCATATAAAAAATAAATACAGGAAAATTATTTGTCTTGAAATGTTAAATGTACATTAAATTATGGAATTATGTAAATATATTGTTAAATAAAACAATATATTTAATATATATAACAATATATAGAAATGATTAGAATATTTCTGTCAAATAAAACATTGTGCTCTTTATTCAGAAATGTCCCAAAATAATCACATCAAAAGTTAGAAACTCTGTCTTTAGTAATTTCTTTGAATGTATATTAATGTGTGTGAGAAAATGTGTCGATGGCAATTATTAACTTAAAGTACTTTGTAGAGCGGCACTTTATAAAGTTCTTTATAAAGTTCGGTCCATTCACTTGTATCACCTTACTGGCAGAGATGCCTACGGTGGCCGTGAGGTGCAAAGCAATTACAAATTACAAAAACACTACAACATTAACGAAAACACTACAACATTAACGCAAAGCAATTACAAATTACAAAATCACTACAACATTAACGAAAACACTACAACATTAACGAAAACACTACAACATTAACGCAAAGCAATTACAAATTACAAAATCACTACAACATTAACGAAAACACTACAACATTAACAAAAACACTACAACATTAACGAAAACACTACAACATTTACAAAACGGAAAAGGTAGGTCTCAGTGGAGACCTAAGAAATCGCTGATTGGACTACAGCTCGTTAGAAAACGGAAAAGGTAGGTCCCAGTGGGGACCTAAGAAATCGCTGATTGGACTACAGCTCGGTTTACTTTTAAACCGGAAGTTATTCTGGCTTTACGTGTTTTTTTAAAACATGAATGTACTTGGTGATCCACACATAGACATAATATAAGGATAGACGCCTCATGCACCGCTCTCCCCTCTATTGTCGCTGACTAGATTTAGGGCGGCCATCTTGAAGCGGTAGACCACTCCACTTAGCCTTATGTGTTTAGCGGGCAAAATAACATATCAGCGCATTTAATCGATCATAACACACTTTTTTGTCACTGGAAACTATATTCAGACATCTATCAAAGCTACATTTATAAATAATTGTATTATTTATGTATGTTTTTAATACATAGTTCAGCATTTTTAAATATGATTAGTAGCTATAACAATAGAATAGGAATCGATATCAGAAATATTCTGATATCGATGTATGATGAGCATATTACAAAGCACACAGCCGTGAATAATTTATGGTGAACGGCTGTGTGTATAATTTATCATAATAATACATAGTTATACAACTATACAAACACAAATAAATAATGATTAATACTGAATAATATATATTGGATGCATGTTAATATGTATATATATATATATATATATATATATATATATATATAGATTGCCTATATTAAAAAAAATCTTAGATTGTAAACAAAGATCAAGACAAATATTTCACTCCACAACTGTCAGTTAACATCTAATTTGTTTTATAGAATTACACTTACATACAAATTAATTTGCACAAATTTCATTAAAAAATATATGTATATATACATACATATAAACATGCATTTAATATATATTATTCAGTATTAATCATTATTTATTTGTGCCATTATTAATTAATCATTATTTATTTGTGTTTGTATAGTTACATAAATATGTATTATGTAGTGACCATATGTCCAAAAAACTTAAATTCAAAAATCAAAAAACTCAAAACTCAAAGGTGATCAAAACAAAAGGTGAATCAAACTCAAATAGTCACCTGATGCACATGGATTCTTGTTTATGCAGCAAAAAGAAATCAAAAGTCTAAATATGGTTCTTTGGTTTTATTTGCAGATCAGGCCAAAGGTTACAGGTTTCTGCTCCCACTCCTGTACCTGTTCACTGACTGTCAAAATGAAAACCGATGTGACTGATTAGCTGGTAAAAAACCTTGTGACCACCACGTGCATAATAAGCTACTTAAGACCCACCTACTTATACCGTGAAATACCCACATTCCAATCTGAAATTAATTAACTAATTAAGTGAATTACTAAACAAAAAACTTATTCTAAACAAAAATTAAAATAAAAATTCTAATGATAAATCAATTAGAAAATCAAACAAATGCTAAGAATAAACTAAACAATTTAAATTCTAAGATTTAACAAAACAATGGGAAGAATAGCTCCTACAGGTATATATATGTCTATCTTTGTTGTGAAATGTTGTTTGTGGAGCCTGACATCAATAATCCATCGATCTGAACAATAATATCCCTGTTGTTTTGATTGGCAAAGTAGGAGGGACTATCGCTCTAAGATGGCCGCCGTATTTCCTGCGCCGGAGCAGCCAATGCGGGGTCTACTCTTATATTATGTCTATGCTCACTCAAACGGAGCGTGCCAGAATAACTTCCGGTAAACCAAAAGTAAACCGAGCTGTAGTCCAATCAGCGATTTCTTAGGTCCCCACTGGGACCTACCTTTTCCGTTTTCTAACGAGCTGTAGTCCAATCAGCGATTTCTTAGGTCTCCACTGGGACCTACCTTTTCCGTTTTCTAACGAGCTGTAGTCCAATCAGCGATTTCTTAGGTCCCCACTGGGACCTACCTTTTCCGTTTTGTAAATGTTGTAGTGTTTTCGTTAATGTTGTAGTGTTTTCGTTAATGTTGTAGTGATTTTGTAATTTGTAATTGCTTTGCGTTAATGTTGTAGTGTTTTCGTTAATGTTGTAGTGTTTTCGTTAATGTTGTAGTGTTTTCGTTAATGTTGTAGTGATTTTGTAATTTGTAATTGCTTTGCGTTAATGTTGTAGTGTTTTCGTTAATGTTGTAGTGTTTTCGTTAATGTTGTAGTGATTTTGTAATTTGTAATTGCTTTGCGTTAATGTTGTAGTGTTTTCGTTAATGTTGTAGTGTTTTCGTTAATGTTGTAGTGATTTTGTAATTTGTAATTGCTTTGCGTTAATGTTGTAGTGTTTTCGTTAATGTTGTAGTGTTTTTGTAATTTGTAATTGCTTTGCACCTCACGGCCACCGTAGATGCCACATTCAATATGGCGGACGCTGTATGTATCGCAGCAACGGCCGACCGGCTCCATGAGGCGTCTACGTATTAATGTCCATGCTGAAAACCAGTGGCTGGCAACAACGTGACTGCTTCATTTTGCGTGTTGGTTTTCAAAATAAAAGCACGATAAGCCGCGCTGCATCATGGGTTGTTGTCCATTTGATCTTGCATCAGAGCAGAATATTTGTCTTCAGTGGCCAATATAAAATAAACATTGACCAACATATTTGATGTGGATTGATGATGGCACTCATCAAAATGTAATGTTTGTTACAGCTTTTCTCAATTGTAGATTATGTTGTTTTTTTATGACTTTATATTTTTGTGATTTTATGATGTAAATCTCTCTGAGCTGCATTGTTGCTGAAATATGCAACACAAATAAACTTGATTAATTGTCTGAAATGGAGGCAGCAATGAGAAAATCTCTGATATCTGGGAATATTTTGAGATTATCCTCACAATAAAATTATTCTTAGATCATAATTAACCCTCCACCTCCCAATTTCTCACCTTTTGCAAAGTTCCACTATAATTTGTAGCCTGATTAGCAAAGATTCATCAGTCTTTCACAGCAGAAACGGATTTAATGGTGTTGAAACACTAAAATTCTGCATCGAGCTAAATATAAGGGATCTGAGCCAATTAGAAATCCCCCAACAGGCACTGCACTCCCTAGAGACTAAAACATCAAATGTCTTTATTATCAAATCAGTCTAGGATATAAAAGAAACCCCAACACAACCACTGACGACTGACGTTCAACATATACTAGGATTAGATTGGCTACAAATCATTTTAATCATTAAAACATATTACAATTAAATATGGTTTCATTGATTCTCCTGTTACTAAATATGAGTTTGATGAAAACTTTGTGACAATATTTCATTTAGTAATTTTTGGAAGTATAATCCAGCTGAGTGACAAGACTGTTACAGTTTCACCAGCAGGTGTCACTAGTGAGTCATGAATGAAGCATCGAGTAATGAACATTTTTGCAAAGCAAAAGGCTGGAAAGGTTCATTGCTTCATGAGGCTTCATTTGCTCATCACTAACTTAGAGCACAATCCAAAAGGGTAACAAGGAACAGAACCATGAAACCTGGTGGCGAGGGGGACGATGACGGGAAACGGACGAAAAAGGTGACGAGAGGATCCAGCGAGTAGTGGGTGAGAAAGAAAAGCTTATTTACCAAGAGGTAGACCACTGAGACAAAGGACCTAAGCTGATGAGATAACAAGTTGCAAGTGATAGTGATGGAAGCAGGAGGCAGACTGATGAAAGGAAAAGAGAAAGTGGCACACGAGTAAGGAAGAGTATAAAAGAAAAGAAAAAAATGTAACACTAAAGAATAGCTACATTAACGACAAAACAATTCGAGCAACAAAGAATAACTATAACAAATAAACAAAACTAGAAACACCCAGAAGAATGAACTAAAGGAAAAGAGGAACAAGAAAGACATCACTAAAATAAGAAAGTAACACAAAATACTAAAACTAGAATGAAATCAAACCACCAAAACAACTCAACAACTTGTAATCCCAACAAAGACAAGAACATTTAAAAACAACTATTGCATGTAAGAAAAAGGAAAAACAAAATGTATTTCTGCTTTTATTTTTAATTATGACAGTTTTGGTCCTCCATAACAAAGCTATATCCTTTACAGATAAGGTGGTTGCTCAACTGCTATTAGCAAACACACCCACCCTTATTCCACTCCTTCCAGTTACATCACAGTCATTTCCTTCACTGCAGCCAGACTGCTTCATTCGTGTAGACTGTCCAGAGTCCACGAATACCGCTCAGCTTTTCTTCACTAATTCAAGTGACGACCTTACGCACTAAAGGTAAACAAGTATTACTTTTCATTGTTTTAAGCAGGAATACAAGGAGACCTTTTGTTTTATGCTTTCCATTTACTGAATATGGCAAAATGAAAGTATAATTTCATCTGAAACCTATTTGGAGTATTCTGACACAATAACATTGTTTGCCTATTTTATGAAAAACCTAGCAAAAGGGTACTTGGACCAGATATTTAGTATCTTCCAAAACATTGAACATTTTATGCTGTCAGATAACATCGTAAACAATATTGGAAACATGTAGAATTTATCTCTGTAATTTAACAGTTTTTACCACTTGAACTACAGTATTGAGCAACAGACGCATTTACGTCACATTTCTCTTTGTATGAACACGATGTGATAAAGATGAGCTTATCTTAAGGACATAGGTGAAGAAGTCTGCCAGTGAAATCAACAAAATAAACTGCACTTGAATGTTGGACTAAAATATGGGATATATATTTTAAATGTGTGCAATAAAGTGTTTTGCTTCTTGAGTCTTGTTCTTCCAAATAAAGAGGCTTTTTGTGTGTTTTTAAAAATATTTTTCTTAAACTGAACAGTATTTTTTTTCTTCAGCAGCACATCTGAAAAACAGCCACATTCCAACAGCCTCTCCTGGTCCTGCTCAGACATGTCGATCCATAGCTTTGGGCTTGAGCCACTCTCCTGCCACGCCTGGAACAAAGACAGGACTCGTACGTGAAACTGCATTCACACCAACATTTAACCATTTCTTTGGGATAAAATGTTGCCACCGTAGATATTTTTTTCACTATACATTGTTGGTTTATTTAAAAGAAAAAAGGTCAGTTCAGTTCCTGTTCCAGGATGGTTGCTACCATTCTTCCTGTCCTTATTGTGGTAATGTTACCAGGACAACCACATACAATCCAATTATCAATATAGGAAATGAAGTGAAAAAGCTTTAATGTAGACATGTAGCTGCAATTAAGCTGTGGGATATTGTTACAAATGGTTCCAGAATGCGTACAGCTTACCCCTGTTAGTTGTAATAACATAAAATAGCTATTTCTGATTGCTGTTACATTTATTGACATTGACAAAAACTGTAAGGATGTACATTTTTGTTTGAAATTCATGTTCTAGTCTTTCTAGGTTTTAAAATTATATTTCAGTAACAGACTATTTGTAACTGCATGCTTAATAGCAGAATGTTCACAGAGAACATATTTTTCACGTTTGCTACCTATATTCAGTTTAACATTTTAATAATGGGCAATTGGACTTTATCACATACAACAGGTTAGGAATAATGTATTCATAAAGAACAGTCATTATTTAAGCATTAGCTGTAAGACATTGTATCAGCTCACTTTTTAGGCACTGTTTATGATAACTGGGTAAGTTTTTAAATAATACTTTATATGTTTACTGCCTCATCAATGAAATGAGAAACAGTGAGGATCTACAATGAAAAAAAGATTCCTTAAGGCCTGGTTACTCTGGTTGTGGAACTAGCTATTAATAGTTTCAAGAAGAACTAACTGAAAATATAAAATATTCAATAATTTTCCTTTGGTTTAAATATAAATATTTTTGAATAGAAATAAACATAAAGTAATGCAGTACAAACTCTAAAAGCACACATCTGCCAACCAGAAATAGTAAAATAAATAAACAATGTCACCAGTAAGCAGATTGAGTTGAAGTGAAGAAAACTTGTTTCACCACAGCTGACTGTGGTTTCCTCTACAATATATTTCACAGTGGATTTTTTTTGTGTCATTGTATTAACATTACATGTTTGAACATACATTCTTGCAGAAATTGCTGTGAGTCCTAACAATAATGTGGTGAACATTTTTGAGAAGAAAGGCAAAGACTGGCATAAGATTCATGAGCTGACTGAGCACAGTGGACGCATCACAGGTACTGTTACCAACAGGGCTGAAATAGTTTTAAATTCTTGGGGTACTATGACAAAAGTGTAAGGTAATAGACCTGTATTTCCTTCAGCCCACTGGCTGCAATGTAGACACCTTGAGATGCCATGAGACCTAAATCCTGAACATCATGGCATGGAGTCCATCCCAGTTTTCCATGTCTGGCATATAACCATTTATATTAGCTTTTAAACTGGCTCTATTGATCCTGTGTCCAGATGGAGGGATAATCAGTAGCCCAGCATCATGACCTGTTTGTTCTGAAGATCCTCCAGCTTCCACTTCTCTTCCTAACATGGCGCCTCCTCATCCTGACTCTCATACTGACAGGAGGAACCACAGAGCGAAAAGTCGGATTTTTGACCCTGTATTCTGACGCAAATGCAGCTAGTCAGCGACAGATATCAACAGCAATCGACAGTTTTGCATTTTCACTCACGGGAGTCGAATTCTGTCGGTTGCGGAATCCTTGTAGGAAGGAGTGGCGGTGCGGTGCAGCGGGCGGCGTTAACGACTCTACTTAGCATAGGAATAGACCCTTTTCACATGACGTCACACAACTTCCGTTTTGGCTCGAAGCTGTGTATCCTTAGTTCCGGTGTACATAGAAAGTAATGATAAAGTTGTCTATTTCATATATAAATGTATGTAAAATGGACATATTTAAATATGTCCATTTTTAAATGGACATATTTAAAATGGACATATTATAAGCCTAGCGGCCCGCCATACTTTACTAGCCCCTCCGCCAGGCTAAGCCTTGCGCCGTTTCAGCTATTTGGGATTCCCTCGGTAATTTCCCTTCAGAAAGCAGTCCGAGAATCCGCGTTTTCTGATTGGCTGGCTGTCACATTCAGCGTTAAGCTCCCAGTCGGGAAAGTCTGGCATATAACCAGACTTTCCCGACCAGAAAAAACCAGAAAAACCCACGATTTAGATTAGAGCGCCCCCCCCACCCCCCTCTCTGCCCGCCGCCGGGCTTATCTGACAGCATATGTTGATCAGACAGAACACCGAAGCATGGAGTTTACACAGTCTCTAAAACATTTGCCTAAAATAAGATTTGAAGATATATCACGATTTGCAAATCAATTTTCTCTGACAACAAAATCTAAGTTGGACAAAGGCTACAAATTCTTCACCGAACAAAACCTGTTTGACTATGAAGGTAGGTATTTTTGTTTTGCATAACCGTTAGCTTAGCATTAGTGAATTTTGTTAGCTAGCTAACTACGTGACATTAACCAGAACTTTTTATTGTTTTTGAACTATAACGTTTTAGGCTCTAATCTTGATCAGATTCTTAAATTATAGACTGGAGTTGCCACTCATCCCATAAAATAGGCGATTGTTTGTTATAAGCAGAGATGTCCGGTGCCGCCGCTGCTTTGTAATGGTTCCTCTAATGGGACCACTTTTTCGCTAACGAATAATCTAACGAGTTCGTATTTCAAATCCAGTAATCAGATTAAAGTTATTTATCCAAATCACTGCACATTAATATTTTCTTTTGTATTTATTTTTATTCCTTTGTGCATCTTTGGGAGAGACTCTGACAGTTAGCAGCGACAGAAACATGAACAGTGCATGGAGATGCGCATTTTGTTGCTGGAAAAACAAATACGTCGTCAACGTCGTTGGAAGCTGTCCTTTATTTTACATTAATACATAAAATGAACCTCTAAATGTTACATCACTGATATATAAAGAGAGACAGATTGACTGCAGCACGGATGAATCTCACATCGGATTTTGGACTGAATCTATATACACTGCTCAAAAAAATAAAGCACATCCTTAAACAAGGATGTGCTATTTGAGCGTTGAGCAGTGTATATATATATATTATATATATAATATATATATATATATATATATATATATATAATTCACTCTTAATCATTATTTGCGTTTGTATAGTTATATAAATATGTATTATTACAATAAATTATACACACAGCCGTTCACAATAAATTATCCACGGCTGTGTGCTGTAATATGATGAATAAAGTACTTCTATTCTATTCTATTTAATATGCTCATCATACATCGATATCAGAATATTCTATTGATAGCCACTAAGCATATTTAAATACACTGAACTATATTAAAAACATACTTAAATAATACAATTGTTTATAAATGTAGCTTTGATAGATGTTTGAATATAGTTCCCAGTAACATAAAAGCGTGTTATGATCGATTAAATGTGCTGATACGTCGTTGTGCTGCTAAACACATAATGCTGAGTGTTGTGGTCTACCGCTCCAAGATGGCCGCCCTAAATCTCGTCAGCAACAATAGGCGAGAGCGGAGCATGAGGGTCTATCCTTATATTATGTCTATGGAAACACCTGTTTCGCTTCTCCCATTAAACACAAATCAAGTCTCGCGATGAGCAGCAGCCATATGTCCCTAATGCCACATAATGACCAGTTGTTGCACCAATAGTTTGTGAAGTAGCGTAATCATAGAGGCTTTTTTTCTTCATGTTGGCCACATTTTCTGTACTGACTATTTTTCTCATTTTCAGCACTGACCTTACTTGAAGGGAAAACTTAAGGCTTACAAAAACTTTGTATTTTCTGTCCTGGAGGGGAAACTAAGAAGCTGGTTCAGTTGTAAAGCAGGTTAAGTTAACCTTGTAGGTAAAACACCTAATTTTATTAACTAAGTTATGCCTACAGGTTTATCTATTAGCAGGTTTAATTTTGCCTGCACTTGGTTGTGTACATTACTTTAACTGTATTTGACAAGTTTACCAAAAAAATGTCATTCAAACTGCATTTGCCTTGTTTTACTTTTTACTTATACTTTTCATTACATTACTTGAGTACATAAATCTTTACAGTAATTTCCATACTTAAGTACAAGAAAATTCAGATACTTTGAGACTTTAACTCAAGTAACATTTCAGTCAGTGACTTGGACTTTTACCAAAGTCATATTTTGGAGAGGAACCTATACTTTTACTTGACTCTGAGATTTCAGTACTTTATACAACACTGGAGGCTTGGCCATTTTCAGGTCTGAAAAAAATCAAAGAAGATGCGAGTATTTTTAAGAGTTCAGAACATCATGTAATCGAGATTACAATACAAAATCTCACCCTACACTTGTTTCGGCAGTAAGAAAACGACAGACCGCTTTCTGTAAGAAACAAACAAAGCAACTCGCCTCACTCCACGTGCTGCTATTTATAAAAGCTTAGTGAGTTCGGTCTTGTTGGACCGCCGCGGTGTCATTTGTTGTTTTCCGCCAGAACATTGCTTAATATTAAGACGATACTGAAAAAGTAACTCCTTCGAAATAGAACTTTTTCCACCATTTCACAAAACCCACGGGTATTTTCATTCATGTTGGGTTTAGCAGTAGCCGGTGCAAATCTTTCTCTGGAGCAGTGGTTCCCAAACTTCTTCTCCTGCGCCCCCCAGTGGTTTCCAAACATTTTCTGGGCCCCCCCTATGGATTACAAATGGCTGACTGGTTGAACGACGCATGTGAGGGATGTGGGAGGGGGACAAAATGAATGTAACAACATTGGTAGCCTACAGGCTACTTGTTAAGCTTAAGGTGATGTATTGATATTAGCTAGTCATCTTTTAGCTAACTTCACCTCCATCAAACAACTTTACTCAACAGTCTGTTAGTTTGGGGGAAAAACTGTGAAAAGTTCTTTGCATTTTGCTGGTTTGCTCCCATGATTCTAACACCTGTGTATCTCTGCACAGCAGCATCAGGTCTCCTTCACTGCCATACAGGTGTAAACCCAGCGCGAGATACATAGCACTCATGTTGCGTTTAAAGGCGGCTCGGAAAAAAAGGTTATCACATGTTAACGATGGATTAAACAGTTTTAACTGCTGATAAAGTGACAGAGGACACAGATATGGGAAGTGTGGAAGACCCTACTGTATCAAATTGACATAGGAATAACAGAGTTGGCCATTCTAAGGTAAAAACCCAGCACGTACAGCACTTATGTTTTTTTTTTTTCATCCAGACGGCTTCTCGCGCCCCCTTGCAATGGCACGGTGCACCACCTAGGGGGCGCACCTCGCAGTTTGGGAACTTCTGCTCTGGAGTTTAATGGCGGCTGCTTGACCGACTATGAAAGCGCATTACTGCCATCATCTGAACTGGAGTGTTAAATGAAAGTTGACAGAAAAAAATACATTCAAAAAGTTATTTTTTCAATAGTTACGTGACAGTATATTTTATTTTTATTATAATTAATTGTTTTTAATTAAACGTTTTTAAACGTGTACATGTTTATTTACTCAATTCTACTTTGGGCTGCCTCCTTTTTAGTTTATACAGAATATGATTCATAATCCGTGAGTTATATTTAGCGCTTAACTAACAATACTTTAAAAAACATGTCTATACTCTATAGAAGGTATCACATACTTTCAACCATTTTGTTCTTCAATTGAAACTTGAGAGTTAAGCAACTGAATACTGATAAATCTGTAGTTTCTTAAGTCCTGTATGGAATGACCACTACTACTCCAATATAGCATGACTGTGGGTCTTTAAAGCAATCAGTGAACATTAACATTAGTTTGAATATTATTCACAAAAATACTTTATGTAGAATGAACCCCTCTGGAACATGTTTATTATTATTATAATTTTTTTTATTAAGTTGTGTTAAATTAAATTCCTCCCATCACAAGATAACTCTTCAGATAGGAGGAATGTTTCACAAAAGTGTATTGTATGTAATCATGCATATTCTTCTTTTATATCATCAATTCAACCAAAACTAAGTATTTCAGTGCTCCTAACACACATGTAATATTATAATGGATAAGATAGATAATTGTTTTAATATTCTTTCTCCAAACATACTTCTTTATGGTGAACAGAAGGTAAAATGGATTAGCTACAAAATGAATAGAGCTTCGGAGCGTGACGTCACTGCTCTAGTCGGAGGGCTATCAGCGCCATCTTTGGTGTCCATAAACAACAATCTCACAGATTTTTTTCAATCCCAAGTTACCTAAAATAATTTAGCTATGGCTCGAATTTGCTGCATTATTGTCTGTAATGTCCGATCACACAACTGAAACGGTAAAAGGATGGAAAACGGACTTTCGTTTCACTATTTTCCTGCTTGGAAACAACGTGAGGAGGCTAAGCTATCAGAGCTAACGAGAAGAAAACAATGTCCTGGTATCAGCGGTGAGACGCTGATATCACCTTCTGCAAAACCCCCAGATACCTACAGGTTTGCTCCAGACATTTCCATTCTGGTGAGTGAATAAATTTGATTTGTGGTTTTGTGTCATAATTTTGCTCTATGATTTTGTCCGAGTGTCTCATGATCAGTTTCTGTTGAGTTCATTTAAGTGGGGCAACCTTGTTTAGTTTAGGTCGGGCTAATATTCTTTATGTTGCTTAGTCCAAGTTTTGTCAGTGGACATCAAGGTTATTACATTATTGTGAAGTAAACTATTTTACTAGTGTTATCAAATTTACAGCATTAATATTGATGTGTTCTGATATGTCCTCTTAAAGGCAAACCGACGTATGAAATGGATGAACTCAATCCTGACTGGGGTCCAGCGCTGAATATGGGTCACTGAGGTCAACAACATGGGCGTCAATTAAAGAGGAGATACAGCAAAACCATCAACAAGTTACTGAGACTGTTTTTATTATTTACCCCAGAAGAGGTAAATAATGAAAACACAGTGGAGGCAACAGAAGAGGAGCAAGTTGGAGAGGCTGAGGAGGAAGAAACCAGGATTTGAGCTCAGCAAGGCTGCAGACTGAAGAGGATCAGGAACCATTTGGGTTAAATACAGTAGAAGTGGCCGTTTTCTCTATTTAATCATTTAATGTATTAAACATCCATGAATCGTTTGATTCAAGCACTTCAAGTAGCAGGTGAAGAAATGAATCACATTTTAAGTAAAAAAAATAGATAATCAAATATTTCAGGTAATAAACATACATGTAATGAGATTATATTTTTAAATAATTATTTTATGTGATTAAAGTAAACAATTATATAATCAGACATCTGTCAGGACACCGGGTTTTTGGGTTTGTTTTGCTTTTCATTTTATTTAGCTTCATGTTTTAATTCACTTTAGTTTAGCCCTTCATGGTCCTTTTGATATTATTAGAGGTATTTAGTGTAATTAGAATTATATTATTGCTTTTCCTTGTTTGTCTGAGTCAATCTTAAGCCTTCTTTAATAACTATATTTCAATTCTATTTTATCCTTCTAGTTATTTCTCATTTCATCCTCCCTGCAGGGTTTCTAGTCATGTTTATTTCTTAATTTGATCACCATAGGTTCAGTTATTCTTCCATGTCTGAGTCTGTATCTTTCTTTAGTAATTCTAGTTGGGTTATTTATTTGTTTAGATCTTCTAGTTTCTCTTGCTCTGTGTTCCTTAGTTCTTATTGTTAGATCAGACTTGTTTCTACATCCACATAAAGTAAGTCACTGCCTGCTGCATTTGTGTCCATCACCACATCATGACACAAACCAGATGAAAGAGCCCATCTTTAAACTTTTAATGTGTAATTAAACAATAAAGGTGACAAATTTTATGAAATAGATCACACTTTAATAAATATTTGTTGTATTTAACATATTTCAGGTAAGTGAACATGTAATGAAATTGATCCTGTCCTAGAATTTTATGCAATTGAACATTACGGGTAACAAGTCATGATCATCTGAGGTAATACATTTTATGAATATTTTTTTAAAATATAATTTTGGTTAAAAAATAAAAAAGGGGTCAAAATGGAATAAAAATAGGCCTAATCTATATAGTTTAGTAGAATAATTTCACACAGATTTTGACTTAATAGGTCACATGACCTACAAGATATTTAAGAAAAATACAAAATTTTGACTACAGAAATAGCAAAAAAAAAATATAAAAGTGTTAAAATGTAATATGAAAGTATTATTATTATTAAGTATAAATGTAAGTGTGGCTCATCTACAGTCTAGTACAGTGTTTCTCAACCTTTTTTGGCCCAACGCCCCCCTACCCCTTATCCAGGTCCCTCACTGCCCCCCACCAAAGAATTTGTGGGCTACTTTGCACTGACTATTATTTTATTATTAATATTACTACCACTATTGTAAATGTTTTGATTTTTATGCTTGTTTCTGTATTTATAGTAAAAAATAATACATATAATAATATAAAAATAATACCGGCGTCTATGAAAAATGCAATGAACATTCAAGTTAAAATCTGTAAGCCTAACAGCAGCCAGTCAGAGTGGAAAAAAGATTATTTTTTGTGCCATTTTTCTAGTTGTTAAATATTCCACAAAATGACCAGATAAAAGATGAACAACATGCCAGTTTAAACTTTGAACTATTTGCAAACGACTGAGCTCTGCAACATTAAAACATGGATAGAACTGTAACTACATTAATCATAGCTCTTCTTCTCTTCAGTGTTTCTGTCGGTTTCTGGTGGTGCAGCTCTGTGCTGCCTTCAGGAATGGGACATCAGAGCATCATCCATAAAACTTCACCCACATGGGATTTAATGTGCAAACCCGAGCTTTCAGTGGAAAAGCAAAAGTTCCAGATCCTTTTAATGTCATACAAATATGAGACAGAAATCTGGATTACATCTTTATATTGACCTTCATATTAATCTGTATTGATTTATAGATTAATAGTTTTACTAGACAGAAATTACAAAGAACAAATCTGGTTCTTAATCAAATCCTAATGAGTCAAACTGAAAGTGTCATGGAGTCATCAGCCTCATGTCATTAACACTGACATGAAAAATAATATTGAAGAAATAAATATATCAAATCTAATTAAAAACATAAATAAGTGATCAGTTCTTTAATGTTATGGTCTGTAAGATATATTTATTCTCAGTACTAGATGTGGTCTCAACAAACCCATGACACTTCAACAATATTATTTTACCTTTTATCTGGAAATAGTGTCTGTTTATTTTTGCCATACAGTCTCTGTATTAATTATTGCTCAAAAGGTCTTGCCATACCAGTTTATTCCTCTGTATTTACTTTAGTTTCTTAGTTTATTCTTGCATTTTGTTCTTCATTCAATTCCATTTAGTTTAATTTGATTAATATTATCATCTCTTGGTTTATTGTTGTCCACTTTAGTTTCTTTCCTGTTGTTACATTTGTTTAATCATAATCCATTATAAGACGAATAATAGTCACTCATCACCTGCTGCGCCTCCTAATCATCATGTTTCACATCATGTGTTGATTTTTTCACTGTTCAGTGTCGGATTTTCTGTTTTTATGCCATAATTCACATCTAGTTCATCGCTCCGTTTTATGTCCTGCTTCTCCTGTTTCAGAGTTTTGCGCAATGTGCGTGTCTTTTTTTTTTTTTTTTTTTAGCCCCTAAGGTGGAGTGCGGTCGGGAAGCTTATTGATGGGGAAAAGGCAGACTGACATAAACCTTTTAAAACAACGGAAACAATTTCTGCATTCCGATTATTGAAATTTAAAAGTGCTGTGTTGTTCTATCACCCCCGTTTTATACCGGACCACTTAAAGCTCCGGTGTTAACCCTATAAAATGAACGCTCTCTATTGTGGTATCACCATGGAGGGATTTCTTTATTTAAATAGGTTCATTTTTCAGAGGGAGACACAGTGAGGGGATCGTGATTTTAGCTACCAGTAGCAGGAGAGGAGCTGCGCCAAGAAGCTAACAGAAGCTACAAACACTGAATAGAAGAAGAGCTGCCATCGATACAGTTGCAGCCAAGCATGTTTTAATGTTACACAATACAGTTTTACCAAGTTGCTCAAAGTCTAAATTGGTATTGTTGTGCATTTAAGGTGTAAAGTTTACCTTCGACCAAACGCCCACCTAAGGCATCCCAGCGCCCCCCTTTTATAAAAATGTCCGCCAGCGCCCCTGCCCTTAACTAAAAATTTACCTAACTAGAAACATTATACAGGACTGACAATAAGGAAAGCAATAATATAATTCTAACTACACTAAATACCTCAAATAATATCAAAAGAACCATGAAGGGCTAAACCAAGGGTGTCCAAAGTCGGTCCTCTATCTCCGGCATCCTACATGTTTTAGTTCTCTCCCTGGTGATAGCAACAACCTTTACAGCTTGTCAATGTTCGTTAGACCATCTAATTAACCATCATTTGATCTAGGTGTTAAACCAGGGAGAGAACTAAATCATGCAGGATGCCGGACCTTCAGGACAGACTGGGCTCCCCTAGGCTAAACTAAAGAGAACTAAAACATGAAGCAAAATAAAATGAAAAGCAAAACAAACCCAAAAACCCAGTGTCCTTACAGATATCTGATTATATAATTGTTTAATCACATAAAATGCTTATTTAAAAATATAATCTATCACGAGTATGTTAATTACCTGAAATATTTAAATATCAAATTTTTACTTTAAATGTAATTCATTTCTTCACCTGTTCACATGCAACTTGAAGTGCTTGAATCAAATGCTTCATGAATGTTTACCACATTAAATTATTGAATGCGAGAAAATGGAATAACTTGCCTTTGCAGGTCAGAGGCCCCTTCACTGTCCACTTTTAAAGTTGGTCTTAAAACCCATTTATTTTACTTGGCTTTTAACTCCAACAGGATCTAGTCTTAAAGTGTGTTTTTGTTTTTAAACTGTAAGAGTTTTTTTATTTTATTTTATTTTATTTTATTATGTTGTGTTTTAATGTACAGCACTTTGTATCAGCTGTGGTTGTTTTAAAGTGCTTTATAAATAAAGTTGGATTGGATTGGAAAACAGCCACTTCCAACTGTATACATATTTCTGCAGCCTTGCTGAGCTTAAATCCTGGTTTCTTCCTCCTCAGCCTCTCCAACTTGCTCCTCTTCTGTTGCCTCCACTGTGTTTTCATTATTTACCTCTTCTGGGGTCAGTAATAAAAACAGTCTCAGTAACTTGTTGATGGTTTTGCTGTATCTCCTCTGTAATTGACGCCCATGTTGTTGACCTCAGTGACCCATATTCAGCGCTGGACCCCAGTCAGGATTGAGTTCATCCATTTCATACGTCGGTTTGCCTTCAAGACATTTCAGAACACATCAGTATTAATACTGTAAATTTGATAACACAGTTACCCAATTTTTAAAGTGCAATCAGTAATACTTTTATAACAAATTTATATCAGTAATTATTTATTGGTTAATGTCAAGTTGTCATAACAAAGACATTTTGAATAATCTCAGCTTTGTATTAAAAATGTCATAATTTACCGAATTACATTTTATGACAACAGTCATAAATATTCATGAAGGTTTATTCATGTTCATGACAGGTGTTATGTCATGTTTATGACAGTGTCATGACAGTCTTTTGTTTACCCCCTTCAAAGTGCTACCTAATTGTCTAATATTTAAAACAAAAATATAGTTTGGGGCTGTCGGGCTCAGAGTATGAGAGGCTTTTCCTCTATCAAACTTTTTTTGCTTCTTATTTAGTGGAAATGTTGATGTTGATTAGATTTTCTCCAAAATGATAACCATTTTCAACCTTTATAGCTCCACTGTGGAAAATGAGGCTCCAACATTCATAAATGACATTGAAATAAAATCCAGTCCAACATCTGGTTTGAGGTGATTCCTCTGGATCCTGTTGGAGGAAAAATATCTCAACTTCAGAAGATGATTTTTTAACCTAACAGACTCTGTGGTTCCTCCTGTCAGTATGAGAGTCAGGATGAGGAGGCGCCATGTTAGGAAGAGAAGTGGAAGCTGGAGGATCTTCAGAACAAACAGGTCATGATGCTGGACTACTGATTATCCCTCTTCTGGACAAGTCAATAGAACCAGTTTAAAAGATAAAATGAATGGTTATATGTCAGACATGGAAAACTGGGATGGACTCCATGCCATGATGTTCAGGATTTAGGTCCCCATGGCATCTCAAGGTGTCAATATTGCAGCCAGTGGGCTGAAGAAAATACAGCTTTATTTTGTAGCAATTCAAGAGCTACCAGCTTTATCGCTTCACAAAATAATTAATCAGCACAGAAACTCCAAAGCACACAAAAGAGCAACTGTTGACGTGCGGTCAGGGGAGGCAGTTGAGGCAGAGCCTCACCCCTCATCATGGAAAAATATATATATAAGATCATTTATATTGCTATTTTCACCCTGTGGTTTTGTACTATAAAGTATCTATTTTTTACTTAGCTTAACCAATTCTGATTAGTTTTTCTTCAACATCGCTGGATTTTCGCATTTTCCCATTCAAATGCTCAGAAGCGAAGCCGGTGAGGCAGCAGCAGCTCAGCCTCTCCTGCTATTACACAATCGCTCGCTAACTGCATTGGCTGCCATTATATAACATGTTCCTCCTGTCTGTACGCCAGCAATGAAATGGCTAAAAAAACATTTAATATATGGACTGATTTTCCATAATTTGGCTTATTTATATAATGTACAGTGTTTTTGTCACTAACTGTGTGTGTGTGTCGTGTTTTGTGTGAGGAGGAGCGATAAGAAACGGCAGAGAACAGACTCGAGGTGAGGCAGGCAGTTCTCTTGCCTCATGGCAGGGGGCGCTCATGATCCCAGATACTGTGACTGCACAACTGCAGAGTAAGACACAGTGAGCTAACCATGGAGCTAACCACACAGTAAAGTACAGCATATATTTGTTTTCTTCTCTCTTCCGACGTAAACATGAAAGGCTACATTTCTACACTTAAACAGTTTTCTAAAGTGGATTTTCAATTGAAGCAGGAGATGATAACTAAAGGAAGACCAACACAGGAGCTGAAAGTTTTACTTCAAGACAGTTTGATGATTCTCAAACGGAGTAGAAAAGACATGAGAGGATAGACTTGACTTTGGATGAACGGATATTTTTGTGCAGAATTGGCGGTGCATGGATTTTATTGATATTTAATGGTAGGACAGCAATAAGATGTTTTTGTTTACTTTTTTAATGAAATGTGTGTTTTGTGGGCTACAGTTAATGTTTAAATAATTCAGTAAAGTAGAAGCGGTAACTAATCTACCACAGCAATTATTTATTAATAAAACGTTAAGCCTAAAATGATCTACAACAACAAACTAAATGTTCTGTTCTGTGTGCAAAATTCTTGATTTTTGGTGTTAAATCCTAAAACATGAACCGGCATTGTTGTCAGTTGCTATGGCAACGAGTCTGCGTAGCGTGGCGAATACAGATCACTTTGCATAGCACGAAATTAATACCTGAAATTTTAAGTTTCACTGAGTTAACGCGGCTATGGATGACATGTAAAAGGTTAGTGGTTTTGCCCCCAGCGTTGTTTGCATGCGCGAAATTTCCTTAGGTCCAATAACATGGATGGTGTCTAAGTCATAAGTCAGAGCCTCACCAGCAATGAACCTCACCGCACATCACTGATATTATATATATATTATATAATATATATATATATATATTTTTTTTTTTTTGTCATAGTACCCACAAAAATTTAAAACTAATTTAAAACTAATTTCACTCCTGAGGAGGACTGCATTTCACTGGTTTACACATGTTGTACTACAGTAGATGTGGACCCTATTGTATATGTAAAGTTGGCAATGAAAACCTTATTAGAGCCTCCGTTCAAGGAAAAGTTTGATGGAGGACATTACATAATTTTTCCTCCAGATAACTGGCAATTTAAGACTTAAAGTGAAGTGTTTTTGCTAACAGGCGGATCTGCTGTCCACAGGTGTTGATTGGGCCCCTGTGTCCAACCGTATTGTGACCTGTGCCTCTGATCGTAATGCCTATGTGTGGACTCTGAAAGATGGTGTGTGGAAGCCCACTCTTGTCCTGGTACGCATCAACCGTGCTGCCACCTGTGTGAAATGGTCCCCGCTGGAGAACAAGTTTGCTTTGGGCAGTGGAGCTCGGCTCATCTCTGTCTGCTACTTTGAAAAGGAGAATGACTGGTGAGCATCGTTAGGATGATTATGATGACCCCAAGCAGAGGTTACGCTAGACTTTTTGTTGTCTAGTGTTTTTGACGCCGTCAGTCAAAATGACTGAAGGCTTCAAAAATAGTTCCATCATATTCTATTTATACATACCAATTTTTTAAAAAATAGTAAATGGCGCTGTTTCAAGTCCAGACGACACCAAAGTGCTTTGCACTACATTCAGATAGGCAAAAAATCGTAAACCATGGAGGTTTAAAATTTGGTTCCAGGGTATATCCAAGAAAAAGAAAAAAAGAGTGTCTTGGAGGTATGTCTTAAAGTGCATAGAGAATCAACTATTTTGGGAAACGGGGCATATTTTTGCCAATTTCCACGTTTACAAACCTTAAACCTTATCAAACTCCTCCTTGGGATGTTGAGGTATTGGTTTAATTCTTGTTCAGTATGCAATTACCCATCTGTGTCACCTGTTCTCTGTTGCGTCCTTGTCTGATTTCAGTCTGTCTGCCTAGTTCCTGTATGTTCCTGCTTTCCAGTTGCTACCAGTGTCTGAGCTCCTTGCTCTTTTGCTCTCCTGTGCTGACTGGACTTTGTGAACTTCATTTTTAAAACCATCATTTTCACTGAAACCTGGTTCCAGCGTGTCTCATCCTCAACACAAAACCACAATTCATGACAGAAGAACCCAACCAGAGCTACGGAGAGGTCTGCGCTAAAGAAAGGAAGATAACAACCTCCTCAATGGACTATTAAAGAATATTATGATACATTGGCTCAACCCTACTCTCTCCAGAGACTACTCAAGGTAGCCTCAAAATGTATCGTCACTCTGCGGGACTGGTCACCTCTAATTCCTACAATGGACTTGACGTTGCTAATGGAGGAGGTTGAATGGCAATGCCAGGCAATGTTTGCAGTGATGATCAGCGATCCACTTATGCCAGACATTCTAGCCTTCTGCTCTCCATCCTCCTCCTCAGCTCCAGTCCTTTCTCTGTGTCATGAACCAGTTTGCAGCATCAGCCCAAGTAAGTGGGCCTCCCAGTGCTCCGTGCAGAGCTAAGCTAGCCTTCCCAAACCTGAACCAGCTAGACTCCCTGGGCCGCCCTCCACAGCCTCTTCATGGCAGCCTTTTGTTCTTCTCCTAATAATAAACTGCCTTCTCCTCTATTTAGCCTATGTATTAATATAACATAGAATTCTTGTTTAGTTTCCTCTGTTCTGCATGTAAAAACCCTAAGCTTGTTAAACATGCCAAAGAAGTCTAAATTTTGGATCAGGGTTGGGCTATTGACTTCAACATTAATCTGCATTCTGCTTCCACACTGGAGATTGGAATTAAAAGAGGTGTTTTAGCCAAAGTTTGAATGTGCTTTTGAACCAGACATGCTCCAAAGCATCCTGCCCATAAGTCTTCCATATGTTGTATTTAATTCACTGTGTGAAAAGTTGAAAAATAAACTAATTAAATATGTACAGTGGAAAATGGAAAAAAGTTACGTTACAGTAATGCTTAGTGGAAACACTAAGCATTAATTTGTGCCACAAAGTGTAATTAAATATATTGGGAAAGACCTTTTTCATGTAATATTTGCACATTGACCTTATAAAATTGTTTATTTATATGCTTTTTGCCAGTCTTGGCAGGATTTGTACTCCATAATAATATAAATGTGGAGCATTATTTAATAAGCAGATTGTCAGCAGATCAGACACAGAGTTTTGTCTATCTCAGGTGGCTGAGCAAGCACATTAAGAAGTCCATCCGTTCAACAGTTCTCAGTCTGGACTGGCATCCCAACAACATTCTACTGGCAGCTGGGTCTGCAGATCTTCACTGCAGGTAAGACCAGACTCCTACCTTTATATATCAGCTAAGAAACAAAAACATTCACATTTTTTGTGACAGTTTTAAAACCTTTCTGACTTATTTTTAAAAGTTAATGTTTCTATCTGAAAATGTTCTTTCAATTAGCTTAGATCAGTGTAGCTGTTAAAGCTGTTGCAAAACTGTCAACCAGCAGATGCTATAGCAGCTCTCTGTACTTCTCAGGATTTTCTCAACCTACATTAAGGACATTGAGGACAAACCAGGCCCCACAGCTTGGGGGGCCAAGATGCCTTTCGGGGAGTTACTGCTGGAGCATAAAGACTGTGGTGGCTGGGTGCACAGTGTCTCCTTCTCCCCTAGTGGAGACCAATTGGCCTGGGTGGCTCACAACAGCAGCATCACTGTGGCTGATGCAGCACAGGGAAAGGAGTGAGTATAGTTATTCTTCATCTGAAAGACCAATGAGTGCTAAATAATGCAATCCATATCGTATTACAGCCTCTCATCCTTGTACTCAGGGTAACCCAGCTAACCACAGACCTTCTGCCACTGCTGAGTGTCCTTTATGTCAACCCTACAGATATTGTTGCTGCGGTAAATTATACCTGCTCACTGCTTGTATGTATTGTGTGATACAGAAACATTTCAGTGTTTGACATATTTATGGAGTTAGATTTGTTTCACAATTATTCAATCAAAAAAAATCATCTCAAACAAAAAAAAATTTGACCAAAAAAAAAATCATCTCAAAACAAGAAAAAAAGTCATAAAAACTATTTAATCATAAAAATATTTTTTTATGAAACAAAAACATTTTTAAAGATTTTGTTTTTTTTGATTGAAGTAACTAATTTTTTGATTGAATCTTTTTTTTTGGTTGAGTCTATTTTTTTTTTTTTGGTTGAACTCATTTTCTTGCTTACAGCTTTATTTGCTTTGGGGAAGCTTACATGAACATTCTGGGCGGGGCTTACGGACGAGCAATGTAAGACGTGTTCCGATTGGTCAGCGCTGACTAAAGCGGATGACTCCCTGATCTCAGAACCGTCCGGAACTGCAGGGCTTCGGTGACGGACACAGAATGTTAAAGGTAAGTAATGTTCACCAAATGACACCGTTTAGCAGCTACTAGAGTCTCCAACCTGTTTCAAAGAAGGAATCTGACACAACGTATGACGACAGTTACATATTTTATCTGCCGCGATCCCCGGTAGCATATTATGCTAACTAATGTTAGCACTAGGTAAAGTTCATTAACTAGGCTTGAGTGATATTCGCCTGTCTTTATGTTGAATTCATTAACCAGCAAACCTCTGAGTTTCATTTAGCGTGGAAAATATCAACTATATCTGGAGGAAATATGTGTTAAAAACTGTTGTGTAATCCTGCATGTGTGTGTGTGTGTGTGTGTGTGTGTGTGTGTGTGTGTATTAACTAGCGTTGAAGCTAAAGTGGAAAACAGCAGATCGTTGCTCCAATGTTATCAGGTCCACGTTAATCTGCACCACGTCAAGTTACTGTGGATTATTTATTTACCAAGAACATAGTCAGTGTGTCGGTGAGGGGAGACAATCTAACTCTTAAATATATATATATTTTCTTCCAGATGTTTCCAAGCACCTGCACTTCACTGACCTCTACAGTGACCATCAGTCCAGTCAGCTGGATCATCACATTAACATTTTATTTACAATTAGGACCTGAAAACCGGAGGACCAGATAGGCAGAAATGTACCTGCAGACTTTATTGGCTCCCCTGACCTGCAGTGATCCTGGACTGGGCTGAACCTCTTCCTCTCCTCCAGTGACAAGTTTTCATCACCAGCAAAGACAAACAAGTTTGACATCCGAGTAACTGCTGGGAAGTGTATTATATATTTTCAGTGTTCATTTTATTATACCGTTTGGACTTACAATAAAATGTAATACTCTACATTTAACAAACCTTTTTTTCTTATCTCAGTTGTAACATTATGTGAAGTATTTGCATGTAATTCGGCCTTTATGCGACATTAAAATGAAACACTTAATAATACCAGTAAAGAAATCTGAATATTAAGTAATATGCCGTTAGTAAAATAATTAAATAATATACTAAATAAGGCTGGATGATATGACTGAACAGTTTTTCATAATAGATTTAATTTTAGTCACTCAATATTTTTTCTAAAACAAAATACAGAAAATATTTTTACAAAGTGGCTTTATTTCTATCATTCCTCTTGTGAGTTGTATAATGGAGTATTATGCCCAGGTTACAAGTATTTTTAATTATGAGAATGAAGTCATATTGGCATCAGAAAGATGCAATTTCACCAGAAGAACATTTAAAAATACAGGAAGTCATTTTATGGAGGAGTTTTGGCTCCTCTGACGAAACCAGCTCAGTCCAGGTGGTTCTGATCCATTCAGTGGTTAAGAGGATCAATTGACCACCAGGTGATCAATGATATCAAAATAAACAGATCTACTGATGTAGGATTATTTTCCATGTTGAAGAAAAGCAAAGTTTATGATAAGAGGGAAAATGTTGCGTTGTTTAGCCGCTTTAGCTCAGCCGATGTCTCCGTCCAGGAAGCCACTAAAGCCAAACAGACTCAGTCCAGCTGCAGCTGCAGTGAGGATGAAAAAGGGAGAAATAAACAAACGTTAGCATAACAGGGAATAAATCAAATTTGGTAATTCGCTTTTAATGTGTTATAGATGCAAAAAAAGCTCTGATATAAACTTATTTATTTCCTTCTGCCAGGATGTTAGTGGTAATTTTTGTATTTATATTACAATGTATCATTATCAACACATAAGCATGCATTAGTTTTAAAACCAATAAATAAACTTGTATAAATATATTTAGCCAAACACACCTGGCCCCTAAAAGCATCACTTACTTCCTTACTTGACCTTCTGACTCAACCTGCTGGTCTCTCCATCCTCATGTTCTGATCGTCTCCAGCAGCTGCAGGAATCAGACCTACAGCCTGTCCTGCTTCAGCTGCTGGTCACTAGATGGGGAATTAGGAGACATCAATTTAACTCAATATCATAACCCAGCAAAAGGTATATTACATCTAATTCAGAATAAAAGTAAGAGACACACACATCAAATAATAAAACAGAAATTATGTAAATATCCTCCTTTGGCCTGTGACCTACCAGCTTAGATTTACATTTTACATCTGAAAGAAAATATATATATATTTAAGAGTTAGATTGTCTCCCCTCACCGACACACTGACTATGTTCTTGGTAAATAAATAATCCACAGTCACTTGACGTGGTGCAGATTAACGTGGACCTGATAACATTGGAGCAACGATCTGCTGTTTTCCACTTTAGCTTCAACGCTAGTTAATACTAGCATTGAAGCTCAACAGTTTCCAGCTGCTGCACGTAAGGGGCCCGGTGATTGGTCAGGGGGCCCGGAAATTTGCCCCGCCCCCCGGCCCGACGCCGACTTGTTCCGCCACTGCGCGCCACACACACACACAGGATTACACAACAGTTTTTAACACATATTTCCTCCAGATATAGTTGATATTTTCCACGCTAAATGAAACTCAGAGGTTTGCTGGTTAATGAATTCAACATAAAGACAGGCGACTATCACTCAAGCCTAGTTAATGAACTTTACCTAGTGCTAACATTAGTTAGCATAATATGCTACCGGGGATCGCGGCAGATAAAATATGTGACTGTCGTCATAAGTTGTGTCAGATTCCTTCTTTGAAACAGGTTGGAGACTCTAGTAGCTGCTAAACGGTGTCATTTGGTGAACATTACTTACCTTTAACATTCTGTGTCCGTCACTGAAGCCCTGCAGTTCCGGACGGTTCTGAGATCAGGGAGTCATCCGCTTTAGTCAGTGCTAACCAATCGGAACACGTCTTACATTGCTCGTCCGTAAGCCCCGCCCAGAATGTTCATGTAAGCTTCCCCAAAGCAAATAAAGCTGTAAGCAAGAAAATGAGTTCAACCAAATAAAAGATTCAATCAAAAAATTAGTTACTTCAATCAAAAAAAAATCTTTAAAAATGTTTTTGTTTTGTAAAAAAATATTTTTATGATTTAGTAGTTTTTATGACTTTTTTGAGATTTTTTTTTTGGTTGAAACTTTTCTTTTTGTTTGAGATGATTTTCTTTTTGGTTGAAACTTTTTTTTGTTTGAGATGATTTTTTTTTTTTTTGATTTTGTGAAACAAATCTAACTCCATACATATTCAAACACGTTCAGACACTGGAGAAAACCAAAAACCTTAAGAACCTGGGATCCTGACAACTCCCAATAATTTTTCCCTGACTTTAAAACTTTAAAAATGCATTATGAACACAAACATATTTTCATTGGTGACTTTGACTTTGATTTGATTTATTCTCCTCTGTCTATGTCAGGGCCACGATTGTTGCCCTTACCTGTTTACCTACACGGGTCCACATGCCCTGGAGTGTGTAAAGAAGCTGGATATCCCAAAGCAGACATCAAAGGGCAGTTTGTCTGCCATGCAGCACTTCCGTAACCTGGACAAGAAGGCCACTGAGGAGGATAACAATGAGTTGGACACTCTTCATCAGAACAGCATCATGTAGGAGACACTGCCTCTCTCTCTTTCCGTCCTACTATCATCATCAAACTTTAGTTGAACCCCCTTTATTTGCATAGATTAAATTCCATTTATCTACCTAACCTATATTCAAAATATATATCCTCTAAAGGTACTTTGCAAAAAAACGTTAATTCAATTCAATCATACAGACAGTGACGTCACGTAGTGACGTAAACAAAGTATAAGAAACTTAACCTTCTAATCATAGCATCTGATATAACATCTGGTTGGCATCACTTTAGATGATGCCAACCAGATTGGATTGTTGCACTGCAAACCTCCGGCTCTGGTGTGTAGTGAAACCACTTCTTAACAGTTTTCCTGTAGTCCTGGTCAGTCAGCTTTGGGTCAAATGGCTGAGCAGCAGCTGGAAAATACAAAAATAAGAGTGAGGAAGGCAACTGTTAGAAAGACAAAAATGTGAAAAATTTTGAAACATGCTAAGATATTAAATAATGTACTGGTTATTGGTCTGAGAACAAACATACAGACCATACTGTTCCACTTGAATGCTAACTGTTAAATTAATAAGAACACACTAATGAATATTCATGAATATGTATCTTAGATTACTTGATATATATAATCACATTTACCTAATTGACTGCAGCATAGGCACAAAGCAATGTAGTTTTTGTTTTCAGTAAATACAGTTAAGATTAGAGTAATATTGCCAAACTTGCCGCAAAAGTGTATGGATGACCAAAACTGACATAATAATAAATAAAAGAATAAATATATATCCAACATATGTAAATAAAATAATAAATATATCAATAAAATAATAAATATATATCCAACATAATAATAAATAAAATAATCAATATAAAAATAAAAGAATATATTTGATAAGAAATAAAACCATAACTATATACTTTGCTTTGATTTTTTTTTTGCTTCTTCCTTTTCTGCTCACTGTTTTTCCATTTGCTGTATTTATTTCTGTATTCTTTGCTGTATTATTTGCTGTTTTATTTGCTCGCTGTATTTCTGCTGCATCGTTATGTTAATGAGGCGGGCTGCCTTCTGTGTCCAGCTCTCTATTGGTCAATAAACAGGAAAGAGAACGATCCGTGTGCAGATCGATTGTTAATGCCTGCGCTTTGGAGAGCCTTATAGACCCTTTTCACATGACTCGATCCAGCGTATCATGTCTTTGCGATCCAGTGTATCTATAGTTCCGGTGTGTGTAATTAACGCTGTTTCTGGACTCTAAAGCAGCTGCCACAAATATGATTTCAAGATATAACAGTTTTTCTTCATCAACATAATCTAAACTAGACAAATTCCTCGCTGATTGACACCAGTTTGACTATGAAGGTACGTGTTTTGTTTTTTCCTAGCTGTTAGTTGATATGCTAGACTAGCAATAGTAATTTGTTAGCTGGCAAACATTACGTAGCCTTTCTGTTTTGGAAATAGAACATATTTAGGCTCTAATCTTATTCACATTTTTATAGTATAGACTGGTGTTGCCACCCGTCATGTAAAATGCGTGATCGTATTAAACCTCCTCATTTACACTAATTTCACCTCCCGCTCAGTAGCGACAATACCTGTAGCCACAAGTCCACATGAGGAGGAAGACGCTGTTATAGATAGATAGATAGATATTAACGTTTCACTGGAGAAATGTGATTATCTATCTATATAAGCTCATTAACTTCACATTTTTCCAATGAATATTTATCAAATGTTATGATTAGAAAGTTAAGTTTCTTATACTTTGTTTTCCTGTGGTTGTAGACATGTAAGTTGGAAATGGATAACATAGGAATAACAACTTTATATCCCTTTTAACAGGTTACACTTGATTCTGCTGTGGTGCCTGTGGAAACAAAGTGCATGAAGTTTGTTCTCAGGTGGGAAAACCCTGTGGATCACATGGTGGGACTTCTGCTTCAAACTGCTCACTACAGAATACCATTGTCTCTGTCATCCACCAGTTCACTGCAGACTGGCACCAGTTCACTGCAGACTGGCACACTCCAAGGACCCAACATGGATGTCTTCTTAATTTGTAAACCCTGAGTACATACTGTTGAAATAAAATTGATATGCCTTTTGTAACTACATTTTCTCTATCATCCATCCATCCATCCATTCTCCCCAGCCACTTCTTCCAGCTCCTCCGGGGGAGGAGCTGTACACTTTTTTTTAATTAACTACCTTTCAATTATTCTGAGTGTAAAAGACTGATGGTTCTCCTGTACATCAAAGTCCATTTGATCCTGGGAAGGATTCAAAGTGAAAAAACAACAAAAAACAAACAAAAAGGATGAAAAAAAGAGAGAATGTCCAGGCTCCTCTCCTGAGGAGGCTTCAGGGTCTCCTGAAGCCTCCTTCTTCCAGCTCCTCCGGGGGAGGAGCTGGAAGAAGTGGAGCCCGGCCACCCTGTGGAGGAAACCCATTTCGGCCGCTTGTATCCGTGATCTCATTTTTTCGGTCATGACCCTAAGCTCATGACCATAGATGAGGGTGGGAACGTAGATCGACCGGTAAATCGAGAGCTTCGCTTTTTGACTCAGCTTCTCTTCACCACGACAGACTGATACAGCGCCGCTTCACGGCAGATGCTGCCCCAATCCGCCTGTTGACCTCCCGCTCCCTTCTTCCCTCATTCGTGAACAAGATCCCCAGATACTTAAACTCCTCCACTTGAGGAAGGACGACCCCCCTGACCCGGAGAAGGCACTCTACCCTTTTCCGGCTGAAGACCATGGCCTCGGATTTGGAGGCACTGAGCCTCATCCCGGCCGCTTCACACTCGGTCGCGAACCGTTTCAGCGAGAGCCGCAGATCACGATCTGATGAAGCCAACAGGACCACATCATCTGCAAAAAGCAGAGATGCGATCCTAAGGCCACCAAAATGGATCCCCTCAACACCTCGGCTGTGTCTAGAAATTCTGTCCATGAAAGTAATGAACAGAATCGGTGACAAAGGGCAGCCTTGGTGGAGTCCAACTCTCACCGGAAACGAGCCCAAGTTACTGCCGGCAATGCGGACCAGACTCTGACACCGGTCATACAGGGACCTTACAGCCCGTATCAAAGGGCCCGGTACCCCATACTCCCGGAGAACCCCCCACAAGGCCCCCCGAGGGACACGGTTGAACGCCTTCTCCAAGTCCACAAAACACATGTAGACTGGTTGGGCGAACTCCCACGCACCCTCCAGGACCCTGTTGAGGGTGTAGAGCTGGTCCAGTGTTCCACGACCAGGACGAAAACCACACTGCTCTTCCTGAATCCGAGGTTCAACTATTTGACGGACCCTCCTCTCCAGGACCCCTGAATAGACCTTACCAGGGAGGCTTAAGAGTGTGACCCCTCTGTAATTGGAGCACACCCTCCGGTCCCCCTTTTTAAACAGGGGGACCACCACCCTGGTCTGCCAATCCAGAGGAACTGCCCCCGATGTCCATGCGATACAACCCTACAACACCCAGAGCCTTAAGGAACTCCGGGGGGCTCTCATCCACCCCCGGGGCCCTGAGGCCACCGAGGAGCTTTTTAACCACCTCGGCGACCTCATCCCCAGAGATTGGAGAGCCCGACCCAGAGTCCACAGGCTCAGCTTCCTCAATAGAAGGCATGTTGGTGGGATTGAAGAGGTCTTCGAAGTATTCCGCCCACCGATCCACAACGTCCCGAGTCGAGGTCAGCAGCCACCATCCCCACTGTAAACAGTGTTGGTGCTGCACTGCTTCCCCTCCTGAGACGCCAGTTGGTGGACCAGAATCGCCTCAAAGCCATAAGTCTTTCCCCATGGCCTCTCCAAACTCCTCCCATGCCCGAGTTTTTGCCTCAGCGACCACCCGAGCCGCATGCCGCCTCGCTCGTCGGTACCCATCAGTTGTTTCTGGAGTCCCACAGGCCAAAAAGGCCCCATAGGACTCCTTCTTCAGCTTGACAGCATCCCTCACCGAAGGTGTCCACCAACAGGTTCAAGGGTTGCCGTCGCGACAGGCACCAACAACCTTGCGGCCACAGCTCTGATAAGCCGCTTCGGCGATGGAGGCACGGAACATGGTCCACTCAGACTCAATGTCCCCCACCTCCCTCGGAACGTGTTCGAAGTTCTGCCGGAGATGGGAGTTAAAGCTCCGTCTCACAGGGGACTCCATCAGACGTTCCCAGCAGACCCTCACTACACGTTTGGGCCTGCCAGGTCTGACTGGCTTCCTCCCCCACCACCGGAGCCAACTCACCACCAGGTAGTGGTCAGTGGACAGCTCCGCCCCTCTCTTAACCCGAGTGTCCAAGACATACGGCTGCAGATCCGATGAAACGACGACAAAATCGATCATCGAACTGCAGCCTAGGGTGTCCTGGTGCCAAGTGCACGTATGGACACCCTTATGCCTGAACATGGTGTTCGTGATGGACAAACCGTGATGAGCACAGAAGTCCAACAACAGAACACCACTCGAGTTCAGATCAGCGGGGGCTGTTCCTCCCAACCACGCCCCTCCAGGTCTCACTGTCATTGCCCACGTGAGCGTTGAAGTCCCCCAGCAGAACAAGGGAGTCCCCAGGGGGCACCTCCAGTACCCCCTCTAAGGACTCCAAGAAGGTGGGTAATCTGAACTGTTGTTCGGCCCGTAAGCACAGACAACAGTCAGAACCCATCCCCCACCCGTAGGCGGAGGGAGGCTACCCTCTCGTTCATCGGGGTAAACCCCAACGTGCAGGCGCCAAGATGGGGGGCAACAAGTATGCCCACTCCTGCCCGGCGCCTCTCGCCGTGGGCAACTCCAGAGTGGAAGTATGTCCAGCCCCTCTCAAGGAGACTGGTTCCGGAACCAGAGCCATGCGTCGAGGTGAGGCCGACTATTTCTAGCCGAAACCTCTCAGCCTCGCACACCAGCTCCGGTTCCTTCCCACCAGAGAGGTGACGTTCCACGTCCCAAGAGCTTCTGCAGCCGAGGATCAGACCGCCAGGGTCCCCTCCCACGGCCGCCGCCCATGACGCTTGCACTCTCTCTCTATCAATGACTTAAATTGTTAACTGTGGTAATTATGTTTGTGTAATGTAGTAACCATGTACAGGGTTTAATATAATTATTAAAAAGATGTTTTAAAGAAACGGACACAAATCTTATGTCTTTGTTCCACAATGACAGCTTTAATTTTAGCATTTCCTCTCATCCATATACTTTGTTGCCAGATGTGTAACATTTAGAAAAAGAAGCAATTTATATGTAAAAATTGCACATTGTAGATTACTCAAGATAAGTTATTTACAGTAGTTTTTACAGAACTCTACACAACATCAATTTATTAATAGATACATTTAGATATTAACTACAGAATAGATACACAAAGATTTCATTTCCAACAGCTGCTAGCAGTGTGACTTGCACAGGGAGGCTCTGTACTGGTTTGTGTCCTTTTAAATCAAGAGGCCCATGATACTTTGACTAGGCAGCAGATCACAGCTGATTGACTGAACCTTCTCAGATATGGTAGGTTGTTAGGTCGGCTACTGTTGAGAAAGATGGACAACAAAACAAATGGAGAAATTCTGAATCATATGTGTAAATTTTATGTAAATTTGGCAGATGGCACTTAAATCAATATTTAAAATGCTTTTTTAAACAACGGCGTTGGAAGATGTAAGTAATTTTAGTGAAACTTTTAATTGCACTGAAAGGCAGTGGTGTACGTGTATGTTTAACTGTGGCTAAAGTTGCTGGTTTACTCGCCGATCGGAGTCTGTTTATTTTATACAGAGTGAGAGAGCTATCTAACACTTAAATGCTGTTATTAACCTTACCTGTTATTGTATCTTTAAGATAATGAGTATTCGTAAATTTTTCAGTCAGGTTTCCCGAGGACTGTTGAACTGAGGCCGACAGCACCAAGTAGGCAGTCATTCACAATCGATCTGCACACTGATCGTTCTCTTTCCTGTTTGACCAATAGAGAGCTGGACATAGAAGGCAGCCCACCTCATTAACATAACGATGCAGGAGAAATACAGCGAGAAAACAATATAGAAATAAATATAGCAATCGGAAAAAAGGGAAAAGCAAAAAATTCAAAGTATGCTTTTATTTCTTATCAAAATATTTATTCTTTTATTTATATATTGTTTTATTAATTATGTAGGATATATTATTTTAATATTTCTACTTTTATTTTTATATTCTTTTATTTATATATTTCTACTTTTATTTTTATATTGATTCTTTTATTTATTATTATGTTGGATATATATTTATTATTTGATTAATATATTTTTTTTTTTATTTATTATGTCAGTTTTGGTCCTCCATAAAGTGCTCAGAATAGAATTCAATTCAGAACCAGTTTGCAAACAAGCCAGCAGCAAAAGGGCTGTGTGTTTAGGACATACCACTAGTAGAGAAAGGGGGAAGTAGATTGCTCCACTGCTTGTAGTGACTTGTTGACATTTTAATGTCAACACATTTGCACAGCCAGTAATAATATTTACAGACAAGAATATGACAAAAAAGGAATTACAACTGACTGTTCTCAACGTAGAGTGCTTAATTAATAATAATGGTCATCAAGGTGCACTGACTACATATTTTTTTATGTTCCCCTCTTTCAACACGTCATTCATATGATTGCAATTCAGCTAAATAAATTGAAGCAGGGGAATGCCTAAAACCTGCAAATAAAGTGTGCCCTGAGGACGAGGATGAAAAACGCTGAATTAGACACTGGCTTTTTAATTGGAATTAAAAGGCCAACAACATTGAGTCAATGACATCTTTTCAACGTTGGTTAGTTGGCTAGAATTTGACGATTGGTTGTTGATCCACCGTCAATCGTTGACCTCAACCAAAAATCAACCTTTTTGTCCATAATTTAACATTGAGTTATTGGTTGCTATCTGCTTTCAAGATTTGGTCACTGTTTGGGAGGTACAACTAGTCTGACTTTTGAAAGCATTTCTCACAACTGTAATGTGTTTTGACATGCAGGCAGCTGTGCGTTGTATCAGGGGAGAAATCCAAAGTGGAAAAGTACAGCAGTGTAGGTCTGGATGGAGCCATGGTGATCTGGGATTTTAAGGTACGATGTCAAGTTAAAGCTGTAAGCAGCAATGGGCAGCCCTCGGTGCTCAGCGCCATTCCAGCCTCGTGGCAACTGCCGGAGCTCTAGTACCACCATCCTGTCACCTTTGTGAACACTCGCATCATTCTCAATGTTCTTCAATAGGGAGCGCATTTGGCAAATCTTGCAATTCACCTTCTGTTCAGTTTAATACAAGTCTAGCGGCAACTCTTTAAAGTTGGGTTGAACCACTCTTCTAGTAAGTACTGATAACTTTCTGTTTTATGGCAAATGATTGGCAAGGACTTCCCCCAGACTTTTGAAAACATCACATGTGGTTAACAGTTAGTGGATAGAGTTTCAATCATATCTCATGCACAGGGAAAAGCTGGAGGAATAATACTCATAAGAGAACAAAAGAAGCACTAATTTGGAGGCCTAAATGTGGGACCTGAGTGATATGATCTAAATAAAACCAAGGTAGCAAATGTCAGCAGGTTTTAAAAACAAGCTGATTAAGATTGACAATTTATTACAAAACAAGTCTCTAAAAAAATGCAGGGCAGTGTTATGTAACCTGTGGAAAGAAGCTGGAGATAAAGTCTTAGAGAAGGGAGGTGGTGCCGATGTTCCATCCTCTCCAGAATTTCTCTGCCACTTGGCCAGCGCTCATCATCCAGGGCCTGGTCCTCCCTTGCCAGCATTCCTCTTTGGCCACCCCCAGCGATTGCCTACGCTGGATCTAAAGCGTTCTGCCCACACTGCCAGATCTGGGCAACTACACACCTGCCAGCTGTGTGCGATCCACGTTTACTGGTGCCATGTCTCCCAGATCAGTGCACTTTGCCCTTCCGCTTTGCTAGTCCTGCAACCAACTTCTCCCTGGCCGCTGGCAATAGCCGGCTATTGCCAGATGCGACTCTCTGCCCAGCACTTTGTGTCCTTCTCTCCGTCCACCTCTCTCAATCGCTCCACTATCCTTTTTATCCCGCCAATTTCCTGTTTGTATGCTGCTCAAATAGGGAACACCTGTGCCAGTCGAAGTGGGCGTCTCCGGTGGGCCGTGGGTGGTAACGCCACCCTCAAAGATAAACACAAAAAGTGAGGAAACACAGCAAACCCAAAAATAAATTCAAAATAATGTATCAGTAAATGTAAATAACTTCAAAATATCACAACAAATCCAAAAAATATTAAGAACACAAAAATAAATTAAAAAAGAGGCCAGATTACCATAGTAAACATATACAAAAACTTAAAAAACTATTACTCAAATTTCTCTAGAATCTTTGTATTTTAATGGAATCCTAAATGGGCGTTGTCAGATGATGCAGAGTTCAAATTTGGTATGCAAGTAGAACCCCTTAAAACGAGAAAAAAGGTCTGTTGGAAATATGTCCTAACCCAACAGACAGTTAAAAGTGCTGAGGAGCAATTCCAGTTGCTCCTCAGCACTTCTAATTTTATTTTTTTTACCTTAGTTTTAACTACATATGTGTACAGCAGAACTGTGCACAAGAGTCAGCTCTCACATGTAGTCAAGAGAAGAGTTGCTGGCCCTCAGGGAGAGCGCGGTGGATGCAGGCATACCATCCCAGAAGAGTTACCTGGACTGCAAAACTGGGACTAAACTAAAGACCAGGCTTGCCGATAACCGGAGGCATCGAAAACCAGAGGTTAACCCTAACCTTTGATATGGAATGTCAACTCACTACCCAATAAAATGGACAAGCTGTCTGTGTTGGAGAAACAGCAGACTTAATGCGAGTGCAAGCCTGTACACCCTGACAGAGACATGTCTAACTGGTATCGTACTGGATGCTACCATTGCTCTGTGCAGATTTACAGTGGTTAGAGTCCATAGGGATGCAAAGACTGGAAAAAGCAGAGGTAGCAGTTTGATCATCTGACAAGTATTGGTGTAACGCTGGACATATTACAGTCAAGGCAGAGTTGTTTTGCCTGGTCTGGAGATTTTGGCTGCCAGTCTGTGTACCTACTATCTTCCTTGGGAGTTCAATCACATGACCTCCATATGTGTTTACAGCCCTCTGAGGGCAGAGCCAGCTGCTGTCTGTGAAAGAATTTAATGGGCCACAGCACAATTTCAGATGCAATATCTTGAGGCTCTCGTAATAATATCTGGAGATTTTAACCACGTCACCATGGATTTCACTTTGAATTTAATTTCTTTTCCGCCACTCAATCAGCTGTCATCAAACTCAGATGACCCGCACTCAGCTGTTCCCGAACGTTTGCTCCTCTCCCCCATCCAGGGAGCCTTTCAAAATAAAACATTTTACATTCTCATGACTCCAATTTTCATGGTAACACATACAAGGCAATTCCCCTGCCCCCACTGGTCACTCATGGAAGCTCACTGTCTCAGATTATCTTAATTTCTATGTAGACGTGGTGCCAGCCTCAAACCCCTAAGACTGTTCGATGTTACCCAAATAATAAACCATCGGTAACACAGGGAGTCATGACTGTCCTCAACCCCAAGAAGGCCTACAGGACTAAAGATGAGAAGATAAAGGCAGCATATAGGGAGGTAAAACATTGCCTGAAGAAGGCAAAGGACAGCTACAGGAGGAAAGTGGAGCAGAAGCTGAGGGAGAACTGCTTGAGTGATGTCTGGGATGATTTCAAAACATTACAGTTTTACAAGTACAAAGTATTAGAAAACTACTAGTCCAATATGTTCTACTATTGTTCGTTTTAGCTTAAGGCTTGAGGTAAGACGAAAAATTTTTAAATGACTCTGTTGTTACAGCATTTGACAGCATAACACTTGATAAAATTTATAACTGTGCTACATGTTACAGTTTACTTGAGGAAAGGGAACATATTAATGACAAATATGGTCTCAACAGACACAATTAAGACTAACAACAGTGACAGAGTAATCTAATAATGCACAGGGATACATGACATACTTTAAACAATATCAACTTTGTATTAAAAGTCCTCATTTACCAAATGACACTGAGAACAGTCAAACATTCATGAAGACTCCGTTATGTTCATGACGGGTGTTATATCATGTTTATGACGATGTCATGTCAGTCTTATGCACACCCCTTCAAAAGTGTTACCTCGTCTTGGTGTATGATGTGGTGTGTTGGGCCGGAAACATCTCTAAGGCTGACGTTTTCAGGCTGGAGAAACAAATCGGGCAGACTGGTTCAGTCGGCACAAGGCTGCGCCATTACTGTTCCATTGAGTCAACATGGTGGTCAGGAAATTACCACAGTCACGCAAAGAATCTGAAAAATGGACGCAATATTTAGCGGTTAATTCAACCCTATGAATTAGATAACAAGGGCTTCAGATTTAACAGGTGAGGAGAAAGATTTAACTTAAAGAAAACATTGAATAAGTGAGCAGTGGGGCAGTTATACTAGCCTAACTGTTAGCCTGGTATTGACTTTGATAACCATACTTGTGCTGTGCAGTTTGGTGTGTTTTGGTTCCTTTGGCACTAAAACAGGTCAACCCGCCACCAAGTCATCAGTAGAGCAGCTGTTTATGTGATGGATTGAAATTTGGTTATTTAAGTGAAATTTGGTTATTTCAGAGGCTGACTAGTTTGATTTGGCTGAAGCAGTGGTCAGATTCAACCAGCAGGGGGAGTCTAGCGCTTGCGCTAGTTATAGTGAAGAGCACCGGAACTTCCTCCTCAGATAATAACCACTGGAGCAGAAGCACCATGTCCGGCTCTGTTATTAAAACTCTCCCCTTCTTCAGGGCTTTTACATTTAAATCAGCTAATCAACCACCGCTGTGCTCAGGAGAAACTTATTAATAATGACAATATAGACATCAAGCCTGACAACATAATGTAACAGACTGAATGTTATGTTTTGGTGTTTTTGCTACTTTTTTGTGTGGAAATATTTGTTTATTGGTGTTGATCCCCCTGATGGGTAATCTGCTCTATCTGCTAGTTGAGCGGTTGTCTGTTGGTTGCCATGGCAACGGGTCCTGTAAAGCCGACACAGAGCGAGAAAAGGCAGAGTAGAAGTGGCGTTTGGTTCTTCACCTGTTAATCAGCTTTATTGTACCTTTATTGTGGCTCACTGTCTGCAGCCGCTGCAAGTCCTAAAAGTTAAACAAGCGACAAAAACTGAACTGATCATCAAACTACAGCTCCTACAGCATATTTAAAATAAAACGACTGACCAATATAAGAGAAATTTGATCCTTCTTGGATCTTGACAGAACCAACGGAAACAAAATTGTTTACAGATTTGTATTACAGAGAATTTATCACACATCAGTTTTCTCCTCTATATTTTAAGTTGTATTTAATAGATATATCTTATAACAAATGATGGCGCTACGAATATTTTTGTGACAGATTTCTGCTCGTCCTGCATTGGGATAAAATGGTTTTCTGGACACAATGAATCACATAGCGACTAATAGGTGCTGTCCAATCCAGTAATACAGGAGTATGAAAGGCAAAAAAAATAATTAACTATACTATATTCAGAAATTATATTTAATCCTCAGTGCTACATGAATGCACGTTAAAACATTTTGCAACAAGTAAATTAAGTCCAATGTTAGGTCTGTGTAAGATAAACGTAAGAGTGAGATGTTCTATTTTTATATATACACATACTGGAATATGCTGCCACCCCTGAAAAAATCCCTGCCACCCTCTTGCCACCCCATAAATATTTTTTCTAGATCCGCCCCTGCCTATGTATAATACAAGGTTGAAACTGTATACTGACCCATGATAACCATCCATGATGCATTCAGAAGTCTACAGGAAGACCTCACCAATTATTCAGCAGGAAAAAGGAAGTGAGAATAACTCTACTGCACAAGATCAGTTTTTAGTCAAACCTTAGAGACTTTTTGCTGGATTCATACTGAACTGGACTGATTGCCATTTTCAAGATTCACCAAATGCTCTGCCAAGGGGACAGGAAAACCTATAGCCACCACAATCACAGCAGCTGTTTGCTGCCATAATTATTATTATTGCTGACTGATGATCAAAACACTGTTTTAGAATCATTTAACATGTTTTCTTCCCTTGTTTTGCAGGACTGAATCAAGAGGAGCCTACTTTTTTTTCTAAAACATCTGCAGAACCATTGTATTTCATGACCATTTGCTGTTTGTTTTTGCTTTGAAGAACTGGAAAATACTATCATCGCTAGAGGAGCTGCACTTTTATGTGGATCAAAAGAATAATAAATAAAGTTTTCTAATTATTTTATATTATAGCATCATTCTGTGGAAACAGTCCTTCAGAACTGCACACATCAATTACATACAGTGGGGAGAACAAGTATTTGATACACTGTTGATTTTTCAGGTTTTCCCACTTGCAAAGCATGTAGAAGACTGTAATTTTTACCATAGGTTCTCTTCAACTGTGAGTGATGGAATCTAAAATAAAAATCCAGAAAAATACAATGTATGATTTTTAAATAATTAATTTCCATTTTATTGTGTGAAATAAGTATTTGATCATCTATCGACCAGTAAGAATTTTGGCTCTCACAGACATGTTAGTTCTTCTTTAAGAAGCCCTCCTGTTCTCCACTCATTACCTGTATTAACTGCACCTGTTTGAACTGTTACCTGTATAAAAGACACCTGTCCACACACTCAACCAATCAGACTCCAGTATCTCCACAATGCAGAAGACCAGAGAGCTGTGTAAGGACATCAGGGATAAAACTGTAGACCTGCACAAGGCTGGGATGGGCTACAGGACAATAGGCAAGCAGCTTGGTGAGAAGCAACAACAGTTGGTGCAATTATTAGAAAATGGAAGAAATCAAAATAACGGAAAATCTCCCTCGGTCTGGGGCGCCATGCAAGATCTCATCTTGTGGAACATCATTGATCTTAAGGAAGGTGAGGAATGAGCCCAGAACTACACGGCAGGACCTGGTCACTGACCTGAATAGAGGGACCACAGTCTCAAAGAAAACAATCAGCAACACTCGACGCCGTCAAGGATTAAAATCCTGCAGTGCAAGGTGCCCTTCCTCAAGGCAATGCATGTCAAAGCCTGTCTGATGTTTGCAAATGACCATGTGAATGATCCAGAGGAGGAATGGGGGAAGGTCATGTGGAACTTTTTGGTTTAAACTTCACTCGTCATGTTTGGAGGAAGAAGAATGATGAGCACAACCCCAAGAACACCATCCCAACCGTGAAGCACGGCAGTGGAACCATCATTCTTTGGGGATGCTTTTCTGCAAAGGGAACAGGACGACTGCACCATATTGTGGGAAGGATGGATGGAGCCATGTATCGTGAGATTTTGTCCAACAACCTCCTTCCCTCAGTAAGAGCACTGAAGATGGGTCGTGGCTGGGTCTTCCAGTATGATAACGACCCAAAACACACAGCCAGAGCAACTAAAGAGTGGCTCCGTAGGAAACAGCTTTAGGTCCTGGAGTGGCCTATCCAGTCTCCAGACCTGAATCCAATAGAAAATCTTTGGAGGAGCTTAAAGTCCGTGTGGCCCAGCGACAGCCCCGAAACCTGAAGGCTCTGGAGGAGATCAGTATGGAGGAGTGGGCCAAAACCCCTGCTGCAGTGCAAACCTGGTCAAGAACTACAGGAAACGTCTGATCTCTGTAATTGCAAGCAAAGGTTTCTGTACCAAATATTAAGTTTCTTTTTTCTGGTGTATCAAATACTTATTTCACACAATAAAATGGAAATCAATTATGTAAAAATCATACATTGTATTTTTCTGGATTTTTGTTTTAGATTCCATCACTCACAGTTGAAGAGAACCTATGATTAAAATTACAGCGAAAATAGTCTCAAAAAGATTTGTGTGCGTAAAAAGATTTGTGTGTGCGTAATACTCGATTTGTAAAACTTAAAAATAAAATAAACCTTCTCCTACGCCTATACATGTTGAAAAAGTACCGTATTTTCCGCACTATAAGGCGCACCCAAAAACCTTAAATTTCCTCAAAAGCCGACAGTTCGCCTTATAACCCGGTGCACCTAATATATGGACCAATATTGAGCCACAACTGGTCTAGCAACTACGGTAAGCAGCTGCCGACTTAATTTTCCCCGTGGAAGAAGCACGCAGTGCATGCTGGGATAGTTGTCAATGTCAAATTTATTTATATAGCACTTTACAGCAGCATAACTGCACCAAAGTGCTGCACAAGAACAACAACACACATAACAAACAGAGCACAAAACAATACATCAATTAAATGCCAAAGAGTAAAAATAAGTTTTAAGAAGTGATTTAAAATGATCCAGGCTGTGGGCAGATCTGATCTGGAAAGGCAAGTTATTCCATAAGGCAGGAGCAGCAACAGAAAAAGCTCCGTCTCCTTTCCTCTTTAGTCGACTACGAGGAACCGTCAGTAATAACTGATTATTTGATCGTAAGGTTCTGGGCACAGACCGGAGATTTAAAAGGTCCCGAAGATCAGGGGGGGCCAAGCCATTTAAAACTTTAAAAGTTAACAAAAGAATCTTAAAATCTATTCGATAAAAGACAGGCAGCCAGTGTAAAGATGCCAGAGTTGGGCTTATATGGTCCTGGTTCCTGGTTCCTGGTTCCTGTGAGAAGCTGCTGCGTTCTGGATCATTTGAAGTCGCTGAATCTGCGATTTATCCATCCCTCTATATAAAGAGCTGCAATGATCCAGACGAGTTGTTATGGATGGATAAGTCCTGGATAAGTCCTTCAAAGTCCTTAAAACCGAAGTAGGATTTAACTTTTGCTAAAAGCCGAAGGTGGTAAAAACTCGATTTAACGACAGAGCTGACTTGTTTATCTAGCTTTAAAAAGCTGTCAAAACTGAAACCAAGATTCCTAGCAGAGGTCTGGTAGACCGAGCCAAAGAACCAAGAAACTGATCTGGATTTGTAGTTTGAAGTTTTTGACCAAATAATAGAACTTGAGTTTTACTGTCATTAAGGTGAAGAAAGTTTTTTTCCATCCATAATTTAACCTCAGCTAAACAGTTTAGCAGCAGCTGAAGAGAATCATTTGTACCATTTTGCAGTTTAAGGGGCAAATAAATCTGGATATCATCTGCAAAGCAATGAAAGGAAATATTAAATTTTTCAAAGATTTTTCCAAGAGGCATTAAATACAAAATAAACAAAATGGGCCCTAAAATTGACCCTTGGGGAACACCATACTTCAAAGGTTTAGCCCCGGAACATGATTGGTCCAGATGAACAGAAAAGGTTCTGTTGTCTAAATAAGATTTGAACCATTCGAGTTCTGAGCCCTCAGGCCAACACAGTGCTGTAGTCTATGTAGGAGGATCTGATGATCTACCGTGTCAAAGGCAGAGCTCAAATCCAGAAGTAGTAAAACTGCTACGTTGCCTGAATCAACAATTAAGAGATCATTCTTTCTTATAGTTGATTTGATTTTCAAAGGAGCTACAGTATTTAGAGCATTAGAACAGACATTGTTGAAATTTGTAATAAGAGCTTCAATATCAAGATTATCAGTATAGTTGTCCAAAAACTGGTTTGTTAATAAAGTTTGACTGACCTATCTACCCATAGACAATGTCTATGTATCTACCTACCCACCTAATAATCAGCTCGTCTGCAGGTCATCTAGCATCACGTTCTCCACCAACATGCTGTGCGCAAACAGAGACGGGTGACCATCGTCCGGCCCAGACGCCCCATTCAAGTCGGAAGTTTCTCCTCACCGACCGGAATCGAACTGTTTTGTTGACATCCTTTATGTCAACAAAGTAGCTTTAGTATCCGGGAGCTTCGGCTAGAGTCACCAAGGGACCAGCAGCTGTACATTTAAAGCCGTGGGGGTCGGTGGAAGAGAGACAGAGGCTGCGGCGGCAGCGTGTCGGTTGGTCGCATAGACATTAATACGTCGCCGCCTCATGGAGCCGGTCGGCCCGTTGCTATGTAACAGCGTCCGCCATATTGAATGTGGAATATGTGCCAGTAAGTTAATACAAGTGAAAGGACCGGACTTTATAAAGTGCCGTTTTACAAAGTATTTTAAGTTAATAATTGCCATCGACACATTTTCTCACACACATTAATATATTTGGCATTCAAAGAAATTACTAAAGACAGAGTTTCTAACTTTTGATTTGATTATTTAATTGTTTTGGAGCATTTCTGAATAAAGAGCACAATGTTTAATTTGATATAAATGATTCTGATTGTTTTTATATTGAAATTGATGAACAGACACACTTTTACAATGTTTTATTTAACAATATATTTACATAATTCCATAATTGAATGTACATTTAACATTTCAAAACAACAAATAATTTTCCTGTATTTATTTTTTATACGTTACTGAGAAATTACTTGATTTATAAATCAGTCATTGTCAACCATTAACTACATATTTTTCTTACTTTTTTCCCAGATAATATTTATTACAGTATTTCAACTCTATTGACGGCAGAGTGAAAATAATTCTAACAGAGTAATTAATTTTTATTTCATTACATAAGCTACATTAATAAATTAATACTTCAGATTGAGATATTTAAAAATACACAAAAAATGAAAGAATAGAACATTTATTTATTATACTGGGATCACTGGTCACAGGCTTCAGTCTGTTGGTCCCACTGGAGACTCAATGACTCTGAGACGTCCTGGTTCACAGGCTGAAGCCAAGAGTAACAGAGAAATTATACAAAAGTGTAATAGAAAATACATTTTTCCTTCACATTCAGAAAAAGACATTTTCAGCTTGTTGGGCTCTGACCATGTTTAGCATCTTTATAGCTAAATACTGACATGTTGAAGCTGAGCTGGAAACAGAGACTGAAGACCAGCAGCTCTGATCCTGACTGATCTTTCCTCACTAAATCCTCTGGTTTTTAATCAACTTCTCCTCTAACAGCTGTTTCTCATCAGCTCTCATTAGAAAACAGTATGAAAACTTTAGCTGCTACGCTAACAATCAGCAGTTATTTCGGACCACTTTAGCTACATAGGATATATTTTCCGGTTGTTTAGAAGCGAATTTCTGGCTGCAAAGTCAAGTAATTCTGATCTTTCATCCTTACCTGGGGAAGATAATCCTAATGGATCCAGTTTGTTTCGTAAAACGGTTGAAATAAATCCACACAGCTCAGGACTTAAGGAGCTCCGATCGCATTGCTGCCACATGCAAGATGGCGGACGGTTTTACGTACGACTCAGCCTCCATGAGGGTCTATGTATTAATGTCTATGGGTTGGTCTGTGCTAACCAGAAAGCAGTTGGGCACAATATTGCAGCACCAAAACCGTGAGTGAAATAATGACTAGTGCAGATGCTATATAAAGTAGTGACCAATTTTTTATTATTAGACATCCATATTTGTAGTGAACGGAAGAAATCAATACCGGACGGGTGGCAACATAACTGTTAGAGATTTTTTGGTATTATCATTTTGGTTATTACTTTAGTTCATATTCAGTCTAATATTAATTGATAGTAAATCAACATTCAGTCTAATGTGAATCAGTAAATGATGTGGAATACTTTTTGATTGCTGTATAGAATATCTGTGTTCTTGTAAACTGATTGTTCCCTTCAGAGTTAGAAAGAACTAGATGACCTGTGTGTTAGATAGAGCCAGCCAGCCTGTTTCATTGTTTATCTTTTCTGACTTGTTAATCCAAATAAAAGTCCTGCTGGAGCAGAGAGACGGCAGAAGCTCTGTGACCGACTCGGAGGAGTAGTTTGCTCAGTCTTCTCCTTCTGCAGAAGTTTGGTCATAATAATTCATATACGTTGTCTATGGTTCTTTTAAATGAAGGTTCAGGAAAAATACCTATCAATAACTGTGGTGTCTATTCTATGCGCCTTATATCTGAAAAAAGTTTTAAAATAGGCCATTCACTGAAGGTGCGCCTTATAGTGCGGAAAATACGGTACACACAAATCACCTGGTACACACACAAAACTGCATTTACACACAAATCCGGTTCCGAGTGCACAACTATTTTTGAGACTCATTTCACGCCTCGGTGAAGCTCCAAGATTTGTGTAGATGGTGCGTTTACATGCTAGTAAAAGCTGGGACATCTGAGTTTTGCTCGGAGTCTAGTGTTTTTATCCTCTGACGTTTCTCACTGTGCCAAAGTGGCAAATACGTTAGTTCACTGGAAAACGATACATCTCAGCACTTCCTTATAATGTCGTAAAATTATTTATAGACATATTGTGTGTTTTTGAACGGTACAGGAGACTTATGCCCCTTTTCCACCGACCCGGCCCGCACGGCTCGGCTCGGCTCTGTAAAAAATGTATTCCGTTTCCACCGGCCATGTTTGGTGTGCAGAGAGGAACGCCTCCTTGCGTTCAGGGGGGAAAGGGCATTCATGAAGTGAGGCTCAGTGAATGCAGCACTCAGCCTGTGCGCAATCACAACAGGTGAGTGCAGCGGCAACTCAGCTTTGCGCTGCAGCACCTGACTTTGCGTCTGAAAATAACGAAAGGAGAGAGCTATGGACAACGTTGGGTCCTGTTTATTTCCTTGTTTTCTTCTCTCTTGCCTCGCTCTTCTGACCACGCCCTCGGCCAATCAGTGAACAGCAGCGAAGCTTACGTCACCAGTGCTGGCCGGGCTGGCTCTGCTGGCCCTGCTCTGAAGCAGGACCTAAAATAACAGCGCCAGCCCGGTTTAAAAGGCCGGTGGAAACGCAAGCAAAGCGAGCGGAGCCGGGCCGGCCGGGTGGTGGAAAAGGGGCATAAGTGGTCTGAAAAAGGACCACTGGGTGGCGCAATGGTTCACTGGCTGGAAAAATAGCCAGGAAAACCCAGAAGCAAGACGGGTGGAGGTACCAAGATGGCGGACTGACAAGCTGCGTCTCTGAGCTCCACATAAGACCAACGTTCCGACTAAGTAACTTAACATATTTCCACCCGAAACTCATGATGGATTCCCAGAAGCTCACAGAGAATCCAAACACCAGGACTGTTGAAGCAGCAACAGACACAGAGACTAAACTGAAGCTCAGATACCCGCGTTACCGAAACGTGACCGTGATGTTGATCCGGTTCCCTCAACTCCGAGCAAAGAACCGACTGGTAAGAAAACCAGCCAGCAGGTGTCAACACAGAGACAACACTATTCTAACACAAAAATAACGGGAGTGGAGAAGCAATTAGAAGATATGAGAGCAAAACCGTCAAGCTAACACTATTGTAAACGTGAAAATTGGAGTTATGGAATGTAAAATGTTTTATTGTGAAAGGTTGGAGAGAGAGAGAGAGAGAGAGAGAGAGGAAGAGAGAGAGAGAGAGGAGGAGAGAGAGAGAGGGAAGAGAGAAAAGGAGAGGAGAGAGAGAGAGAGAGAGAGGGGAGAGAGGAGAGAAGATAAAAAAAAGAGAGAGAGAGAGAGAGAGAGAGAGAGAGAGGGGAGAACGTTCTCGGTCAGCTGATGGTGTAGCGAACAAAAATAAATATTCAACACTGAGAAAAAGCTCAATTTCTGTGGATTATTCTACAAGGAATCACAGTAGCTGGACACCACGAGTCTTACTCTGGTGGCAGCGGTGAGTTTGAGACTCTTCTCACAGTTTGTCGGATTATTTTTCGTGCGTTATCTAGCAGTTACTTAAGCACAGCGTTGCTTTCCGTTTGTTCTGTTTTTTTAGCTATCAGTGTTGCATTGGCGTTTTCGCTCAGATTTTACAGTTTCATTCATAATGTCAGAGGTCAGCAGGTCAGCCACATCCAGCCGGAGCTTCACGCGGGGCTGAGGACTTTCTACGTGTTCCGGTTGTTTCAAACAGGGGAATCTCAGTCTGAGTCCTTCCGCCCTTATGCAACAACGACCGAGAGTCATTTACACTATGAGGTTATTCAACAGGCTCGTTCTGAGGACAGGACGGTGGATTTGGACGCTAATCTGGCTCTGGAGTTACTCAGCCTGTTGCCGCCTGAACCTTTTATACTGTGGGACAATTTACCAAAGGAGACACAAAGTTCAGGTTTGGGCAGAAGGACGTCATCACCTGCCAAATGAAGGCGATGCTGCAGATATATGTCGTCTAGTGCAGTGGTCCCCAACCCCCGGTCCGTGGACCGGTACCGGTCCGTGGACCAATTGGTACCGGGCCGCGCAAGAAATAATTAAATATTTCCTTTTTATGTATTATTTAGGCGCTTTCACACTGCAGGAAGGGAACGAGGTGTGTTCACATTACAACTTGCGTTCCACCAGACCCCAAGCGTTCCAGCAGCTGATTGGCTGATATTGAGATGAAAATCAGTGTCTGACTCCATAACAACCAGCGGCCAATCAGCTGCTGGTTCTAAGCAGAACCGTTTGGGGCGGGTTAACAGTTACTACGACGACAACAATGAGGACATAGATTTAATTTTGTTCCTCATTAACCTCACACAATTAATTAAATTCTGCCAACAAGCTACAGTCAGAAGACAAAATGCTGAACGACTTCTACATATTGCAAGGAGAAATACGGAAGAAAAATACCGTAGATTGTTCCAGACCATCTGGCAGAACGAGGCTGAAGATGCCAGTGCAAGACGAAACAGGACGGTAAGTAAATGGATACTAATGTTACAATTATGTTCTTGCCTGATACTGTGCTAGAGTTGCTTTAAATGGATACTAATGTTATTTTTTCCTTCTTGATACTTTAATTGCTGCAGTTACTTTTATCATGTTAGTCATAACAAAACTGGATTGAATTTTTTTATTTTTATTTATTTATTAATATTTATTATGTATACATTTTCAAAAAATATTTTTTAGATCAGTTGTTGCCGCCTCCAGGGACAGACGGTTTGGACCAATAACTGAAGCTCACACTGGTGGGATGTTATAGTTCCAGGTTTCACCGATTCACAGTGGCTCCAGAACTTTCAGATCTCGAAGGACACAATAAATTATCTGTGTGCAAGATTATGCCACCTTTTAGAGCGAACAGATACCAACTTTTGAAAATGTGTCCCATTGGAAAAAAAGAGTCGTAATTGCTTTATGGAAGCTTGCTACAGGCTCGGAATACCGAAGCATCGGACAACTTTTCGGAGTGAGTCTTGCAACAGTGCGCACGTGTGTCCAGGAGTTCTGTGCTGCAATACAAACTGAATTATTGCCTGAGCTGATTAAAATCCCCAGTGCAGAGAGATTTGAAGAAATGGCAGCATATTCTGAGAACCGCTGGGGTCTCCCACAATGTGTTGGTGCGATAGATGGTTCCCACATACCTATACTAGCTCCAACCACATACCACAGTGACTTTTTTAATCGAAAAGGGTGGCATTCTTTGATTCTGTGGGGTGTGGTGGATGGAAGGGGTTTGTGTAGGGATGCCAGGGAGTCTACATGATGCAAGAGTATTGAGACTATCATCACTCTGGGAACTGGCCACACATGGAAATCTGTTTCCAACAAATACTAAAGAAATCGGAAATGTCAAAGTTGGATATTATGTTATTGGAGACTCAGCATATCCTTTACAGGACTGGCTTCTGAAGCCATTTCCAGACACTGTAGAAACACAGGAGAACAACAGAAATTCAACAGTAAACTGAGTCGAGCTCCGGTGGGGGTTGAGCATGCTTTTGGCAGATTAAAGGAAAGATGGCGCTGTTTATTGCAAAAAAATGAGTGTGACATGGAGCTCGCAGAGGTTATGGTGACAACTTGTGTACTGCACAACATATGTGAAAACCACAGTGAGATCTATGATAACACATGGGATGAATCTGCAGCTGAATATAACCATGCAGAGGCAGAGCCACGTTGTTCAGATGGAGGAACATCTATACAACATGCTCTTGTGCAGCTACTGCAAGATAATGAGATGAGGGAGATATGACTGGAGCTCTAAGGTTTATTTCGTTCACAGGTAAATTTCAAGTGATGTTAAACAGCAGGCCTCTGTCTGTCTGATTGTCCTGAAAGTAAACTCTTTTTTTAACATGCTTGTCAGGTTTGCACATGTGAAATTTTTGTCCATCACTTCTTTGTAAAATAAATCAAGCTCAGCTAGATCAGTTTTGTCTTTACCTATTAATTTTACAGTCTTGTCACATGTACTCAATTTAATTTATTTCGGGGCTTTGACTGGCCAATTCTAAGCATGTGCTTACTTGTATATTTATGATTATAGTCCTGCTGGAAGGGAAATCTCCAGCTTCCTCATTCCAGCTAACAAAAATATGTTTTTTTCACATGCGCCAAAATGATAAGTTTTATTGTTGTTTGATCTGTGCTCATTTTCTTTGACACAAACATGGCTTGTTTGCAGTTACTTTTCATTTTTTAATTGCTGATCAAATCTTGTTGAGAAATTATTATTACTGTTATTATTATTGTTATTATCCTGCTTCTTCCTCCTGGACAGAAATACTGCCGATACTAGTATTAAAATGGTTGTTTTATATGCAAAAGAAATTGTCACATCTATGACTGATACCATTGTTTATTGTTCTGCATTGTTTTCATATTCATATGTAATAAACCTGTGTTCAAACTGTCATTATTACTCATCTTTCTCAGTATGAATAGATTTCCTCTGAATAAGACATGTCAGTGCTTTGCCAAATATAAAACAACTTTTGCTTACAGATAAAGTTCAAAACCTAAACAAATCAGTAACCAATGACATATCTTGACTTCAAACTGTAAATAAATCTAGCATATAATACTTTGCTTACATCAGCTGTTTGCAAGTAAGCAGTTTTATTAATATTAGCCATAGCTAAGGAAAAGCTTGGTTGTTATGTAAGTTTTTAATAGAGTACACCTGTGTTATTTATGTCATTATAGCTTAAAGAATAATTATGTGAAACTTGATTTGTATTTTTATTTTAGTTTGTCCTTCAGACTTTCACAAGAAGTTATTCTATTTCTCTTACCTTGTAGACACTGCCTTACTATCAGTGTTTTTCCCATCAAAAGCTCTTGACAAAATTGCAAATTTGTTTTATGTGTGTAGAAGCAACAAGGCGGTTTGAGCATAACTCAAAGTGAAAATTCTTATAAATCTACAAATAAAAAGAAAAACAAAGGATGAATATGCTATCAGTTTATTATAACTTAAATTTATTACATAGTATATTTTATTTTCTTATATTAGCAGTCATAACTTCAATTAATTTTACTAAAGAGGAAGCAACAACAGCGTTTTGGGCCAGTTCTTCATTCCGAGCATCCAGCTCCTCTCGGCGGAAGGCGTCTCCAACCTGCGAGCCTCACATATGTCCTCCAGCAGGACGTTTACATGCTGGTCACGCTGTGCCCGATTTTCTTGCTCCTCTTATGGCCTGAATGAAGTCCGTGTTGGCTGAGTGTTTGCGACGGCCGATACAACGACCTGAAATAAATAAGAACATTAAAACAGATATATTACAGAAATTAATTTTTATTAAATAAATAAATAGTCAATACATAAAAAACCAAGAAAGACCAAACATAATACCCATTGCGCCACGTTCACGTTGGTCTGTCGAGCTGGAAGAAGTGGAAGCCGCACCTGCCGAGGAAGGTCTTGATGAAGACGACCTTGGACGGGACGATGGTGGCGACACTGACGGATCTGGCAGAGTCTCCTCTGAATCCATAGAGGGTGTACAAATGTCTTGGGATACCAACTTTTCTAAAAAAATAATAAATCAGCTTGATATTCAACAAGTCATGAACAAGACAATGCACACTACAGCCTTGCAAGCATAAAATAAAACATTAAAATAAGCTTTTATAGCTAATTGGCTCAAAGTTAAACGGTGACACTGAACATAAAACTCACCATCAATCATGTTCTCCAATAAAGAGGATGACGAATCGAGGGCACTTTCCCTGCCGTTACTCGACGGCCATAGATGGCTTCCATTTTATTGTACCATCGCCAGACTTTCCGACCTCTACCACTCCGACAATTGTTGTCCTTAATTGCCCGGTAATCAAACTTCAATCTCTTCAACTTCTCTCGACACTGTTTGGAAATTTTGATGTAGCCGGCTGAAGACATTTCCTCTGAGATGCGCCGAAAAACTTTTTCATTCCTAGTTGTCCCATCTAAATCATTTTGTACTCGTTGATCAGCGAGTACACTAAGGAAAAAATGTATCTCCTCATTTGACCAGGTCATCGGATCCATTGTCAATTAAAACTAATATAAAAGTATCCAAAATACCACTCGTTACAAAATAGCCTACAGTCAGAGCCAGCTGTCAACAGGAAATGAACGTCTGACTCTATAACAACCAGCGGCCAATCAGCTGCTGGAACGCTTGGGGTCGGGTGGAACGCAAGTTGTAATGTGAACACACCCATTCCGTCCCGTTCCATTCCTGCAGTGTGAAAGCGCCTTTTGAGTCTGGAGGACTTTTATTTTGAAAATCCTTTAACCGGATTCTCTCGGTTACTTGCGTGCCAACATTGAGTCTACAAGCAGCAAAATGAGTTAGAAACAAATCAGATGTCTTTGGAAAGTTTCTTAGCAAAGTGGAAAAGGCCCAGAGAGACAGGAGGATGGATTTATCCCAGACCGGTAGGTGAGTCCCACATTACAAGCCGCTCTGCGTAACATGAGGCGACCGGCTGCTAATGAGGCAATGAAGCTTCAAGCTGCTTCGCCACATAGAGACCCAGCAGGCTGTGGATATAAGCAACACTTTGGGTGTCATTGACTCCCATCACTCCCTGATAGAACCATCTTGTTGCAGAGAAACAAGCTCATGGCTCGTTAGTCATTATCATGAGTTAAAATGTTCACAAAAGTAAAATGTTCATTTTTGTGGCGCTTCTGTATCTTATTTTGAAGGGATATGTATACGGTACCATAGTGACCAGACTCAGAAAGCGTTTGGGCAGTGGAGAAGAGATGAGTAGAGCTTGAGAGTCTTAAGTCTGGTTTAGAGAAAGATTTAAGAATTGTCAGCCGATTCCTCAAACCTCTGTAACCACAGAGCTGATAAAGGTATAACAAGTTGGATCGGTTCGTGTCTCCAACCACAAGGCAGGAGCAACACGAACCGATTCCAGTCACGAACATCGCGATTCCAGAAGAAAATCCACAAAACCCCCAATATAGCGGGAATTTAGAATAACCAAACACGGATGACGATGTAGAAACAATGGTGATAGTTTGTGCAGTCATTTTAAGAAATAAAAGATTTAACGAAAATAAAAGACTGTGGATAAAAGACGACGGGAGCAGCTGCTCTATTTGCTGCACTATGATTTGGAGGTGAATATGTTTTTTCATAGTTAACATTTTTAACTGAATAAACACAAGCATTACCTTTAGATTTAATAATAAACATTTCCACATATCATCACCGATATCCACCGGACTCTCAGTTGCCCGGTATCTCAGCTGTTTGGATTCCCCTCTGTTCTTATGTCACCGCGCTTTCTGATTGGCTACCTGTCACATTCAACAGGTTGTATTCTGTTTCCAGTCAGGGAAAAACCCCACAGGCTGCGATAAAAGGGTGAAGACAACAGAAATTCGGTATATTCAGGATTTAGCGGGAACACGAACATGCAGAAGCTTTATCTGACGGATGCCGTCCATACACCCTCCCTCTTACACCCCCACCCCCCCACCCCCCTCCGGTCCGCAGCGGCATTTTCCAAGTCTTGACCGTCCGCGGTAGTGAAAAGGTTGGGAACCACTGGTCTAGTGAAAGAGGCATTCCCTGATTTTGAGAAAAATGCGAGTGAGTACATGAAAATGTTCCGTTTCATTGCTGGTTTGGATCAGGAGCTACAGATCAAGTGCCATGACAGTGGGGTGAAGACGTTTCAGGAAGCTTTTGAGGTTGCAGCACGAGCAGAGTGAGCTCATCAGGCTGCTCGTTTGATATCACCAGTATTGCCAGGTGCTGCAGCACAAGATGTAAACGCATCTTCTGTAAATACTGTTTCCAGCGAGCAAGCATATCTTAAAACTGCCATACAGGACCTCACTAGTACTGTAAAGGATCTCAGTAAAGAACTAGGGACACTTAAGTTGAAGTTGGATAACAGAGATTCTCGTTCACCAACAAGACAGTTTTGCCAGCCCTCCCCTGAGTATGGTCACTGATATGGGCGCAGTTCAAATGAGAATTTATACAGCAGGGGGTACAGATCTGGTTCCCCTTCTTTCAGGGCCAGCAGTGGAAAATATTCACGGTCTTCAATGAGGACAATAGAGGACGTCACCAATCACCTGGGAGACACCAATATGAATGGAGGCAGAGGAGCCAAAGCCCTCAACAAAAACATGTCTCATTTCAGGACCAAAAATTCATATGCACCTCCACCTATGTATCATCGCCATCCAGCTGACTACCATTCCGATCGTAACCATCCAGGCTACTCAACTGATGGCTCATGCTACCAGGGAAACGAACACTAGCTGTTGAGGAGGGGCGCTCATCAGCTCACTCAAGTAAAGCCCAAAATGATGGTGGAATTCCTGGAGTTGAAAATGATGTGTCACTACTACCTGATGGTTCCACACCTACCACACTAGAATTTTCAGAATCTAGGACAATGATGGCAGCAGTAAGTGAAACACCTCTTACCTCGTATATTAATGGGGTCTTAGAGCGGTCTGACACTATTATGTTAGATTCAGGTTCCCACATTTCATTTATAAGTGAAAAAACCCGAATGACTATTCCTGCACTGGCTAAAAGACCCTTGAAAAAAAACCTTTATCTTATCAAAAGCTGTGACGGACCACAGTTTAGACACGTTAGGAACCATTGAAGTGACTCTTAAGATGGGCTCACATACCTTACACCATGATGTGCAGATGATGAGGAATGTAATGAAAGCACTCTCCTTGGTATGGACTTTCTACAACTCCATAATGCAGTTCTGGATTTTGGGCGGGGAATCTGCAATTTATATGGAGCAGAAATTCCTCTCGTCAGAAAAACCCAGTTGGCTCCCTTAAACTGTACAGCGTGTGTAACAGCATGTACGTGATCCCAACACATTGTGAGGTCAACTGTGAAGTGTCATTAACACCTCCGTCAGTAACTGTGGACATTCCTGAGTGTCTATGATGGCTACCTTGAGCCTTACCAGTTGGACTTGGTTGGCATTTTGGTGGCCCGTACTCTATCCACAGCAAGAAATGGTTTTGTTGTTGTCCGCCTTCTGAACCCAACCAATGGACCTGTTACTTTACAACCTGGGATGAAAGTAGGCCAGTTTTTTCCTGTCTTTAAAGAGGACGTTGTTGTGAATACTACTCCAACCGTCTCAAGCCGTATAGGTCTCCTGTACCCAGATCATCTGTGACAGATGCTCTGGGTACAGTTGCAATATTCCAACTGTAGTAGCAGGCCCACTAGACAGTTCAGTTCCAACCCCAGTGAAACAACAAACCAGGTTCGGGCGTCCATTCATCCTCCAGACAGGTATAGCCCTGAATTCTGAAGGGTTATTTTACTTTTTTTTTTCCCTTCTTCACTGTTAAGTTATGACTTTTGGTTACTCTGATGCCCTGTTCAGAATGTTTTTGGAGTCGCATTGTAATTTATTTATTACAATATGTGTGTTAACTGTTCATTGCTGTAAAAGTATAATTCTAGTTTATGAAAATGGCTCTTGTACTAAATCACCCCATTTTATTTCTATGTTTTGAAAGCGGGGACACTTCTTTTGTTGTAAGGGTGAAATAGTGTAAATGTGAAAATTGGAGTTATGAAATGTAAAATGTTTTATTATGAAAGGTTCCCCGGATGGGGAGAGAGAGAGAGCGAACGTTCGAGGTCAGCTGATGGTGTAGCGAAAAAAATAAATATTCAACACTGAGAAAAAGCTCAATTTCTGTGGATTATTCTACAAGGAACACAGTAGCTGGACACCCATGAGTCTTACACTATGATGGCTAACCTAACAAAGGCGGTGCAACTGAATACGGTTGAGCTAAAGGATTGCAAACAGAAAGTGTCTAAACTAGAGGCAGCTAACGAACAGTTACTGAAAGAAAATAATGAGATTAAGGAGAGACTGCAGAAACAAGAACGATACAAAATGTGATGGTGTCTCCGACTGAGAGGTTTGAAGGAGAGCAAAGATGAAAATATTAGAGAGACAGTTATAACAATTCTACAAAAAATTGCCCCAGATCTGGAGGCGAAAATGGAGGAAGCTGTGGATGTTGTGCACAGGCTGGGAAAGAGAGAAGACAACCAAACCAGACAGATCATCATCATGTTTGCACAAAGAAGAGTGAAGGAGGAGCTGTAGAGACAAAGCAAGAACTCTGCAACGTTTAAAACTGAAGGCATCAGTTTTGCTGAGATGATTCCAAAGGAAGATCTGGATGCAAGAAGACGTCTCTGGCCTCTTATGATCAGGCAAGAAAGGCTGGGAAATGGGCCTTCAGGGGTCCCCATGCTTATATTGAAGGTCGACGCATAAATGACAAGGAGCAACAAGAGGTCTAGACTTAAGACTCTAAAGGTGGAAATGGTAGTGATGGTCTGGTAGCTCTGAGGAAGGCTGTGCTTTGTTGGGCGATTATTCGTCCTCAGTTCTCAGCTTTGACAGTTTGAGTTTAATTACAGTTCATGTTTAATGTTAAAGTTTAATTTGGTTCATTAAATGTTAGGGGCTTAAAAGACTTGCCAAAAGAAAAGCTTTATTTTTATTTTTCAAGGGGCAAAAAGCTAATTGTTTATTTTTACAAGAGACTCATTCTACAGAAACAGACTCTTCATTCTGGTTAAAACAATGAGGCGACAAGATCCTGTTCAGCCACGGCTCCCCAAGATCCGCAGGCAGATCTGCTTCAATAACTTCCCTGGAGACGTCTTGGCCCACCGGACCGACACAGAGGGTCACTGGTTGACAGTCATGGTAAAAATTGAGGATGTTTTTGTGATTTTGATTAAAGTATATGGGTACAATAACCAGAACCAGAACCTGTTGATGTTGTTTCATCTATCCAATATCATTGATGATTTAAAAAGTCAATACTCTACAGAATTTTTATTAATGGGAGGAGATTGGAATCTGACCCCAAATGAGTGGCTGGATAGAGGCCCGCTAGGATAGAGAGTCCCCAATATAATAAAATCATTAATGATTTTATTGTTAGTAATAATTTACATGATATCTGGAGAGAATTTAATCCAGCCATTAAAGATTTCTCATGGTATAAACCAAATGGAGCATGTAAATCCAGATTAGAGTATTGGTTGGTTAGTGACGATGTTCTCAGTCACTCTACCAAAACACTGATTTCCAAAGCCCCTTTATCAGATCACTGCTTTATAGAGTTAACATTAGAACCTACTAAAAGACAAACGTACCAAGAAGGATTTTGGAAATTATTGCAAAATTATTAGAAAATGAAGATTTCTGCATTAAAGTAAAAGATCTGATAAATGAGATAAAAGAGGATGAATCAATTGTAGGTTACATTAACAAGTGGGAATTTCTTAAATTCAGAATTACAGATTTTAGCATTAAATTTAGTAAAATATTGAATAAACAAAAAAAGAGTATGAAAGTAATTTAATAAAAGAAATACATGTTTGTTGTAGCACTAATGATTTAAACACCTGAAGACGGGGTTAAACTTTCTGAATTACAATCTAAATTAGATCAGCTGTACCTGAACAGAGCACAAGGAGCTTATATTAGATCCCGAGCAAAGTGGATAGAAGCTGGTGAAAAAAATTCATCTTATTTTTTTAATTTGGAAAAAAGTTATCAGAAAAAAATATCTCAAGTCTTTTAATGTAAAGATCCCCAAGCAATTAAGAATGAGGTACATTTATTTTACTCCAAATTATACACTACCAATTTTTCAGAAAAGTACTGTAAATCCTTTTTCAGTTCTATCTCACATTTGATCCCACAAATTAACAAAACTTACAAAGATCTTTGCAATGCGGAGCTTAAAATTGACAAACTTGATGCAGAGATTAAAAAAATGACCTTAAATAAATCTCCCGGTTCAGATGGCCTTACTGTCAATTTTTATAGATACTTCTGGGAGGAAGTTAGAGAAGTTCTGTTTGAAGCGCTGAAAGAATGCATTGAGAGAAAAGAACTGATGACAACAATGAAACAGGGACTGATAATACTGATCCCAAAATCTGGCAAAGACAAAAGACAATTAGATAACTTAAGGCCGATTACTTTATTGAATACGGACTAAGATTTTTTCAGGTTCTATTGCACTAAGACTGAAAAATGGTTTATCAGAGGTAATCAATGAAACTCAATCTGTTTTTTTAAGTGGAAGACTTATTCATAATAACATTCGATTGGTTCTGGATTTATTAGATTATACTGACTATATTGATGATAAGGGTTTTATACTCTTTCTTGACTCAGTTTTTTGACACAGTTGAGCCTTTATCCTTAATACTTTGCAGCATTTTGGTTTTGGTGAAAAATTCAACACCATCATCAAGATGCTCTACTTTGACATAAATAGTTGTGTGTCTTTGGGTCATGGAACTCGCAGGAGATTTAATATTGAAAGAGGAATTGGACAGGGATGTGGCAGCTCACCTCTATTGTTTATTCTGGTTGCTGAGATAGATGTTGGCTGTTTTGATTAAGAATAGTAACTTGACTGGTTTTGACATATTAGGTAATCAGTTAATAATTAGTCAATTGGCTGATGATACGACTTTGTTCCTAAAAGATGAATCTCAAATTCCCTTAACATTGAATATTATCAACGACTTCTCCAAGGCTTCTGGTTTCAAACTAAATTTAGATAAAAGTGTATTATTTGATCTGAAGGATCGATCTACTCTGTCAATATGTGACCTTAATGTGTGTAAAGAGGTGAAATATTTAGGTATTGTTGTGACTAGAGATAAATCTCGCTCTGATAAGCTTAATATAAACGACAATGTAGATAAATGTAAACAAATTTTAAATCGATGGCTGCAAAGAGATCTCTCAGTTTTTGGTAGAATACTTTTAACTAAAATGGAGAGTTATTCTAGACTTATTTATCCGGCTTACTCTTTACCTTTATCAAGTTGTAACATCACACTAAAATAAAGTATCCTGAGAAAAAAACGTAACCTTCGAGAATGAAACATGAGTTAATGAAATACTCTTAATTTTTTCTGTATTGATATGTACACAAGGATGTCTTGTATGTATGTATTTTATTTGTAAAAGTCCACGGAGTAAAAAATATCTGGGTCACAACTTTTACCGGAACTTATAAAAGGAACAAGAGACAATTGGTTTGAGAGAGAGAAGTGGGTGTGGCAGCACGTGGCGACAGGACGCCGAGCGACGGTCCGGGGAGCCCGAGAAATTAGCCCGGAGATACATGATCGTTGGAGGAAAAGCGTTGCCTGATCAGCGACTGAAGGAATAAAAAGTCTCCTGGAGGCCGGATAGAGCCACACGGAGCGATAACCGGACCCGATGCCCTCGCGCTCCAGGCCTGATGAAGGGATCCGCCAAGGAACACAAACGCCGTCCGGCTGAGACCCTTCCATGTTTTTTTCATTGTTTTTTTTATGTGCACGAAGACTAATACATTTTTTGGGCCCCAACGTTGTTTTTTCTGCGCAAACGGAACTTATTTTTTTTTTTGATGGACTAATTATGGACTTTTCGAAGGATTATTATTGATGCAATATCTTCTTTTGATTGATGGACAGTCTGGGGTAATGATTTGGGGTGGGGTTGTTTATCTGTAAAAAATTAAAGAGTGACTGTTATAATGCTATGATGCAAAGAAACAGATGATTGATTATTAAATGTAGCGGCAACTCGTAGCCGCATCAGTAAGCCGACGTGTCCCATCTTTCCTTTTATTGAAATCCTATCGTTTTCTAGCGTTAATTAAGAAAAGCTACAACCATACTCATTTCTGAAGTTCTATAAAAATCAAGTCAAAGAACTCTCTTGAGCGTGTGCAATTCGCGTTTAGACGAGGATTTGTTACAGAGTGGTGGCCCGTACGGGGAACTTTTTTTGAGTATGACGAAATTGATGTGCAGCATTTGAATGTTTTTGTTGTTTGAGGCTTTGTTAAAAACAATCTATGTTTCAGTAAAAGGGATAACTTTATTGACAAAATGGAAGAAATGTCCGATCATCAAATAGATGCCGGAGAGTTAGATGACAGAGGTTCAGGTCCCATTTTAAGAGACGGAAGAAACGGATAACGTCCCAACAGGGGATTCCTGGGTAACACGGAGAAACCCGGTGAGGGAAATAACTTCTTTACTTAGCTCATTGTATGCTTCTGATGAGGAGAATGATGAGGAAGAGGAAGAAGAAATGCCAGGTTTTACACCTGCGGATCTCCCTAAATTTAGAGATGAGCTGACAGCAGTAGTTGAGAAGGTTAGCACTTTAGAGGAGAACTATCAGGACTCAGTGGCCAGTGCCTTAAATCGAGAACAAAATATAAGAACTTATATAGACAGAAGTGTTGAGACATTAGAACAGCGTATGATTACAACCCTGGGTGAGTTTGAGGAAAAGTTAGTTCAGTGTTTACATCGACGTGATGATAGGTGGAAGGTAGAGGTAGAGAAATTGAAGCGCGCCTATCGATCTACTACTACCCAACCCCTAATCAGGGCTGAACGGGAGTTGGACTTTTCTGCTGTTCAAAGGACACCTAAGATGGCACCTTCTACAGTGCAGGCACCACTAGTGTATACTTCAACTTGTCAGAGGCCACCAACATCTCATTCAACACAACTGGCTTCATATAGGCAAAGTGGAGATAATCAAAGTGCATGCTATGGCGACCAAGATCAACCAGCACGAGGGCTTTCCGAAGAGCTGCCAGCTGTACCACCTTCTAGTAGGGGAATATCTACCCTTCACATGGCTGTACCTCTCACTTCTGGGAGAACAGCAGTAGTTTATGCCAAACCTCCCATCCACATGGACTTTCCCACATTTGGAGAGGCACGAGAGGTAGCAGATGTGCTGAACTTTATTGACCAGTGTGAAACATTCCTGTCTGTGAGACCACTCTCTGACCCTGAATTAATTGGGGCTTTGACCGGTGTCTTAAAAGGACCCGCTCACAGCTGGTGGTGTGTAGCCAAGAATCAAATCCAGAACTGGATGGATTTTAAGGAAGCCTTCTATGCTGCATTTCTCCCCCCAGATTACCTCTCAGAGGTGGAAGAAAAACTTCGAGATATGGTGCAGTTACCTGAGCAGTGCCTGAGAGACTTTGCCTTCGACTATCGCGCATTGTGCTTGAGGTGGAAACCTGATATCTCTGAAGCCGAGCTTGTGAGAAGGATCCTAAATAACTGTAATCCTAAACTGGCTGGTTGCCTCCGAGGAACTGTCACCACCATGGATCAGCTGGTTACAGTAGGGTCCCAAGTAGAAAGAGACTGTGCAGGAGCAAAGGCCTATTGGGGGAAGGTTGACCAACAAAAGTCCAAAGGCAAAGCTTCAGCAAAACCACCATCTAAAGGGAACTTCAGAAGACCAGCAGATGTAGTGTCTGTTGTTCAACGAGGGCCGAGGCTGGCGTCCTCACTTTTATATGTTCCTGTAGAGATCAGAGACAAGAAATATTATGCTGTCTTGGATACAGCCTGCACTTTTACACTAATGAGGCATAGCCAGTGGCGGGAAATGACCCGGACAGATGAACATTTAAAACAAGCTGACAACCAAATGTTTGCCCTTGCTAATGGGAAAACATACAGCGCCATGGGCAAAACAACTATTCTCTATTGCTGGCATGGCATGATGTGGTCGTTGGACACTTTTGTGGTTGAAGATACTAACCTCACATTTCCCATTATTCTAGGCCTGGATTTTTTGACGAAAACATCAACCATCATCAACTTAGGTGACCACACCTATGGAGTCAAAGGCCCTAGAGGTTATTCATTTCACCCTTTTGTTGCTCCACCACGAGCAATTTCACTGAGTGTCCTAGCCCATCTCCTCTGAGTCTGATCGTGGCTCTGCCCATTAAGGACACAGATGACTTCCCAGTGATAAGAGGACTAGCGGATTTGAAACAAACCCCCGAAGTTACTCAACTTCTTCAAGCCTGGCCAACAGTGTGCTCTGATACGTTGGGAAAAACATCAATGGAAGTGCATCACATTTACACCACAGATGAGGTGCCAGTTCGATCTAGAGCCTACAGGGTGTCACCCTTTAAACGACAGATAATCAAAGAGCATATTGAAAAAATGCTTCAAGATGGCATCATCGAGCCCTCTCAATCCTCCTGGGCATCACCTGTGGTCCTCGTCCCAAAACCAGACAAGTCATTTAGGTTTTGTGTGGATTACAGGGCCTTAAATGCAAAAACTCGCCAGGATGCTTACCCCATGCCTCTGATTCATGAGTTGCTGGAATCCATGAATGGAGCTTCAGTTTTCAGCACATTGGACTTAAAATCAGGGTACTGGCAAATGGCAGTGGCTGAAGAAAGTAAAGCCAAGACAGCCGTAATAACTCCTTTTGGGCTGTATCAGTTTAAATCTATGCCTTTTGGACTGAAAAATGCAGGTGCCTCATTTCAGAGGCTCATGGAACGAGTGCTTGGAGAGTTGAGAGGAAAAGTGTGTTTTGTCTACATCGACGATGTGATCATTTTCTCTCCCTCACCTGAACAACATATGAAAGATTTGGAGGCAGTTTTTGCCAAATTACATCACGCAAATTTGACCCTCAATTTGGGAAAATGCAACTTTTTTCAATCAGAGCTCAAGTTTTTGGGTCACATAGTGTCTGGGAGGGGGGTTCAAGTAGATGCAAGTAAAAGCTTGGCCATCACAAATTACCCTGAACCAGCAGATAAGAAATCGCTTCAGCGATTCTTGGGGCTAGTGGGCTGGTACCACAAATTCATTGCCCATTTTGCTGACATAGCTGCACCTTTATACCATCTACTTAAAAAAGACAGCAAGTGGGAATGGAGTCCAGACTGCCAGCAGGCCTTTGAAAAGTTAAAACAGGCCCTGGTGGAGGCCCCTATACTTGTGCAGCCTGACTTCCAACTGCCGTTTGAGATACACACAGATGCCAGTGATGTAGGCCTCGGCGCAGTACTTGTGCAAATGACACCTGAGGGCGAGCGGGTCATTGCCTATGCGTCTAGATCTCTGAGGGGTGCGGAGTGTAATTATTCAACCTCAGAGAAAGAGTGCCTGGCTGTAGTGTGGGCAGTTGAGAAGTGGCTGCATTTTATAGAAGGATCCGAATTCACGCTATATACTGACCACGCAGCATTGACTTGGGCATTCAATTGTCCAAAGGCATCCTCTCGTTTGACCCGGTGGGTGCTTCGGCTGCAAGAATATCACTTCAAAGTTCAATACAGAAAAGGGCTACATAATTTGGTTCCTGACGCACTGTCAAGAGCAGTGTATAAAACCGACATGGCGTACGTTGCAGCAGTCATGTCCAAATCTGAATCAGAGTTGCCTTTGTCACTGGCTGAAATCAAAATGGCTCAGGAGAAAGATTCTACTCTGCTTGCCATGGTCCAGACGTCTGCTGATAAAGACCCCAACAGAATAGGGTTCTGTCAAGTACAGGATGTCTGGTACAGGAAGTCCATTATCAAGAACCAAGGTGAAAAGTTTCAGCTGGTCGTACCCAAGTCTATGATAAATCAGTTTCTAAGTTACTTCCATGATCATCCTCTAAGCGGGCACCTAGGGAAATTAAAAACCCTGTTAAGGATACTGGAAGTAGCCTGGTGGCCCTCAGTCAGAAAAGATGTCTGGGCCTACATTAAAGCCTGTGTCACCTGCCAAAAATATAAACCTGACAACAAAAAGCCTGCAGGGCTCATGCAGCCTACCCCAGTAACCGAACCATGGGAGAAGATCGGGGTTGACCTGATGGGTCCTCTACCTCGCAGCAAGAATGGAAATAAATACCTGCTAGTGATCATCGACTATTTTACCAAGTGGATAGAGGTGTTTCCACTCAAAGACAGCAAAGCTCAGAAAATTACCAGCATCTTGAAGAATGAAATATTTACCCGCTTTGGTGTCCCTCAAGAGTTGGTATCAGATCGGGGCCCACAGTTTACAAGCCATGAGATGGAAAAGTTCTGTCGCACATGGGGGGTGATTCAAAAGTTCACTACAAGTTATCATCCTCAAGCCAATCTCACTGAAAGGTCAAACCGAACAATAAAGACCATGATCGCCTCCTTTGTGGGAGAACACCATTCCAACTGGGACCAATGGATCCAAGAGTTTCGGTTTGCCATCAATGCCGCTCAGCATGAGACAACTGGAAGGTCTCCTGCAGAGCTCACTCTGGGTCGACCTCTTAAAGGCCCATTGGAGAGAATCATTAGTCACTCTCCTAGCCCTCAACAGACGCCCTATAAACTTCTGGATAGACATAAAGAAATGACTGAACAGGTTAAGCGGAAGATAGGGTTGAACCAGGTCAGACAAGCTAAGTATTATAATGCCCGTAGGAGAAGTGTACAGCTCTTTCCGGGAGACTTGGTCTGGGTTCGGACTCATCCCCTCTCCAAAGCTACTGACAAGTTTTCCTCTAAGTTAGCGCCTAAATGGTCAGGTCCAGCAGTAGTGAGGAAGCAACTGGGTCCTGTGAATTACCAGATACAGTGGACAGACCAGAATAGAAAAACGGATACGGTAAATGTGGTGAACTTAAAACCCTATTATGGAGTTCAGGTCCAGGTGCCTCCGGCGGGGGGGGGGGGATCTGTAACATCACACTAAAATAAAGTATCCTGAGAAAAAAACGTAACCTTCGAGAATGAAACATGAGTTAATGAAATACTCTTAATTTTTTCTGTATTGATATGTACACAAGGATGTCTTGTATGTATGTATTTTATTTGTAAAAGTCCACGGAGTAAAAAATATCTGGGTCACAACTTTTACCGGAACTTATAAAAGGAACAAGAGACAATTGGTTTGGGAGAGAGAAGTGGGTGTGGCAGCAAGTGGCGACAGGACGCCGAGCGACGGTCCGGGGAGCCCGAGAAATTAGCCCGGAGATACATGATCGTTGGAGGAAAAGCGTTGCCTGATCAGCGACTGAAGGAATAAAAAGTCTCCTGGAGGCCGGATAGAGCCACACGGAGCGATAACCAGACCCGATGCGCTCGCGCTCCAGGCCTGACGAAGGGATCCGCCAAGGAACACAAACGCCGTCCGGGTGAGACCCTTCCATGTTTTTTTCATTGTTTTTTTTATGTGCACGAAGACTAATACATTTTTTGGGCCCCAACGTTGTTTTTTCTGCGCAAACGGAACTTTTTTTTTTTTTGATGGACTAATTATGGACTTTTCGAAGGATTATTATTGATGCAATATCTTCTTTTGATTGATGGACAGTCTGGGGTAATGATTTGGGGTGGGGTTGTTTATCTGTAAAAAATTAAAGAGTGACTGTTATAATGCTATGATGCAAAGAAACAGATGATTGATTATTAAATGTGGTGGGCAACTCGTAGCCGCATCAGTAAGCCGACGTGTCCCATCTTTCCTTTTATTGAAATCCTATCGTTTTCTAGCGTTAATTAAGAAAAGCTACAACCATACTCATTTCTGAAGTTCTATAAAAATCAAGTCAAAGAACTCTCTTGAGCGTGTGCAATTCGCGTTTAGACGAGGATTTGTTACAAAGTAAAATAATTAAGAATATTAACAGTTTAAATTTCAACTTTATTTGGAGAAATAAATGTCATTATATTGCAAAACAGGATTTGATTAAATCATATGAAGATGGTGGAGCCAATGCCATAGATTTTGATGTTATGACTGGAATGTTAAAAATAAAATGGCTCAAATTGTGTTTGCAGAATCTAAATGCCATTTGGTTTGTTATTCCCAATATGGTCTTTAAAAATTTGGGTGGACTTGATTTTCTGTTAAGATGTGATTTTGATATTAGAAGATTACCTGTTAAACTTTCAGATTTTCATCAACAGGCTCTTTTGTATTGGAAGCTCATCTTTAAACACAACTTCACTCCACATAACACTCCAATTTGGAACAATACATATATATTGATCAATAGAAAATCGTTTTTTATTGAGAACTGGTTTCGTAAAGGTGTGTGGGCTGTTGCTCACTTTTTGGATGCAAATGGTAACATTTTACAGCATCTGAGTTTTGTGATAAATTTCAATTATATTGTACCCAGGCAAAATACAAAAAAATCATCAAAGCCTTCCCTCGTCAGCTTATATCCATGGTCAGACAAGATTTATTGTATTCTAAGGTTTGTCCTCGTTTAAGGACTCTTGATTGAAAATGTTGATTTTTGTGACGTCAAATCCAATAATAAGTTTATAAGAAGCTGTTTATCCAGTTATTATGCCACCGATGTGCTTAAAAGAGAGAATATTCTTAGAGACTTTAACAAAGAACAAATTAAAAAGATTAGATCAAAATATTTATGTTTTTCACTTCCTGCCAAAATAAAAAATATGCAATTTAAAATTTTAAACAAAATCTATCCAACTAACAACTTCCTGAGACACAGATTTAAAATGGGTGTGAATAAGTGTGAATAAAGTTACTGAAGATTTAAATCACCTGTTTTTCACGTGTGACGTGGTTCAGTCTTTAGCAAGATCTTCATCAGTTTATTCTCAGCCATGGTTTACAATTAGCAGATATAACCATACAAGATGTTAAATTTGGTATCTTCATCAGTGATCACCTCATTGAGACTATGGAATAAATAATGTTTTATTGTTAGCTAAATTTCATATAAATGTTGCTTCTCTAAAACCATTCCTAGCTTTAGACAGTGGATGAATGATTTAAAATTGTTTTATAAATCTTTATGTCTAGTGAAGTCAAAACATGCTTTTAAGTTGTCCAATTTTTTGAAACATTTCATACTTTAATATTCTGCCCTGTTGTATGTTTTTTTTCATTTTCTTTTATATAATTTGTCTTTATTCATTTTATTTTTATTTCATTTTCTTTTCCCCTGTCCGAGTTGTCTGCCTCTGTTGACAAGACAACAGAGGCAGACAACTCTTAAAATTCACAATTTTCGCTTGACAGATGCCGCTTTAGACTTTAAATTCATTAGAATTTAAAGTCTAAAGACCTTTCACAATGTGTTCTTGCATTATTACTTTGTCATTACCATTATATAACTTAAAAAGGGCCTCAAAAGAACTATATTATCGTTTGTTGAGAACTTTGGAATTTAAAATGTTTCATGGTGACAGACATATTCACACATCCTCCAGAATCTTCAGATTAAACTGTTTGTGTCTGGACTCCATTTCATTGACCCTTAAATAAATATAAACCTCGTCTGCAAACCAGGACAAAACCTGCTGCTCCTGTTTGTCTTCATTTTAAGTTGATTAATGTAGATGGTAAATATATTCAGATGGTTTAGATTTTCACAAGCAGTAAATTTATTTCTCAATTGATATTTTGACACAATTGATAGCTAATAAACACATTTTTAAGAAAATAAATACTTTATGCATTTATAGCACCACTGCAAAACAATTAATGTAAAACATTTGATAAATATAAAAAGAAAAAATTCTACATACATTGTGATTCAAGGAATGAATTCATTCAGTGTGTCTATGTAAATGTGTGTCTGTCCCTATCAAATAAACTTTAATAATAATAATGTTCTGTCACAGTCAGGTCTGTCAGTGCATCAACTGCTCAGGAAAATCAACAATTTTTCTAACTGTGTATCTGTACTTTTTTCTGCATCTTCAGCCAATCAGCAGCTGAGATTCTCGGAGGTTCAACACCAAAATCTGAAGCTTCAAACTGAGCCGTTGACTGAACCAAGACGCCTTTCAAACTACTACAACCTGCTCTGTTGGTAGATGTTATGGTGTCTCCTCAATCTGTACAGACTATAGTCAATATTTGAACATCCATGTAAGTTTTAAGACATTTCATTGTTAAGGTACAGGAGACTAAGTGGTCTGAAAAAGGACCACTGGGTGGCGCAATGGTTCGCTGGCTGGAAAAATATCCAGGCAAACCCAGAAGCAAGTCCTGGTGGTTTGTCCTCTGAAGTAAGTTGGAGGCTTGCAGGCTTTAACTTTTAATGAGACATGGAGTAATTATAAATAATTTCAGGTTACGTTTTATATGTCTGGTATTTTGATACTCTGCCATCTTCATATGTTTCTGTTAGCGGGAGCTAATGTTTATGTCAGCTATGCTATGTTAGCATAGCTGACATAGCTGATTTCTTTGCTATATTTAGCAACATTTCCGAAACACAAAAAGTTAATATCGGCCAAAATTAGAATTGGCAGTTCAGGCTTTTTAAAGATCGCTGATTTCTCCCTCTCTCTAGCCTATTTAAAGAGAACAGAAAAATGGCAAATAAAAAATAATACTTACAATTTCAAGACGTTGTGGACTCACCATGCATGTGACATCATCAGAACTGATGATCATTGGGACCAGATGCCTGGGGTGGAAAAATATTTATGCGTGTCTTTTTTGCCTGTTTATGTTGGAAGTAAGAAAAATAGTCAGCAATGTCATAGAGTCAGTTGATGTTGGTATTAACTATGAAGCTGTTTTAAGTGTGGACTTAAGGAGACAAACTACCTTAAAATCTTTCCATCCATGATCTGAACACACTGATCCTTGCAGGGTGGTGAGGGGGGCTGGTGGTGCCCATGTCCAGCAGCCATCAGATGAGAGGCAGGTTCACCCTGGACAGGTCACTAACAGGGTCCTGAAGGTCAACAACAAATAAAAAAAGGAAAGAAAAATGTTAAATTAACAAGAAGAGAAACATTATTTCCAGTTACCTTTAAATCAAATCATGTTTATTAAGCACTTAGTGTTGGTAACAGCAGTTTTTGTTGTTGAAAGTATAGCTAGCTCCAAACAGTCTCCATGCAGTTATAACATGAAGCTGAATTATTACTATAATATTAATCATACAAGTCACAATAAAATTGATAAAATAATTATTTAAGAAACCAACATAAGTTATATATCTTTACTGATTATAATTAAATGAAGATAATTAATAAGCAAACTTACCACAAGCTAGCAACACTTAGCAGCCTTCGTCCTCTGGGCTCCTTTTGTGACACACATTTCATTTCCATCGGTTGTTGTCCCGTTGTGTTGTCGTCTAACTCGGATTAGGACGTCACAAGCTTGAATTTAACTAAAGTTTTTTCTTCTCTTTGTGCCATTTTTTTAAATAAATGAAAATGTGCAATACCGCCACCATGTGGTCTGGAGTGTCAACTGAAGCTAATGCCGTTGATTATAAGGTTTTTACATCACACATCTGAAAATTGATTGGGTACTTTCTTAAAAAATACATCATGATTATCCTTTTCTTATTGTATGCAGTTTTAATAAATATTAAAAGCTTTTTAAAGCACTTAAAAGTTCATACATATTCATTCATATTTTGTTCACTTCAAGTATACTTTTATTTAATATATTAAAAGTGTATTTTGGTACAATTATGTTTAAGTGTGTTTAAAGTTCTAATTTCGAAATTGGTACAAGTGTATTTTTAGTATACTTCAGATATACTTATAGGTAGTACACTTAATAATTAGCATACTTAATGTGTACTTTCAAAAATGTAAGTATGTTTGAAGTATACTAAAGTATACTTTTTTACCAGGGTACTTCAACTGAAATATTGATTTCTGGAGTTTTTTTCTACCATGTGTTTTAAACTACAGAATAAATTAATTGTGAACCATGTTTAATGCTTATAATAACATTTTTACACCTAAGATGTACATATGTTTCTACGTAGATTCTTTTGTATAATTTTTAAAGATGCATTAAGGAATTTGATGAAATGTTTCTCTGTTTGATATGCCCAAACTGGAAATTAAAAAAATGTTTTTTTTTTTCCTGATTAGTAACCTCACCATAATTACATTTCACTGACAACACTCTTCAAAGTTACTTTGTGAAAAAACAGTTATTTTTTTTACTCAATGAGGTGTTTAAAAATGAAATCAAAGGCTATTTTGGCAATGCCTACTTCACTGTCTGCACTAAAGCTTATGCTTATGCTACGCTCCATAAATATTGTCTTTTTCAATAAGGATATATTTTTTAATTACATTCATATTTTTTCCATTATGGGTGAGAATTGGAATCTGATAAGAATCAGCAGCAAACGGTGCATCTCTAACTTTTTGTTGCTGGGTTACGTGGACATATAAATGCTAAGAAACCACAAATATCTGACCATTTAAAATCCAGCCACAATACTCCTCTGATTCCTTTTGTATGCACATCTGACCCTCTACCTTCTGAAACTGGGATGAGCCAGGGTACTTTCTGTCTCACGTTAACAGCTGGGCATCCATAGAGAAAGATATAAAGACTTGGCACACGGGATACAATATCTTCACTTTGTTTTATTTATTTTTGTTTGTCCCCTTACATTTTGCCTCAAATTCAATTTGGATTTTGAAGAACATAATCATTATGTGTAAATAACAAACTAACAAATAATTGAAAACAAAGTATTTTGCGCTCTCATTGTTGTACAAAGTGTGTTTGTTCCTTCATGTCCACAGAGGTGCTTCATATGTGTCAAACTTCTACCTCAGTTTGAACTCTTCTAGAAAAAGATTTAAAAATATAATAATATCTATCAGCAATATTGTTATAGGAGGAAGTGTTTATCATGTTGTCAATTCTGGGAAAGATGGGACTGAATTTTACATACCAAACATTTTTATGTGGACACAAACTGCACAGACCTGTCTTTGTTAAAGGTGACTTTGTGACATTGCAGAGTAATACTTGCTGATGTTTCTCTCGTTGTAAAGGATCGTTGATCACCAGTTCATACTGCTCAGGAGCTCCCAGTTGGGAAAGTTGTGCTTTCAACACACAGTACAGCTAAACTGAAAACTGTCCAGTTGGAACACTTCCACTCATTGTTAGTGAAGGACTAAATGCAACAACTCACTTGAACAGTGACATGTATATGTGTGTATTGTTATGATATATATATATATATTATATATTATAATATATGTGTGTGTGTGTGTGTGTTAACATACTGTCCACATGTCCATGCTGTAATAAAATGTGATCTGCAATCTGACTAGTGATGATGGTCTTTTTTTAATCTTTAATATAACTAATAACTACCCCTAATCCAGGGCTTCTGTGTTTTTTTGTGTGTGTATGCATGTGTGTGTGTGTGTGTGTGTGTGTCTGCTCTGTCTATTGAAACCCCCGGTCAGTTGGAGCAGAGGGCCTTTCAAACTGATATTCTGCTAGTGTTTCTTTCTCCCTGTCTCAGTGTCTCATGCAGATTATGGTCTCGATTCTTTAAAAATCTGTTCTATTCTCATGTCTTCACTAGAGCTCAAACTTAAAAACTAGAGTTTAACCATTGGAACAGTCTCGGATTCATTAAGACAGCAGGGTGGCCACAAAATTCTGTAAATGCTAATTTCCATCCATCCATCCATCCATTTTCTTCCGCTTATCCGGGTCGGGTAACGGGGGCAGCAGCTTCAGAAGGGAGGCCCAGACTTCCCTCTCCCCAGCCACTTCTTCCAGCTCCTCCAGGAACCCCAAGGCGTTCCCAGGCCAGCCGAGAGACATAGTCCCTCCAGCGTGTCCTGGGTCTTCCTCGGGGCCTCCTCCGGTGGGACGTGCCCGGAACACCTCACCAGGGAGGCGTCCAGGAGGCATCCTGACCAGATACCCGAGCCTCAACTGGCTCCTCTCGACGTGGAGGAGCAGCGGCTCTACTTTGAGTCCCTCCCGGATGACCGAGCTTCTCACCTACTCTAAGGGAGAGCCCAGCCACCCTGTGGAGGAAACCCATTTCGGCCGCTTGTATCCATGATCTCGTTCTTTCGGTCATGACCCAAAGCTCATGACCATAGATGAGGGTGGGAACGTAGATCGACCGGTAAATCGAGAGCTTCGCCTTTTGACTCAGCTTCTCTTCACCACGACGGACCGGTACAGCGCCGCTTCACGGCAGACGCCGCCCCAATCCGCCTGTCGATCTCCTGCTCCCTTCTTCCCTCATTCGTGAACAAGATCCCCAGATACTTAAACTCCTCCACTTGAGGCAGGACGACCCCCTGACCCGAGAAGGCACTCTACCCTTTTCCGGCTCAAGACCATGGCCTCGGATTTGGAGGCACTGAGCCTCATCCCGGCCGCTTCACATGCTAATTTCATAATTTAATTTTCATATTTTACAATCATTGTATTGTGAATTCCCTTTAAAGGTATGTCCCAATAAGCCAATAATGCATTATATATGTGAACAAACATGTCTTTTCAAACTTCACATGGACATTCTTCAAAACAACAACTAAAAAAGATGCATTTGAATAAATGTACCATATCATAAATTGCATCTGAAACGTCAAGTTATTTCACACACATTTTATTTTACATAGTAAGATTAGCATTTCTTTCTGAACAATTACAATTTTAAGTGGAACATCAAAATTAACAACATTCAGCAGTGGAAATTTGGCAAGACAGAAAGTTTGGCAGAGAGAGAGAGAGCTACTGGTTATTCTAAACACAAATGAGCTTTATCTACTAATTGTGTTTCATCAGAATACACATGTAACATTTACAAAGCAGTGACCACAGAGCCAAAACATAATTACAGGGAACTTTCAGTACAACATTCAAGTTTAGAGCTTTAAGAGAGGAATGACAGTTTAGTTAAATCTGACTCTAAAAGTCACATGAAGCAAGAAGTTTCAGGTTTCCTTCAATGCTGTTAATAGTTGTTAATGGGCACACACCAATTTCCATAAACTGTGTTTGAATTTCTGTGACATATATAACATTAAAAGGTATGTAGTACTGAAAAGACAACCCTAAGTTTAAAGCTGTCAACATATGGTTTCTACTGATATTACAAAGCTTTAAAAAGATGTTTTAAACTTGAAAGTGATTCCAGTAGTCATAAGTGAAAGATGTTCAATGGATCCATGTAGCCAACTTTAAAATACACAGATCTTGAAGTTAGATTTTATAAGACCATGTTGCATATTGTGCATCTATTAGACCATGAAACACAGAGCTAATAACTCAATCTTTCATTTATCATTATTTCCATTGTTTTGCATATATGTGATGTTAACGCAATTTAGAAAGGGTAAAGGAGTTTAAGTTTTTGGGGTTTGTTGATGGATGAAATTCTCACTTGGAGTATTCATATTCAAAAAGTAGTGGATTAAATGTAAGAGAGTTTTAAATGTTATGAGGTGTTTGGTGGGGAGAGTGGGGCACTGAGAGGAAAGCGTTGAAAACAATATATACGGGTTTAATAAGATCTGTATTAGATTATGGTAGCATCAGAAACACTTCTTAAAAAATTAGATATGATTCAGTATCAAGCCTTGAGGTTGTGTACAGGAGCCATCAGAACAACTCCAATCTCAGTTTTGTTAGTTGAAATGGGGGAAATACCACTTTACCTTAGAAGAAGATTACAGCTAAGAATCTTATTCTCCAATAAGATTCTCCAATAAGATAACCTTAGCTGTAATCTTCTAAGGTAAAGTTAGAAAGGTATTTAAAGGGTCATTATAAAAACCATCCTGGTCAAGAAATTTTAAAACCTAGTTGGGAAAAGGGGAAAAAGACTTTAAAGTCCTTTGGTTGGGAGATGGAAAGCGACGTGAAAGATTTTGAATAATTGTCTACAAATATGAGTCAAACAGTTCCTCTATCACTGGTCCATCCAGCTCTTTTTCATGAAATCACTGTGGACTTATCGTTGGAGAAGAGGAAAAATAAATCCTTCAGAATCATACTGAGTGCAATCATATATAGAAAATAAATATATAGATAATAAGTACATTGGTTATGTTCAAGTGTTGGTTATGTTTCAAGTGTAAGTTAGAATGTAGACTTATGAAGAATAAGTTACAGTTAAAAATACAAGATGTTTTGGGGAATTATTCTCCTTAAGAAAACTAAACTGATAGAAAGGATATAAGATTTTTTTTTCTTTTTTGGGGGGAGATTATACAAGTTGCATTCTGATCCACACTCCATACCAGTAGGTGGCACTAATGCACACCTTTAAGTTGCTTGCCAATCGCCATTAAACAAGAAGAAGACGATTGCAGTGCCTCTTGGCCAATTGGGCAGCATGCATGGATCATGTTTGGACAAAAAAAAATACACCACCAGATGGTCCAGAAATGGACAAACATCTATGTCTTATTTTGTGTGTAAACAGTATAAAATGAAATAAACTTCTGTGCCTCATTTATGTTACTCATATATGAACATGTTGCATATTAGCAATATCAAATGAATATATTTTAATACAGCATTTTTTTAATATAGATTTTTTTAAAATACAGCATTAAAAGTATTAATGATTGAGGCGGGGTTTATTTTTAAAGACATAAGTGCTATCCAATGGGCACACATCAGCCAACCAATCACATCTCAATGATAAACTGTGATGTCATTGTATTTCATCCAATGACTGAGAATCCACGTGGGTCTGCTGAAGCGCCTTTGCATATGCTAGCTAGGCTATTTGTATGCTAAGTAGAGTCGTTAGCTCCTCCCCCTCCCCCTACCTGGGATTCCACAATTGACAGATTGAGGAATCGCTTACATATAGTAAGATAATTGGAGGAATGTCTCTTACATATCCATCACTTCAAGCTGGAAATCATGGATTTGTGCTTAGGAAAATATGTGTTTTAGGTTTTCATTAGAGGTTAAATTCTGGCAAATGAGAGTCTGCCCAGCCTGGGCACAACACTGGAAGCATGCAGTTAGGAAGTTCTGTGAATGGTGCCTTGGCTGAACCCCTCCTTGTGCATCCCAATATATGAAAATACTCTCATTTATGTTTTGTAGCTGTGTTGAAATTGTTTTATGGTTTGTACGCTCCAAAACCCCTGTGGTGTACCACCACATATACTCTTAGAATGCTTATGAGATGACCACTCCCCATTGACAGGACATGGAGTAGAAATTTTATTTCCAGTTTAACTGATAGATTTTCTTATTCTTAATATTGTTATTACTGTGTTTTCTGCTGCTGTTGTCATTACTGAGCAATTTATTTAATCGGTTTACAATATAACTGCTTTGATAAAGACAGAATTCTGTCATACTTCCTGAGTTCAATATAATAAGGAAAATATTTAAAATTAAACTGACTTGAATAAAATATTGATTTGGGGATCTGTCCTGAAACTTTGGAGTAGCTGATTTTTAAGAATAGAGGGAAGTAAATAGCTTTTTGAAAATCACCTTTAATGCTCCTTTTTTTAGCACCAACGACTGTTGCTATTTTCACAAATGTAGTTTATGATACATGCATATTTCAGTCATTCTGTGTGATGCATTAATAGATTAACATTTATATTCTGTAGCACAAATACACAATTTGAGGTAAAGCTAGGTAGTTGGGAGGAAAGTGAAAATAAATTAGTTTTGTTTTCAGGGTAGAGAAAATCATAACTGCTCCCTGTTATTTTATACTTTGTAAAAAGCACAGCTTACACAAACATTGTTTGTATGAGAAAGGCCCAGATGTGTCAGTGTCAGTTGGAGCTTCAGGGTGTTGTTGGCACCCCACCCTCAGTCAGGTTCTTGAAGTGGACAGATAGAGACTCTTCCTCGGGGTTTGGGGGACGTCTGTACTCCTCCCTGGTGATCAGGTAAACTAGCAGCACCCCATAAAACAGCAGCATGATCCCCAACATGTTGGCCAGCACCCCTTCTGGGGCAAACAGAGAGTACGTATCCCTGCGAACAGAAATAAAAACTATAATATAGTGAAGATGGCATGCATAAGTTTTCATGCCCTTTTAACTTTTTCCCATATCACATTAAAACTACAAAGTTTTACCTATTTTACATCATAGACCAACACACCATCATACATGAGTGTGATATGGAAGGTGTGTGAAGTGTGTGAAGTGATACATTGTTTCAGGGTGAAATGAACTCCTCCCAGTGGGACATGCCTGGAACACCTGACCAGGGAGGCGTCCAGGAGGCATCCTGACCAGATGCCCGAGCCTCAACTGGTCCTCTCGATGTGAAGGAGCAGCGGCTCTATTCTCAGTCCCTCCCGGATGGCCAAGCTTATGTCTCACCTTATGTCTCAAGGAGAGCCCAGACACTCCAGGGACAAAACTCATTTTGACCGCTTGTATCCGTGATCCTTGTTCTGTCAGTCATGACCCAAAGCTCATGACCATAGATGAGGGTAGGAACGTAGATTGACCGGTAAATCAAGAGCTTCATCTTTTGACTCGGCTCTCTCTTCACAACGACGGATTGGTACAGAACCTGCTTCACTTCAGACCCTGCTCCAATCCGTCTGTCAATCTCCCACTCCATTTTTCCCTCATTCGTAAACAAGAACCTGAAATACTTAAACTATTCCACTTGGGGTGGGATATCCTATCTGACCCGGAGAAGGCGGTCTACTCTTTTCCATTTCAAGACCATGGTCTCGGATCTGGAGGCACTAATCGTCATCCCAGCAGCTTTATACTCGGTTGTGAACAGCTTCAGTGAAAGTTGTAGATCATGACTTGATGAAACCAGTAGAACCACATCATCCACAAAAAGCAGAGATGTAACCCTAAGGCCACCAAAACGGATCCTCCTGGCTGTGCCTAGAAATTCTGTCCTGTGCATGAAACAAGTACTTTATCAACAAGTACATAAAATGAAAAGCCACTCAGCCAGGAAAACGCCGTTACTTTAAAAGAAAAAGAAAATAATCTGTTTAGATTAATTTTTTGCCCTGTGGTGTGATGACTAAAATTTAACTGATTGGCCATAATGATCATCGTTATGTTTGGAGGGAAAAGAGGGAGGCTTGACAGCCTCAGAACGCCATCCTGATTGTGAAACATGTGGATAGCAGCGTTATTCTGTGGGGCTGTTTTGCTGCACTTCACAACTTAGATGGCATCATGACGAAAGAATGTGGAAATACTCGAGCAACATCTCAAAACTTTAGTCAGGAAGTTAAAGATAATGTTTTTAGCCCTAACTCTGTGGCTAAATGAAGTTAAAGCAGGTCTTCTCTGCTAATGGCTAATTTGAGGTCTTCCATTTGGAAAGTGCTCAAACTTTCCCTAATCCTAACCATTGGGAAAAAAATATAAAGACCCATTTGAGGTCTTCCAAATGGACAATGACTAAAGCCTACAGCCAAACTGGTTTCAAAGTGGCCATCACAAAGCCCTGATCTCAGTCCTATCAAAACTTCATGGGCAAAGCTAAAAAGGCATGGGAGAATAAGGTGGTCTACAAACTTCTCTCAGTTCTACCAGGTTTGTCAGGAGGAATAACCATTGATAGGAGTGGCCATAATTACTGATAAGCTTCTCAATTATTGTGAGAAGCTTATCCAAAACATGTACCAAAAGGCAATGGTACTAAATACTCGTAAAGTTTAAGTAAACTTTTGACTTGTAAGGAATTAATAAACATTGCTGTAAAAAATCTCTCACACATTACTCTGGTATTTAGTAAATAGAAAAAATTTTGATGATCCTAATTAACTTAACATGAAAAAAATGCTTATGTGTGATTTTATTTAGTGTATGTAAGCTTCTGGTTTCAACTGTCAAAACATATTATTTTTGGTTGCTTAACGCGTATTTTTGAGCAGTTTGTTGTAATTTGATATTTGGGTCTCTATAATTACTACATTACCCGCATTGGATCTTTAAAGAATATTTTATCTTATTCAAATATTTTCAAAAGTCTCTTGCTTTTAAATATTGTGTGTTGCACAAATCTTTAACACTTACTCCCCCTGCAGGTTTTAACCGGAGGCGCTCTGGGGTTGTCATGCAAACAAAGCATCTTGTTTATTTGAACCATGCAGCCCCCCCCCCCCCCAAAAAAAAACCCAAAAAAACAACCTTCTATAATCAAAGACAGTGCTTACTATAGTTGGCACATACTGGCAGAGACTTACGTAATGCTGAACAGGAGTTTCTCTGTGGTGCCAAGCAGGCTCGTCCCTATGGCCATGACCAACAGAGTGAGGCCACAGAACACATGGATAGGGAGGTATGTGGCTCGTAACCATGACGATGCAACAGGAAAAAGGAAAAACAGCAAACCTAACACCCACTGGGATAAACAGACACATAAATAATAAGTCTGCTTTTCTTTTAAGTAGACTTAACACGTATATAAAATACAATATAATTATATGTATTGTATGTAGGTCAGTGCTTGGCAAAAACATTCCTGAATATTTTCACGTTTTGTGATGAAAAACCAAGAAACATACATTTTTTATTGTGAAGTGGAAGGAAAAAATATCTCAAAAATGTGTAGGATTCAAGCACTTTAATAATTTTAGACAATAACAGCCAGTAACTATGTAGTAATGCTTTTATTCTACTGACATCTTTTGCCCATTAGTCTCTAAATAAATAATATAGAAACATTATATGTAATATAAATAGTTATTTATTTACATTACATATAAATAAATAATTATATAACTGTATACATAATTATTATATTTTGGTGTAGCCCCACTTTCCACCACATGGTGATAGTGTATTCAGGGTGAGATGACAAATTAGGTTTTTGAAAATTGCATTTTGCCATAAGATCAGAAAGTTTACTTTTTGTGACAACATACACCATGTTGCAGAGATTGTTCCTAGACAACTTGCAGCAACTTGAAAACAGAACTTTGCCTGCTGTGTTATGGTGCTCTCTTTTCAAAATAAAAGCGCATCGCTGGTTAGTTTGATTAATCCTTTTCTCCTGCAGCTTTAAAAATGTAAAACTTTGTGTTAATTGATTAGCTAAAGGAAATCATGAATCTGAAAAAAAAAAAAAACATTATGTGGGGAAAAAGTTCTGTAAACCACATATGTGGCACCTCAATCAAAATTGCTGACATGCAAAAAATCACAATGACATTTTAAGTTAACTTCCATTGCAATCAAACTCTATAAGAGAGTTTGACTGTGAATGTAAGAGAGTTGTAGTGACTATTTGTCCCAAAACTTAAATTCAAAAATCAAAAAACTCAAAACTCAAAGGTGACCAAAACAAAAGTGAATCCAACTCAAATAGTCACTTGATGCACCGTGGATTCTGGTTTACGCAGCACGAAGGATCAAAAAGGTCAAAATATAGTTCTTTGGTTTTATTTCACAGATCAGGCAAAAAGCTTCTGCTTCTGCTCATAGGAGAGAACAAGTACAGGAATAGTCCTGTACTTGTTCTCTGACTGACGATTAGCGACTGACGTCACTGATTCTGGTAAAAAAAGAACCTTATGACCACCCATATGCATAATAAGCTACCTAAGAGACTCACCTATTTATAAGATGAAATACCCACATCCCAACCTGAAATTAATTAACTACTTAACTACCTAATCAAAGAACTTATTATAAACAACAAATTAACCAAAAATTCTAATGATAAATCAACTAGGAAATAAACAAAAAATAATAAACTAAACAATTTAAATTCTAAGACTTAACAAAAAAATGGGAAAATAGCTCCTGCAAGCTTGATAGTGAATGTAATAGAGTTTGATAGCACGTGTAAGAGAGTTTGTAAGTTTTGGCCCTTGGGGCCTCTCATAGCTTTGTGATTGGTTTGTTCTCCCAGCTTTAAATGTATAAAACTATAAATGTACTTTTTAGGAATAAATTTGCTCTGGCAGTGAAATGCTCAGAGCAAAAGTGATGCTTGCATCCAGAGTAAAAAAAGCAAACAAAAAATAACTTTTTTTTGTATTATAAATTTTTCTGAAAGGGCCAGCTTCAGGGGGCTAGTAAAGCATGGTGGGCCACCAGGCTTGTAATACACTGAGGGAAACCCTGCTTTCATACAGAAGCTCAGTGTGGAGCCATTTAAGCAATGGTTGAAATGCAGAGGTCTCAGTGTGTGGAAATAAGGCACTGATTGCCACGTTCCTGCTTGGAAATTAGTGTTCTAAAAGTTTGATGTCATTTGCGATCAGTGCCATTGGACAACAATGAAAAGACATCAGTTGTACACTATTTTAATTGGTGGTGTAAGACTACAGGGAGTTTGATAGAATTACACTTTATGAGTACATCTAATACCATGGTATTAATATTAAATGGTATTAAATGAAATGAATCATTTTCATTTGTGCACTACTTTGTGGCTGTACACATTTTCGAAGAGTCAAAAGCATTAAAATAGTTTTTGCAAGGCATTGCAAGCACGTGAGTGTGTGCGTTTATACCTGTAAGCAGAAGAGGATTAGGGTGGCCATGCCACACCAGCTGTGAAGAGAGTACATGTCTGGGATCTTGGCTGCTCTGTGAAAGTCAAACACAGCTACAACCCCTGCACACACACAATATTTTACAGGACAGTTTCATGAAAGGAAGTAATAATTTTTTCCATCCAATGTTAAAGTTTATTGAATCAAATGTCTCTTACCTATGATACTGATGATGAGGGCGAGCAGGTGAATAATGCCATGAAGCAGCTTCACGTGCTTTTTTGCTTCATTACAAAAAACTCTGTAAACTAAAATGGCTAAAAAGAAAGAAACAGGTCTTCATCAGGTGTGAATAACATTAATGGTTAAAATTTATTACACATACTAATGGATACAAATGCTTGTATTTCTTTACTGGTTTTATAAGTGACCCATGCACTGTGTTTTTCAGGTCCAACGTTTTAATCTATGTTTTTAAGAATTAATGTTTGTAATTGCTGCATGATTTTCATTAATCTTTGAGTTTCTGTAATTTTCCCAAAGAAGATTAAAATCATGACCCGGACCAAACCTTGAATGATGCTGACCCATTCCATCACCCCCATTAAAGTGAAGGCTGTGTCTGGTAGAAATAAGTTTCCATGGAGAAATGCTCAAACAGATCAACCAGACAACTTTGCTGTAGGGCCGAATGTAAATGGCATAAAACTCAACTTCACGTTTATTATGAAATCTATAAACTGTGTAGCTATCACTCAGCACTAAAACATGCAAGGGAAACATTCTTTGCAGAAATCATAAACAAAAACTAACAATGCTTGAGCTTGATTTGCAACAGTTGACAGGCTCAAAACCCTCCAGTGACTGACCTGAAATTAAAAGAGGCCTGCAATGAATTTGCCAACTGTATTTTGCAGGGGAAAAAAATAAGAAAAAGAGAGGATTAATCTGACAATCAACACTAAATCCAGTACACAGTGGCGCAAAAAGTGGGTATGCAGCGTATGCAACGCATAGGGGAGCAGCACCAGAGGGGGCGCCAAAACCCCCCTCCTTCACCTCGCGCACATAACGAGGTAAATGTAGCGAGTTTAACCCTTCACGTATCGTCGCCTCGGGGGGAATGAGGGGGGTGGGTATTTATGTTTTCACATCCACCTGAAAAATGTGTAGTTGCGCCACTGCCAGTACAAATGCTATGCCCAGACATAACAAATGAAGAAAAAAATGACTTGATTCTAACTAATTAGCTGGAAAAACCTAGAAGAAATTATAAATCAATTAATCTCAAGTTCCTGCGTCTTGTGTTGAAAAGGAGTAATTTATCTAAATTAGAAAATACAATTCGGTTCTTTTCCTTTCCCGGTCCCGGATTCCAGCTACCGTCTTGGAGCCCACGTGAGGAGACAAAAGGTGTACGCAGCGTGTTGGCGTCACAGAAGTTCAGAATTTAATCCAATCAGAAACAAAGTATCAGACATAACAGAGCAGGACAGGAAAACATGCAGAGTTACATTTAGTTACCTGAGTTACTAGAAGACAAACATACAAGACGTCTTGGAGAAATAAAGCCAGAGCAAAAGCAATAGAGATCGGCTATTTTTCTGAATTATTCCTTCCTGTACTCAGATTATATTCTTTGTGGGAGGTTCTTGCTTCAAGCAAGGCGTCCCTTGCCTCGACCAATTAGAAGCCGTCTCCGAGCGCCCCCGAAAACGGCACCTCCCCTCAACTCTGCTCGAGTGATCAAAGAAATGTATTTGGAATTCCCTGTTAATCCATCCAAACAGATAAAGGCACATTTGTAAGCTTTTAAACATACTTTTCGGGTAAACTGCAGGTCAATGCGTCCGGGTAGACCATAAATTTAAGATGTATTCAGGTTTATTTTCTCCGGACTCCTGCAGAGTTTTCTCCAGGATCTGGCTCTTTCCTGAGCCACGAACATCAAAGGATTTCGCAAGTCTCTGTGAAATCCTGGCCTTCTCCACTTCTCCCAAAACAAACCCTAAATCCTACATTTAATTCAATAAGAGATATTAAGTTCATATTAAGTTCAGAGATAACTCTGAACTTAATATGCTTTTGCTCTGTTATTCCTCCCAAAGTCTCCCTGATATTAAACTCATACAAAACTACAAAAAGTAATCAGATACAGTTCCTGTTTCCTAATACAGAACAAAACATTTTCAATTACATTCATCATTGACTGGTTTTAATTCTACAACTAATACAATATTCAAATAAAATATTCAGTTAAAGCATGCAATATTAAAATATTCTATATGATAACAGTCTGGAAGTTTAAAAGTTCACAGCTTCAAAGTTCAGAAGTCTATAGGTCAATAGTTTACCATGCCAGATGTTCACTGAAGGCTCCTTATTTCCTGAGACCTGAATGTCCCCCTGCTTTGAGATGTTTTCACACAGATAAAATTGTCTACCTCCTGTGGTTTTATTATTTTACAACCTCAAAACCTTTACCCCAAAAGGTTTCGTAGATCCCTCATTTATCTGCGACATTCTGAACCCAGGCACGACAGCCCCTGCATCTGACCTTACTGACACAAAAACTCCTAACTTTAAGTAAAAGATAGAGCTAACTCAAACACTAAAAAATGATTATATAAGTAAAAGATTCACTAAACTAAAGCACTACAAATGGTTATATGATTGAATTCAACAAAACACTAAACAATGATTATATTTCTCAACACTTGATATCCTACCTACAACTTTTCTTAAGAAAGTCCTGCCTGTCGTTGCTAATGATCTGATCCAAATAGTAACTCATCGCTGTCTTCAGGTGTTTTCCCCCAGGCTTTGAAATCAGCAGCTATCAAACCACTGATAAAAAAGAATAATCTAGACCTGTGGTCCCCAACCCCCGGTCCGTGGACCGGTACCGGTTTGTGGACCAATTGGTACCGGGCCGCGCAATAAATAATTAAATATTTCAGCTTTATGTGTTATTTAAGTCTGAAGGATCTTTTATTTTGAAAATCCTTTAACCGGATGCTCTCGGTTACTTGTACGCTAACACTGAGTCACAAGCAACAAAATGAGTAAGAAACAGATCAGATGGAAAGTCTCTTACGGATCACATGCGCGCAACCCCCCCCCCCCCTCAACAGAATTGTCCGACTCCTTACCGATCACCACCCGCCCCCCCGGCAACAGGAGTTACTGACTCTTCACCTATCACGGCGAGACTGGCCTTGTTAAATGTTCAGTGACATCCATATAAACACAGACAGTGGAAGAACCTCAGTTCTGGTTCTGTTAAACCTGGGTGTTGACCATGACTGAAATGACTGGAGAGTTGGGTTGGACTCTCTGGTCCAGAACTCGACTTGTTTGAATCTTACTTAAAGAAAATGGATTTCTTTATTTCAACAACACCTCATCAAAGCAGGCACAAGTTACATGAGGGGAACCCCAAGGCTCAATCCTAGGACCCCTTCTTTTCAACATTTATATGCTCCCACTAGTTAAATTATAACAGGAAATAAGATCAGCTACCATTACTATGCAGATGATATTCAACTCTACATCACGATGTCACCAGGTGACTCTGAACCCATCCAAGCACTGAATAGATGCTTAGAACAGATAAATGTGGGAATGTGAAATAACTTTCTCCAGCTGAACAGAAGCAAAACTGAAGTTATTATCTTTGGAGTTACAGAGGAGCAATCTAGAGTCATAGATCTAGAGTCAATTCAGTTACTACAGCTGGAAACTAGCAGGCTCAAATCTGATCTGAACCTTTTACAAACGTGGTCATGTATCACCTGAAAAACATTTCCAGGGTCAAAGGACTAATGTCCCAGCAAGAACTAGAGAAACTCATCCATGCATTTATTTTTAGTCACATCGCTTACTGCAATGTTGTCACAGGTTTGCCTAAACAGCTGAAACACTGAGTTCCTCTAAGGTTGCGTTTACACTGCAGCCTGAAGTGACCCAATTCAGATTTTTTTGACGTAATGCGACTTGTATCCAATCTTTTTCATGGCAGTGTGAACAGCACAGGTCAGATTCTTTTTTGAATGTGACCCATATCCGATATGTATCCGATTCAAATGCGACCTAACGTCCTGGCCACATTCATCCGAACTGAACGTCACTGATTCTCAACAAATCTCACTATTCTGCATCCTGATATGGGCAAGTGGGAAGGAAAACAACAACCATGACGATGATTAAGTTGTTAATATGTCGCTCCGGCCGGATAACAACTTCAAATGTGTAAGCTAAGCTCCACCGTTAGCCTCCATGTTTACTTCCACAAACACTGTGTTGTTGTCCGCCGTCCCCCGTGCTACCGCAAGCTCGCCACCAGAGGGGGTTTCCCCAGCTCCCTTCTGACGCCCCAGGTGTCTCCACACACCTGCAGGTCATCCGATCATCACCAGAAGCTTAAGAGGAACCGCCTGACAACACTTCCTCGCCAGAGTGTTGACTTTTGCGGTAACAGAGATTTGTAAGCAAGTCTTGAATTGTGCAACCTGCGTGTATTAACATCTCCGTCTCCTCGCTCCAGGTCCGATCGAGTCTGGGAGCCGGATCGAGCCAGGAACTCACCAAGCCCGTCTGCTGGATCCGGGTTTTCCTGGATCCGGGTTTTCCTGACGAGCACCATTGAGTCAGCCCCCCTCTCTCTCGGCTCCCCGAACCGACATTCCTCTGGCTCCTGCTTCAGCCCCGATGCTTCTGCCCCGCCTCTAGTTCATAGTTTCCCCAGCTCGTGTCCCTTTGATTTGTTTGGAAATAAAACCCTGGATCTTCAGTTTGTTCCTGAGTGTATCACTGCATGTGGGTTCGGAACATTTCTAAGACCATGACAGACTGAGCACGTCTTCTTTTATGGCAGTTGGCAGAAGACTTAGAACGCTGAGGCTATTGCGCCCTCTATTGCGCATGCGGGACACTTTCAAGTTCACACTGCAAAACACATACATGTCGCATTTACTGGCAGTGTGAACGGCCCGGCAAAAAAATTGGAATTGCCAAAAAGTCGGAATTGAGTCACTTCAGGCTGCAGTGTGAACGCAACCTAAATCTAGTCTAATAACCCATCTGTTTAGAGTTGCATTTGAAATATTATAAATGAAACATTAACCGATATTTTGATGTGTAATGATGACACTTGACAAAATGTAATTCTTCAATTGTTCATGACTTTGTATTTTTGTGTTTTTATGATGTAAAGCCCCTTGTACTGCCTGTACGTATAGAAATGCCAAAAATGATCCAATTCAAGAACTCAAAATGCCCCAACATCATATCTATAAGTGTGAAAGTTTTAATCAAACTTGAGGTGCATACATGCATTTATATTAATCCTGATAAAATTATTTATTTTTTCCATCCATTCATTTTCCTTTCACCCTTTTCCCTTAGTGGGGTCCGGAGGTGGGTTAGGCTGAACCTCCCACCCCAAAAATAATGTCTTGTATATAATTGGCTTACCCAAAGTATTTGAATGATCAGAATCGGGTGTTTCAATCACTTCCAGGGGTGAAAGTAGGCGGGTACGGTCGGGTACTACGTACCCCTAAAAGATTTAGCGGGGGTACGCAGTACCTGCAAGAGAGTGGAGCAGCTGTCAGCTGTAAAAAGTGCACCCATCAGCCATCGAAAACACGACTTAATCAGTGAATAAATAACTTTTTTCCCATTTCATATTGTTTCTGAACTGTTCTTTACTAGAGCATATGTTGATCGTGGAAGGTTTTGAGTCGATCTCAGCATCAGGTGACAAACTAAACGCCACCAGAAGGTTGAGACCAGCACATCCTCCTCTGACTCTTTATCAAAACGTTCGTAACTTTATTAAAAAACAAAAACAACAAAAATCAACAAAACGTGTTCATATTAATGACCCAACAACAAAAATAATCTCAGTAATTATTGTTTCAACAAGGTGTTGCGCAATTCTGTGAGTTTCAGTTACATTATCAAAATAACAAGCAGAGCAGGAGTTAAAAATTAACTAATCAACCACCACTGTGTTCAGGGAGTGCTGGTCGGCTTGGGGAGCGCATACGGTTGCCATGGCAATGCACCCATTTGCAATGCAACCCATGGCAATGCACCCATTGCCATGGCAAAGTATCATATAAAGGTATGAATGGTTTAGAGTTGATCACCTGTTCAGGTTGTTTACCATAGTTTACCTTTGCTGTGGCTTTACATCCGCTGTAGTTTCTGAACGTTCAATAAACGACAAACTTGGACTAATTACCTCGTTCTTTGTGACTATACATCATTTACAACAAACATCAAACACGGTAAATATGTTTTATTAAGTATTTAACAAACAAGTGGCTTCTACCGCATAATTATGTGAAATTAAATTAATTGTCTAATATTAAAAAAATATGTTTGGTGCTGTTGGGCTCAGAGTCTGAGAGGCTTTTCCTCTATCAAACTTTTTTTGCCTCTTATGTAGTGGAAATATTGATGTTAATGAGCTATTCTCCAAAATAATAACCTTTTTCAACCTTTATAGCTCCACTGTTGAAAATGAGGCTGTACCATTCACAAATGAGAGTGAAATGAAATCCAGTCCAACATCTGGTTCCATGATGCCATGCAAGCATGTTCAGAATTTAGGTCTCATGGCATCTCAAGATGTCAACATTGCAGCCAGTGGGCTGAAGGAGGAAATACAGCCTTATATATATATATATATATATATATATAATATATATATATATATATACTGTATATATATATATGTTAGTTAACTAACACTAACATATATATAGCCCCAGTAATGAACGAACCATCAGAGCTGAACGAGGCAGCAACTGACCTGAGAGAGAGAATCGTGGCCGTAATGAACACCAGACAACCCCGACGCCAATTACAACGGCTGAGTGAAGCACCACCAGAAAGCCTAATTGAAGATGTGAATGCGGCATTGAGAACGATCCCTACCAACACCATAACAGAAACCAATGAGCTGATATACAACTCAGCATCAGTGATCCTTGAGATGCTTGGCTATAAGAGCAATCATGAGACCCAATACCCACCATGGAAAAGACGGTTAGAGGCTAAGATCAAGATAACAAGGAGGGAAGTGAGCCAACTGTCAGAGCTCCAAAGGGGTGCAATGAATAGATCAGTACACAAGAAGTACAGCCAGATGTCCATACCTGAAGCACTCGAAACTGCCAAACAAAGGCTCCAAGCCTTGGCCAGCCGCCTGAAGAGATACACAAGAGAGAATGAAGCCAGGAGGATTAACCGGCTCTTCCACACCCAACCAGCTAAAGTGTACTCTCAATGGCAGGGTACTAACAACAGAGCAGACCCACCAAGGCTGGAGACTGAACAATACTGGAAAGGCATATGGGAAAGGGAGGCGACCCACAACAGCAATGCAAAGTGGCTGACCTCTCTACGAGAGGAACACAGCAACCTCCCTGAACAAGCCCCAGTAACCATCACTGTGGCAGATGTCCAAGAAAGAGTCTCGGGTATGAAAAACTGGACAGCACCAGGACCTGACATGATCCATGCCTACTGGCTAAAGAAACTCACTGCCCTCCATGAGCGACTGGCAGCTCAAATGAACCAGCTGCTACAAAATGGGATTCACCCTGAATGGTTAACTGAAGGTCGCACAATCCTGATACAGAAGGATCCCTCAAAGGGTTCAATCCCATCGAACTATCGGCCAATAACCTGTCTCTCTACAACATGGAAGCTCATGTCAGGCATCGTAGCAGCTAAGATAAGTGGTCACATGGATAAATACATGAGTACGGCACAGAAGGGCATTGGCAAAAATAGCAGAGGAGCCAAACACCAACTCCTTGTAGACCACACAGTCGCCCGAGATTGCAAAACCCGACACAACAACCTGTGCACCTGCTTGGATAGATTACAAGAAAGCCTGTGACTCAATGCCACACACTTGGATCAATGAATGCTTAGAGATGTACAACATCAATAGGACTCTAAGAGCCTTCATTGCAAACTCGATGGGGCTGTGGAAAACCACCCTTGAAGCCAACTGCAAACCACTGGCACAAGTGTCCATCAAATGTGGCATATACCAAGGAGATGCTCTGTCCCCACTGCTGTTCTGCATAGGCCTGAACCCCCTCAGCCAAATCATCAACAAGACTGGCTACGGATACCGACTGAAGAATGGGGCCACAATCAGTCACCTCCTCTACATGGATCACATCAAGCTGTACGCTAAGAGTGAGCGAGACATCGACTCACTGATCCACACCACCAGGATATACAGCACTGACATTGGGATGTCATTCGGACTAGAAAAGTGTGGTCGGATGGTTACAAAGAGAGGGAAGGTCGTCCGCACAGAAGGGGTCTCACTCCCAGAAGGAACAATAGCAGACATAGAGCACAGTTACAAGTACCTGGGAATACCACAAACAAATGGCAACCTCGACGAGGTCACAAGGAAAGGAGCCACAGCCAAATACCTCCAACGAATAAGGCAAGTCCTGAGAAGCCAGCTCAATGGCAAGAACAAGATCCGTGCAATAAACAGCTATGCCTTACCAGTAATCAGATACCCTGCCGGAATAATTAGCTGGCCAATGGAAGAGATAAAGGCCACGGATGTTAAGACTCGGAAGTTACTAACCATGCATGGAGGGTTCCACCCCAAATCCAGCACCTGAGACTGTACACGAGCCGTAAGGAAGGAGGCAGAGGACTAGCGAGTGTGAGAGCCACTGTCCAGGATGAAACATCCAAGATTCATAAATACATCAAGGACAAAGCCTCAACGGACAATATGCTCAGGAATGTCTCAGGCAATGGGGAACACAGGATGAGGGGCTAGAGGTTCCATCATGGGAGAACAAGCCCCTACATGGGATGTACCACCGACAAATAACTGAAGTGGCTGATATCAGGAAATCCTACCAATGGCTGGACAAAGCTGGACTCAAGGACAGCACAGAGGCTCTCATCCTGGCTGCACAGGAACAGGCCCTAAACACCAGAGCAATAGAGGCTCAGATCTACCACACCAGACAAGACCCAAGGTGTAGGTTGTGGAAGGAGGCCCCTGAGACAGTCCAGCACATAACAGCAGGGTGCAAGATGCTGGCAGGGAAAGCGTACATGGAACGACATAACCAGGTGGCGGGCATAGTGTACAGGAACATCTGTGCAGAATATGGACTGGAAGCCCCGAGATTGAAGTGGGAAACATCCCCAAAGGTGGTGGAGAATGACCGAGCTAAGATCCTGTGGGACTTCCAGATCCAGACAGACAAGATGGTAATGGCGAACCAACCGGACATTGTGGTGGTGGATAAAGAACAGAGGAAAGCCGTTGTGGTGGATGTAGCTATACCAAGTGACTACAACATCAGGAAAAAGGAGCATGAGAAACTGGAGAAATACCAGGGCCTCAGGGAGGAACTGGAAAAGAACTGGAAGGTGAAGACCACAGTGGTGCCTGTGGTCATCGGGGCCCTCGGGGCAGTCACCCCCAAACTGGAGCAGTGGCTAAAACAGATCCCAGGAACAACATCAGACATCTCAGTCCAGAAATGTGCAGTACTAGGCACAGCCAAGATACTGCGCAGAACCCTCAAGCTCCCAGGCCTCTGGTAGAGGACCCGAGCTCAGAGGATGAAAGAGACCACCCGCAGAGGGTGAGAAGGGAATTTTTTATGTATAGCTGACTGAATAGGCAAGACCCTTGGAGCTATATAGCCGACCTCATACCATGAGAGCACGACATGCCGGCAAAGAAGTCGCCCGGCCAAACAAGGTCTGCGTCAGGTGCTGGGGAACCAGAGCACCTAGATGAAAAATGGGCTACTGGAACAAGACGGAAATGGGCGAGAGGTGAAAACATGGATCTGTTGGAATGCTACTACTCAAGTAACCCTAGTCAGAGGGGCTACATGCAAAGACTGTGGGAGGAATGGTTACTTCGACATCCCCAGTCAACACTAACTGCTAAGCAACTAGTGGCTCAGTGTTCCAACATCCGCAAACGGCAACTGCTGTCACAACTTGAGACTGATGAGGTACAACACAAATGCTATGGCAAAGGGGAGGAGCCAGAACGCCAGGTCAGAGGGGAGCTAACTACCCACCCAGAGACTGGGTATGTAGCCCAGTAATGAACGAACCATCGGAGCTGAACGAGGCAGCAACTGACCTGAGAGAGAGAATCGTGTCCGTAATGAACACCAGACAACCCCGACACCAATTACAACGGCTGAGTGAAGCACCGCCAGAATGTCTAATTGAAGATGTGAATGCGGCATTGAGAACCTACCAACACCATAACAGAAACCAATGAGCTGATATACAACTCAGCATCAGTTATCCTTGAGATGCTTGGCTATAAGAGCAATCATAAGACCCAACTGCCAAACAAAGGCTCCCCAAGCCTTGGCCAGCCGCCTGAAGAGATACACAAGAGAATGAAGCCAGGAGGATTAACCGGCTCTTCCACACCCAACCAGCTAAAGTGTACTCTCAATGGCAGGGTACTAACAACAGAGCAGACCCACCAAGGCTGGAGACTGAACAATACTGGAAAGGCATATGGGAAAGGGAGGCGACCCACAACAGCAATGCAAAGTGGCTGACCTCTCTATGAGAGGAACCACAGCGACCTCCCTGAACAAGCCCCAGTAACCATCACTGTGGCATATGTCCAAGAAAGAGTCTTGGGTATGAATAACTGGACAGCACCAGGACCTGACATGATCCATGCCTACTGGCTAAAGAAACTCACTGCCCTCCATGAGCGACTGGCAGTTCAAATGAACCAGCTGCTACAAAATGGGATTCACCCTGAATGGTTAACTGAAGGTCGCACAATCCTGATACAGAAGGATCCCTCAAAGGGTTCAGTCCCATCCAACCATCGGCCAATAACCTGTCTCTCTACAACATGGAAGCTCATATCAGGCATCATAGCGGCTAAGATAAGTGGTCACATGGATAAATACATGAGTACGGCACAGAAGGGCATCGGCTTAAATAGCAGAGGAGCCAAACACCAACTCCTTGTAGACCACACAGTTGCCCGAGACTGCAAAACCTGACACACCAACCTGTGCACCGCTTGGATAGATTACAAGAAAGCCTATGACTCAATGCCACACACTTGGATCATTGAATGCTTAGAGATGTACAACATCAATAGGACTCTAAGAGCCTTCATTGCAAACTCGATGGGGCTGTGGAAAACCACCCTTGAAGCCAACTGCAAACCACTTGCACAAGTGTCCATCAAATGTGGCATATACCAAGGAGATGCTCTGTCCCCACTGCTGTTCTGCATAGGCCTGAACCCCCTCAGCCAAATCATCAACAAGACTGGCTACGGATACCGACTGAAGAATGGGGCCACAATCAGTCACCTCCTCTACATGGATCACCTCAAGCTGTACGCTAAGAGCGAGCGAGACATTGACTCACTGATCCACACCACCAGGATATACAGCACTGACATTGGGATGTCATTCGGACTAGAGAAGTGTGGTCGGATGGTTACAAAGAGAGGGAAGGTCGTCCACACAGAAGGGGTCTCACTCCCAGAAGGAACAATAGCAGACATAGAGCACAGTTACAAGTACCTGGGAATACCACAAACAAATGGCAACCTCGATGAGGTCACAAGGAAAGGAGCCACAGCCAAATACCTCCAATGAATAAGGCAAGTCCTGAGAAGCCAGCTCAATGGCAAGAACAAGATCCGTGCAATAAACAGCTATGCCTTACCAGTAATCAGATACCCTGCCGGAATAATTAACTGGCCAATGGAAGAGATAAAGGCCACGGATGTTAAGACTCGGAAGTTACTAACCATGCATGGAGGGTTCCACCCCAAATCCAGCACCCTGAGCTATACACGAGCCGTAAGGAAGGAGGCAGAGGACTAGCGAGTGTGAGATCCACTGTCCAGGATGAAACATCCAAGATTCATAAATACATCAAGGACAAAGCCTCAGCAGACGATATGCTCAGGGAATGTCTCAGGCAATGGGAAACAGAGGATGAGGGGCTAGAGGTTCCATCATGGGAGAACAAGCCCCTACATGGGATGTACCACCGACAAATAACTGAAGTGGCTGATATCAGGAAATCCTACCAATGGCTGGACAAAGCTGGACTCAAGGACAGCACAGAGGCTCTCATCCTGGCTGCACAGGAACAGGCCCTAAACACCAGAGCAATAGAGGCTCAGATCTACCACACCAGACAAGACCCAAGGTGTAGGTTGTGCAAGGAGGCCCCTGAGACAGTCCAGCACATAACAGCAGGGTGCAAGACGCTGGCAGGGAAAGCGTACATGGAACGACATAACCAGGTGGCAGGCATAGTGTACAGAAACATCTGTGCAGAATATGGACTGGAAGCCCCAAGATCGAAGTGGGGAACACCCCCAAAGGTGGTGGAGAATGACTGAGCTAAGATCCTGTGGGACTTCCAGATCCAGACAGACAAGATGGTAATGGAGAACCAATGGAGATGGTGGATAAAGAACAGAGGAAAGCCGTTGTGGTGGATTTAGCAATACCAAGTGACTACAACATCAGGAAAAAGGAGCATGAGAAACTGGAGAAATACCAGGGCCTCAGGGAGGAACTGGAAAAGAACTGGAAGGTAAAGACCACAGTGGTGAATGTGGTCATCGGGGCCCTCGGGGCAGAAACCCCCAAACTGGAGCAGTGGCTAAAACAGATCCCAGGAACAACATCAGACATCTCAGTCCAGAAATGTGCAGTACTAGGCACAGCCAAGATACTGCGCAGAACCTCAAGCTCCCAGGCCTCTGGTAGAGGACCTGAGCTCAGAGGATGAAAGAGACCACCCGCAGCGGGTGAAAAGGGAATTTTTTATACATACACACAGTACCCCCAAGAATTTAAAACTACTTTCCTCCCTGCAGACGACTATAAATTCCAAAGTATTGCAGAGTGTTGCAGTTTTCTTCTCTACAGAAGGGCCCAGTTACTACTAACTGGGTCAAATGCTGGTGCCATTTTGTGACATAATGAAGTAAGTCAAACAATAAATGACTAAGGCTTAGTATAAAGAAAATGAAAGTTGTAGGCTAATTCAGTAAAGAGTTGATCAAATTATCTGCAGTTTTGGATCCCTCTTTTTCTGAAGGAGAAGAGGGATCTGGTTCCACTGAAGGACTGCAACCATACTTATTGAGTCATATAAGTTCAGGAAGCAATAATGACTTCATTGTTTCTGGGGCAGAATATCCGACAGTGAAGGCTCTGCTGCCTCCAAGTCACTGAATCGTAATAAACTGTAATTTCATGGAGAATATAGCATGGAGGAGAACCGAGGAACAGATGGGAATAGACGAGAGGATCCAGCGAGTAGTGACTGAAAATGAGAACCCTAGATACTGAGAAGGTCGAATGCTAAACAAAAGACCTAGACTGACGATCTAACAGGTTGCAGGTGTGAGTGAAAGGAGCAGGATGCACATTGAGTAAAGGGAGAGAGAAAGGGGCCCAGGGGACGAGAGAGAGATCAGGAAATAATTCTAACATGCAATAATAACTAGACTAAAGAAACCTAATATAACTAAAGTAAGAAAGAATAACTAAGAAATAAACAAAACTAGAAACACTAAGAATGGAACTAAAGTAAAACAGGAACAAGGCTGATTTAAGATGAATTACAGAGAAATAAACAAACCCTTAATAAAGTTAAGCAACCCCAGATATCAGAACTAAATTCAATATTGGTGCACCATAATTAACCATATGCAATATAAAATTCATAAAAATATATACATAAGTTGTGATTTAAATATGACTTAATATACAATAAACATATCAAATAAATGCATAAATAAATAATAATGCAGATGTAAATATATTGATCTATAAATAAATTAGTTCAGAAAACAATTTGATGAAGTCAGAGTTGGGCATTGTATGATCTGATTGCTACAGGCAGAGATGATTTCCTGTGGCACATTTTAGTCAACCGAGTCCCAGGTAAATTTCATATTTCAGAGCTTTATTATTATATTTTGATACAATTGTTATATTTTGAGTGTAATAATTAATGATATAATAATTATATAATTATGTCTCAGAATTATATTGTATATTAAATATACTTCAAATATATTCTAAATATACTAATAATACTGTATAATGTATTTAAATTACACTTGATTGATATTTTTGATTTACTGCTATTGACAATAAACTACAATTTTAATTGTGAAAGTCTTTATTCATACTTTGTACAATACGTGCATAAGTACACAACAGTATTTTCATGGTTTTAGGCTAAAATTACATGGAAAGATTAATTACACAAGATGCCCAAGGTAATTCAAATATTTTGTTTTATTACAGACATTTTAACATTGTCCAATTTTACTCAAAAATGTATGAACTTTACATAAATTATCAGTTTACACATCAAAAGTGAACACATGAACATGAAAATTTAAGTGTGACAATAAAACATGAAAGTGAGGATCAATGACAGAACATTCCTGTTCACTGCACCTTACAGAAACCTACAAAAAGAACAATAGAACAATTAAACAGAGAAAACATTTGTATTTAAAGAGAACAGAAAAATGGCAAATAAAAAAATACTTACAATTTCAAGACGTTGTGGACTCGCCATGTATGTGACATCATAAGAACTGATGATCATTGGGACCAGATGCCTGGGGTGGAAAAACATTTCTGGGTGTTGTTAAGAAAGTATATTTAAAATAAGTTAGTTTTAAAATGTAACGTGACTTGATTGAAATAGCCTAATTATAGTTTTAAGCTCCTCCTTGGGCTGCCACCTTATCGTGGTGGAGGGGTTTGTGTGTCCCAAGATCCTGGGAGCTATGCTGTCTGGGGCTTTATGCCCTGGGTCGGGTCACCCAAGGCAGACAGGTCCTAGGTGAGGAACCAGACAAAGCGCAGCCTGAAGACCCCTTTATGATGGACACAAACTTTGAATTTGGCGTTCCCTCGCCCGGACGCGGGTCACCGGGGTCCCACTCTGGAGCCAGGCCTGGAGGTGGGGCACGATGGCGAGCGCCTGGTGGCCGGGCTTTTAACCACAGAGCCCGGCCGGGCTCAGCCCGAAGAGGAGACGTGGATTCCCCTTCCAATGGGCTCACCACCTGTCGGAGGGGCCAAAGGGGTCGGGTGCTGTGTGTTACGGGCGGCGGCCGAGGGAGGGGATCTGGCGGTCTGATCCTCGGCTGCAGAAGCTCTTGGGACGTAGAACGTCACCTCTCTGGTGGGGAAGGAGCCGGAGCTAGTGTGCGAGGCTGAGAGGTTTCGGCTAGAAATAGTCGGCCTCACCTCGACGCATGGCTCTGGTTCTGGAACCAGTCTCCTTGAGAGGGGCTGGACGTACTTCCACTCTGGAGTTGCCCACGGCGAGAGGCGCCGGGCAGGAGTGAGCATACTTGTTGCCCCCCATCTTGGCGCCTGCACGTTGGGGTTTACCCCGGTGAACGAGAGGGTAGCCTCCCTCCGCCTACGGGTGGGGGGACGGGTTCTGACTGTTGTCTGTCCTTACGGGCCGAACAACAGTTCAGATTACCCACCCTTCTTGGAGTCCTTAGAGGGGGTACTGGAGAGTGCCCCTCCTGGGGACTCCCTTGTTCTACTGGGGGACTTCAACGCTCACGTGGGCAATGACAGTGAGACCTGGAGGGGCGTGGTTGGGAGGAACCGCCCCCCTGATCTGAACTCGAGTGGTGTTCTGTTGTTGGACTTCTGTGCTCGTCACGGTCTGTCCATCACGAACACCATGTTCAAGCATAAGGGTGTCCATACGTGCACTTGGCACCAGGACACCCTAGGCCGCAGTTCGATGATCGATTTTGTCGTCGTTTCATCGGATCTGCGGCCATATGTCTTGGACACTCGGGTGAAGAGAGGGGCGGAGCTGTCCACTGACCACTACCTGGTGGTGAGTTGGCTCCGGTGGTGGGGGAGGAAACCGGTCAGACCTGGCAGGCCCAAACGTGTAGTGAGGGTCTGCTGGGAATGTCTGGCGGAGTCCCCTGTGAGACGGAGCTTCAACTCCCACCTCCGGCAGAACTTCGAACACGTTCCGGGGGAGGCGGGGGACATTGAGTCTGAGTGGACCATGTTCCGTGCCTCCATCGCCGAGGCGGCTTATCAGAGCTGTGGCCGCAAGGTTGTTGGTGCCTGTCGCGGCGGCAACCCCCGAACCCGTTGGTGGACACCTTCGGTGAGGAATGCTGTCAAGCTGAAGAAGGAGTCCTACGGGGCCTTTTTGGCATGTGGGACTCCAGAAGCAGCTGATGGGTACCGGCGGGCGAAGAGGCATGCGGCTCGGGTGGTCGCTGAGGCCAAAACTCGGGCGTGGGAGGAGTTTGGAGAAGCCATGGAGAAAGACTTCCGTACGGCTTCGAGGCGATTCTGGTCCGCCATCCGGCGTCTCAGGAGGGGGAAGCAGTGCAGCACCAACACTGTTTATAGTGGGGATGGTGGCTGCTGACCTCGATTCGGGACGTTGTGGGTCGGTGGGCGGAATACTTCGAAGACCTCCTCAATCCCACCAACATGCCTTCTGTTGAAGAAGCTGAGCCTGTGGACTCTGGGTTGGGCTCTCCAATCTCTGGGGACGAGGTCGCCGAGGTGGTCAAAAAACTACTCGGTGGCAGGGCCCCAGGGGTGGATGAGATCCGCCTGGAGTTCCTTAAGGCTCTGGATGTTGTAGGGTTGTGTTGGCTCACTCGACTCTGCAATATCGCATGGACATCAGGGGCAGTTCCTCTGGATTGGCAGAGCGGGGTGGTGGTCCCCCTATTTAAAAAGGGGGACCGGAGGGTGTGCTCCAATTACAGAGGGGTCACACTCTTAAGCCTCCCTGGAAAGGTCTATTCAGGGGTCCTGGAGAGGAGGGTCCGTCGTATAGTCGAACCTCGGATTCAGGAAGAGCAGTGTGGTTTTCGTCCTGGTCGTGGAACACTGGACCAGCTCTACACCCTCAGCAGGGTCCTGGAGGGTGCATGGGAGTTTGCCCAACCAGTCTACATGTGTTTTGTGGACTTGGAGAAGGCGTTCGACCGTGTCCCTCGGGGGGCCTTGTGGGGGGTTCTCCGGGAGTATGGGGTACCGGGCCCTTTGATACGGGCTGTCAGGTCCCTATATGACCGGTGTCAGAGTCTGGTCCGCATTGCCGGCAGTAAGTCGGGCTCGTTTCCGGTGAGAGTTGGACTCCGCCAAGGCTGCCCTTTGTCACCGATTCTGTTCATTACTTTCATGGACAGAATTTCTCGCCCACATGACAGGTCCTTCACATGTGAGTGGAAGTCAGCAGTCAGACAGGGGAACCCCATAACACTCTACACATAACAGTGATCACAATGAAACTTATAGAAAATACACATAACCATGTGGACCCCAGCAGAACTAAAATACAGAATCGTTAAAATACTACGGTGGCCGACAGGTGTAAACGCACAGCAAACACAAGAAAAACAAATACAACAAAGAGGCAAACTACGGAGCCGTAGCAAACAAAAAAAGATTTGCAAAACATATATAAAAATAAGTGTTCCAGACCACTAGAACTTTGTGTCCGAGTTCAGGGTCTGCATCCTTTCAAGCTTATTCTTTCACGGGCTTGAGAAACGACCCGGTCTACGGAAGAGGGGTCCGGCGAAGGCAGTGAGCACTGTAGAGAAGCTGTAGCCTTCAGCTAGCCACATAGTCTCCACCTCGGCGTTATGTTGCTTAGCAGCCATGACACAACATGGTTTAAATAATGTTTGTAGGCGAGAATATAGATGTATAAATCTCACATTTCTGCTCGGTTCATCAGTGCATCACCTAATTGCAATATCTGTCCGTTTTCGGAGACGTCTGCTCCCGCTGTATTAACACCCAGCTCCCCTCGCCTGCTGCCAGCTGGTCCAAGTTTAGTATACCACGGGAGAACACCTGACTCATAAAGGGTTTTCCAAATGACAGTTAAACACAGATATTAAGTCAGGTAACATCTAGTTGTAATATTTTGGTTCACTCAAATATTTAATATATTCCTGAGCAAATCGGTTTGACTGATTAAAGTTAAGCCTAAAAACACAATAGTTTGATTAAACTATATTGTCTTACCTGAGATTTGGAGAGTATTTGAAAAGGGATACTTTGCTTACATTCCTTGTTTAAATGTGCTATTCGTGTTTGAACATTTTAGAATCAAACTAAGATTTTTTAATATGCAACAGCCTTTATTACAAAAGGTGAAGAGAAATCAGGAGAAAAAAAACATACTTCGAGTCCTTTTTTGTCCCCTTTGCCGCTATGTGATTCATGTTGTCATGCCACGGAAGAGGCTAAGCAGCTAGCTGAAAGCTACAGCTTCTCTCTTCTGGTCGTCGAGGACCCAAAGATGCAAAACTTGACTTCGGACACATCTGTTTGTTCGACTCCCCCTGATCTGGATCACTTCTGTTTTCAGCATTTTTTGTTTACATCTCTTTTTTGTTGCATGCGTTTTTCTCGTCTTTGCTGGTGTTTGTACCTGTTGGTTACCGTAAAATACAGTGGTGAAAGTAAATATACATTCAAATGCTGTTGTCTGTAGGTTCCAGTATTTTTACTGTAAATTTAGTTTTACTACTGCATTAATTTTATGAGTAAGCTACTGCAAAGAAAACTATACTGCTACTTTTTAAAGTACAGTCTTAGTTTTACGATAGACATTAATACCTAACCGGAATGAGATGCCACTCAAAGGGCATCAAGTTTCTGATGAAGGTGGAAACCTGAACATTGACTGTCACTTTTTCTTTTAAATGTCTTTACTGTCTTTTTGGATACCATCTTCCCATGACCGGCTTTTGTGCCCCTTTCTGGGTTAATCCCAATGAAGCAACTAAAAAACAAAATAAAAAATGGGACAATTCCTGAGAATATAAATAGTGTAGCATTCTGAATACAGCTGATACAATGTATAAATAAAACTGTTTTTAATTATGTAAAGAGAAAACATCACCACCTTTGTCAAATGTTCATCATAACTTGCTTTAAAACGTCATTGTAAAAAAATTATAGAAATGGTTTTACCGTTGAACGAACCAAAGCCTGGGCTGCCTCATTGGAGGATGAAGATGAAGAAGATGGACAACACTGTCCTGTCTGGAATGTTGGCTGGACCCTCTCAAAGACAATATGGCCTTCAATGCTGACCATGCAGAAAACTGGTTGCCACAGGGACTGTAATAAACCAAGTCCTTAATTGGAAGAACATAAAACAAATCCTCTTAATGATACAGCATGCATTTAAATGATCATCATAATAAAGAGTGTTCACTCTGCCAGGTAAAGTAAAAGCAAGGATCTTAAACTCCTCAATTGCCGTGCATGTCACATCAATGTTGAAAACTGTAGGCTGAATTAATTTACAGAAGTTGTATGCACTGAAGGAGAAGCGTGCTTTCAAAGTTTATCAAAAGCTACCTTGGATGATCTTGTGATCACTGATGGTGAAGTGTCTTTGCTGCTGCTCTTGTTTTCACCAGCATGCAGGAGGAAGGGCTGTCCTGGTTGCACTGCAATGAGGAAGGCTTCAACACTGGCTTGCATCTTTGACATAATGATAAGAAAACGAATAATAATTATTAAAAATATTTAATAGCACAGCTACATTCAGATAAACAAAGCCAATGAGAAAGGGCTTTTACAAAGAAGTAGGATTAACCTGCACATATCTGAAAACATGGTCCACAGTTTGACATGAGCTCTCAAGGACTGGACTTGAGCTCCCTGGACTGAACAGTTGTACCGCGATATTCAAACAAATAAACCTACGTTAAGCATAAGTTGATACTCTTGCGCAAACAGAAAGTTAATGCATTCATAAAAAATGATCAAAATCAAAAACATGATGGTCTTAACATGAAACTTACCTTGTGTTTTTTTTTTTCAATCGATCTTTATTGAGATACAGAATACATAACAGTATAAACGCAGCACAAATTGTGGTATAATGTCTGCCAGGGAGTTACAAACATTGAGACAATACATCACATTACATTACATAAATACATTAAAGAAAGAACATAAAGAGCATGTTTTAATAGTTTAGGGAAGTTACCTTGTTATGATAAGATCCAGACAAGACGCCATACTGCTGTCTCCAGGGCAACACGTGACGTCACAGATACGTTGCGATTGTGGTAGCAACTCTTTATCAAACACCATCTCTTTAGGGAAACTGACCAACCTATCTTTGAATTTGACTAAACAAGTGTTTAATTAACATTGTAATTTTAACATACAACACCAACACTGGTATTCTAACATTGTTGATTATGCTCTGTAGATTTTGATTCATTCCCTAAAAGATTTTTATGGAAAGTATTTTTTTTTCTTTACATTTAATATTCTCTTTAAATGCTGGTTCTCTAAGATGCAAATACAAGTAAAATGTCTTTCCTGGGAAAAACAAGTGCATTGTACAATTATTTTTACGGTAGTTTACTGCCAGTCATCAGTCTTGATTGTGGCAGGAGAAGAAGACATCAAACTTCCCTGCTTCAAGTTTTTTCTTTTCTTTGTGGCGTTTTTTAAATAAATGAAAGTGTGAAATACCGCCACCATCTGGTCTGGAGTGTGAACTGGAGCTAATTCCGTTGATTATAAGGTTTTTACATCACACATCTGAAAATGGATTGGGTACTTTCTTAAAAATTACATCATGATTATCCCTTTATTGTTGTATGCAATTTTAATAAATAGTAAAAGATTATTAAGGCACTTAAAAATTCATACATATTCATTCATATTTTGTTCACTTAAAGTATACTTTTATTTAATATATTAAAAGTGTATTTTGGTACAATTATGTTTAAGCGTGTTTGAAGTTCTAATTTCAAAATTGGTACAAGTGTATTTTTGGTATACTTAAGATATACTTATAGGTAGTACACTTAATATTTAGTATACTTACACAAATTTAAGTCTGTTTGAAATATACTAAAGTATACTTTTTTTTTACCTAGGGTCTCTGGCTGAAGGTGCTCCAACACACCAGAAACTGGTTGAAACTTCATCCACTTTTCAAAGAGAAAATGATTTTGTGTTCACAGATTGAAAGCACAGTAGTTCATCTTTCTGGGGGAAACCCTGCAGTATGTCCACTTAGCTCATATCAGACATTGACTTCTGACAAAAAGGAAGGAGAGATTGTGAGTAGAGTAGTATCTGTACTTTCCAATGTAACTACATAAGCCCCAATTTCTGTTTATGCCTGAGCGAGGAAGCCATGGGGGCTTTTCAGCACACATCAGCCTCCCCATTACAGTCACCATCTAATGTCTAACTGACCTTTTTCTTTATTGACATAATGCAATTCAGGACTGCACCAGTTGGTCTAATGTGGTTATTCTCATTTGTGAAACTACCAAGGGCTAGACGCCAAACAATTGAGCAGGATAATTCATATTGTTTTGTAGCCTGAGTGAAAAGGCATTATCAGGATCTGCTGCAGTGTGCGACCTGCAGTGTCAACAATATCTGTTATTCTCTTAGAAGTGCCAAATCATTTGTGGAGTTTGGAAAGAATTCAACTTCTGAAAAAGTTTGGAAAAACAAGTATTAAAAGGAGTTAATAAGCTCAGATAGGGAGAAAAGAAATTGTACCCTAACTGGTTCAAATCTTCTTTGCATTATATCAGCCTTCCTATCAAACAGATATTGCATTTTACTGAAGGACAGGGATGAAAGTAGGCGGGTACGGTCGAGTACTGCATACCCCTAAAAGATTTAGCGGGGGTAAGAGGGAGGAGTGGCTGTTAGCTGTAAAGAATTAATGGGTGCATGTACCCACTATCAGCCGTGACTGATTAGTTTTTCAACAACAATTTAAAACACGACTTAATCAGTGAATAAATAACTTTTTTTCCATTTCATATTGTTTCTGAACTGTTCTTTACTAGAGCATATGTTGATTGTGGAAGGTTTTGAGTCGATATCAGCATCAGGTGACAAACTAAACGCCGCCAGAAGGTTGAGACCAGCACATCCTCCTCTGACTCTTTATCATAACGTTCGTAACTTTATTAAAAAACAAAAACAACAAAAATCAACAAAACTGTTCATATTATTGACCCAACAACAAAAATAATCTCAGTGATTTTTGTTTCAACAAGGTGTTGCGCAATTCTAGCAGAGCAGAAGTTTAAAATGAACTAATCAACCACCGCTGTGTTGAGGGAGCGCAAAATAAATATGAAGTCTGCAAACCTGATATCGTAACGGACTGAATGTTATGATTTTAACATAACCTCTGGTCGCCTGGTGGAGCTCAGGAGGTTGCCATGGCAACGGTTGTGCTTAAATGTCAGGGAGACAAAGAGTATAAAGGTGGGACTGGTTTAGAGTCGATCACCTGTTCAGGTTGTTTACCATAGTTTACCTTTGCTGTGACTTTACATCCGCTGTAGTTTCTGAACGTTCAATAAACGACAAACTTGGACTAATTAGCTCGTTCTTTGTGACTATGCGTCATTTACAACAAACAAACACGGTAAATATGTTTCATTAAGTATTTAACAAACAAATGGCTTTTACCATTATAATTATGTGAAATTAAATCAATTGTCTATTATCTTAAAATGATAGTTTGGGGCTGTCGGGCTCAGAGTCTGAGAGGCTTTTCCTCTATCAAACATTTTTTTTGCCTCTTATTTAGTGGAAATATTGATGTTGATGAGATTTTCTCCAAAATAATAACATTTTTCATTCTTTATAGCTCCACTGTTGAAAATGAGGCTCTAACATTAACAGACTCTGTGGTTCCTCCTGTCAGTATGAGAGTCAGGATGAGGAGGCGCCATGTTAGGAAGAGAAGTGGAAGCTGCAGGATCTTCAGAACAAACAGATCATGATGCTGGACTACTGATTATCCCTCTGTCTGGACACAGGATCAATAGAACCAGTTTAAAAGCTAAAATTAATGGTTATATGTCAGACATGGAAAACTGGGATGCTCCATGCCATGATGTTCAGGATTTAGGTCTCATGGCATCTCAAGGTGTCAACATTGCAGCCAGTGGGCTGAAGGAGATACAGCTTTATTATGTAGCAATTCAAGAGCTACCAGCTTTTATCGCTTCGCAAAATAATTAATCAGCACAAACTCCAAAGCACACAAAGAAGCAATATCTATATCTAACTATCTATATATATATTTTTATTTATTTATTTTGTCATAGTACCCCCAAGAATTTAAAACTACTTTGACCACTGCGGAAAGGATGACATTAATGACAATTGCCAGTTGAGCTACATTATGCAATATAGTTGCTGATTAACAGTAAATAGCCATAAGGTCAATTGACCAGCTTTTACTGGCAGTCTCTATAGGCTAAAAAGTAGAGGGGACAGAGCCTTCTGTGTGGAGCAGTGTCCCTGTCTGTTAAGCTGTTTCAGTCAGTCGGTCAGTTAAAGTCCAGACTGAAAACTCATCTATTCTCCCTGGCCTTTAACACTAGATAAAGAGAAAAAGGAGAATGAAGGAAGAAAATTGCTGCAGCTAAATTTTAAAATTGTTTGGTTTTCATTCATGCTATTAGCTTTTGGTATCTCTGCCAATTTTATATTTGTCTTATTATTTTTACTAAACTTAATTTTATTTTATCATTTATCTACCTGTGATGTTGTTGTGAAGCACTTTGGTCAGCTAAGGCTGTTGTAAATGTGCTACATAAATAAACTTTGACAAATTTTCTGGGTTCCAAATAAGATCATTTAGTCAAGTGGAACAACTAGTGAGGTCAGAAATCTATGTGGGAAATCTTATCTTAAGTGGTTCCCCACCATCTCTTTGGGTACAGTATAATTTTAGACATAGTCCAAAGAATTTAATGATGTTCTTATCTGACAGAGCAAATTCTTCTACCTATGTATGTACCATGTATGTGGTATGTGGCAAGCTACAAAAATATCTTCTTTTGACTTTCTTCCTGCCACACTTTCATAGAGATCTGATTTATAGAGTAGAATGGTTGTAGAGTTGTCTATTTGACATATTCTACCACCAGTCAGAGCATCACAGAACAAGTAAAATGTTTTTCAATAAAAATATGACTCACTCAATTAGTTTGGGATTGACAGGCATCTGGTTTTTGTTTTCCTAATTCAACAGGTCAGCAGCCTGAGGCTAAACAGACATTAGTGACTCTAACCACAAACACACAGCAACACACAAAATCATAATTGGAGGAGCTTCTCCCTCATATACTCAGTTACCATCCAAAGTGAAGTGTATCCATGACCATTAACTGATGTAAAGAAAGCAGTCTTTCTTGCTCCTATAGTTGGACTGTTGAATCATGCTCAATTAATAAGATCTAGAGATACAAATCACTGGCCTTAATCACTTAAGATGTTCTGAGTATTCTTCTAATGTAATCAAATGAGGGCTTGTTCAAAGAGATGTATTCTGTGTGGACTAAAATAAAACATATATGTGGGTTTTCTCACCATCGCCATGCAGGAAAATCAGGCCCAGCACCATGCAAAGAGGGTGCAGGTTGAACTCATGAGCCGAACCATCCCAGGCAAAACCGCCTCGGTAGTGACCCATCCACACCCCAGTCAGAACCACGGACACAAGACCGAGCACCTGCGACGCTCCCACCAGCCCCGCAAACACAGGGCCACCGTGGCGGGGGCTTAAATCATCCATAGTCTGAGAGGCAGAAACAGATACACAGAATGTATTTACAACAAGAAGTTGACGCAGATATCGATCAACGCACAACTTGAACAAAACAATTTAATGAAACCTGACATCAGAGACACCACAGTGCAAGTATTCACGTCCCTTTAAATTCTCATTACATCTCAACGACAAACTGGGAAATAATTTTGGGAATTGATATCTAATAAATCAACAAAAAGAAGAATGTGAAGTAAAAGACAAATACATGATGTTTAATTTTTTTAACAAAACTCCTAAAAGAGGTGTAGCAAGGGGGTAAATATGTCTTAATATTACTGTATTCAAACAAACACTGATGTCAGTTAAAATGTTGTCAAAACTTTTGGAATTGTAATGAATATTTTTTTGTATTGGAATATATAAAAAAGTTTTGTCTAAGAAACAATTCATTAAAATTCAAACCACTTATTTTTTGTCTCAGGAGGAGAAAACATTATTTGGAAAACATATGTCAGAAATCTTTGGTTCTCAAAATTTTGGTTTTGATGCTCCCTTTTTTCGATTGAACTTAAAGGGTTTTGATGGCTGGAAAAAAGAACATCCCGGGCAGGACCTGAAGACGAACGATGTAAGATGTGTCCCTATTGGTTTGTTCTGACTAAAGCAGATGACTGATCCCCCATCTCAGAACTGCAGCCCAAACTACAGAGCCTGCTGCGTCGCTTCAGTGACGGGACACAGAATAATAATAATAAGTAAAGAGTCGTAATGTCATTTATAAACATTTTTTTTTTTTACACTAAAAAGAGTTTGTTCCACTCCGCTGTTCTCGGTTGCTGGGTTAATTTGCCCTTCTCAGTTTGTGACAGGCAGGTCTCCAGTAGACGTGGGTCAGGTTTTCCCTGTGTATGGACTTAAAGGGATGTGCCAGGCTCAATTGTGGAACAGATTGGTTTCCCATACATGTGGGAAAACCAAGGGTATGGTGTATGTGAAGATATCTTATGTGTTTTACTTAGTGTGATAGCTAATTGCCATGACGGCATGTATAGTTCCAGCGACTTATGGCTTTCTACATCAGTGCTTTTTACTTTTTCTCTAATTTTTCTTTGCTTTTTGCTTCACAGATACTGCAAACATCCAGTGCACCCACCGCCCGAGTGGTCCGGACTCAGGTTTCCTGTGTTTTGATTGGAAACAAACACCAGATATCTGTTTTGAGCAACTTTATTTGCAAGCATAACATTCCAGACAACATAGACCACCAGGCTCTCCGTAGACAGTAGTCGGATCCAGGAGATGGTGCAGACAGGAGGGAGAGGAAGCAGAAAAGGGGGTGCAGGATCCAGTGTCATGCTAAGGCTGAGAAAACAACCAAACAAGACGCCTTTTCCGTGTCTATATCTCTCCAGTGCCAGATCTCTGGTGCATAAAACAGATAATTTGGAACTACTGCTGATTGGAAATTATTATGTTCGGAACTGTTGCATTTAAATTATCTCCGAGACTTCACCCAGGAATACTTGATGCCAGCTTGCAACTGGCAGGTTGGACTCTGCTCTGCTGGGACTGGACTCCAGATGCTGGTAAAATTGGAGGGAGTGGACTCTGTAGCTGTGTCCGAATTCAGGGGCTGCATCCCTCAAAGGCCGGATTTATAGGCCAATTACATCATAGCGTAACAAGGCTTGTCAAAAATCGTAGGCGTCTCCCAGTGCATCTTCTTTTTCCTCAGATTTGAAGGAGCCATCCTTTGATGATGGGCCATGTATCCTTCATGGCCCATCACATCTCATGATTTTATTGTAGGTCCAAACCGGACATTCAGGCAAAACAGCAATGGCGGTGAAGAGCGGCAAATTATTTTGTTATACTACACTTTAAGGGACACAACTTGATTTTTTAAAAAATGTTTTAGGCAAGAATGTAGCTGTGTAAATCTAAAATATTTTCTCAGTTCCCCCATATGTCACTTACTGTATTTTCCAGATTATAGAGCACACCTTACTATATGCCACACCTACAAAGCTACACCGGGTTATAAGTTGCTGATATTTCCGCCGCTGTAGTCCTTAATAAATCTGCTGGATTTATGCAGCCCTCCGTCTCCAATGCCAAACCATGTATTCCACGCTGAGCTTATGTGTAGTGACTCTATTTCCCTCCTGTACTGCCAGATCCCTCAACTTAAAAGCTGCATTATATGAACTTCTTTGTGTGGTTTCTATGATGAGTTTAAATAAATAGAAAAGTTAAACACTACTATTCAGTCAGGTAATACGTAGTTGTAAAATATTTACTTAAGTATTTAATTTATTCCTGAGCAAAGCGGTTTGACTGATTAAAATTAAGTTTTCAAACATAATTTTATTTAATTACAATATCTTATCTGAGATCTGAAGAGTATTATTTTTGAACATTTTAATTTGCTCATATTCATTTCTTTTAGAAATATGCTAAATATTTTTGAACATTTTAGAGTCATACTAAAATATTTCTTTTTGTCAATATGAGTCTTTACTACAAAAGATGAAGAATAATACAGAAATTAGGAGTATTACTTGGCTTCGCTGCTTTGTTCTTCACACTGCCATGGTTGCTAGGCAACATAAGTTGCTTCTCTCTTTTCTGAGAAGAAGAAGGGAGAGACGAGTCCTACGAAGGACCCATCCTACGTACAATTACAGATAAACACTGTTCCCCAGACACGGGGAACGGCCAGCGTCTGTTAGATGCTGGCCGTTTTTCTCCTGAGAGCCAACAGCTGTGACAGCTGCTTATATTCCACCTGACGCCAATGTAAACGCCACAGCGTTCTCTCTGCTGCTAAACACCATTAACAAACAGCAGTGAACCCATTACAACGGTGTTCACATAATTGCATGGGACTTTACCAAGGTCAACTTGAAGACTGCACTCGCAAAGTTCTACCAACATGTCAAATGTTCTACAAGGGGAGAGAACATTTTAGATCATGTTTACACCAACACTAAGCACTTGTACAGACCCACATTCCTCCCATATCTCACCATGTTTCCCTCCTACTTTGCCCAATCTACAATTCCCTCAGACGCATGGCTGGGGCCACCAAAAGGACAGTTATAACCTGGTCTGAGAATGCACTCGGCAAACTACAGAACTGTTTCAGTCAGACACAGTGGGACTTATTCGGACAAAATGTCTGTACTTTTCCTAACCAGAAACCCTGGATGACCAGGTCTGCACACTCCTTGGGGCCCACAATGCTGCTTTCAAGTTAGGTGACCGACATCTGCTCAAGCTGAGCTGAAAAGAGAAATAAAAAATGCCTAGGAGGACCACAAGATGCCCATAGAGTCCAACCTGTCCAGCACCAACACACCGGAGGCATGGCAGGGCATCATGAACTTTCGAGGCTATGAGGAGACCTGAATGCACTGATGGCAGAAGAGCTAACCTGCTTCTTTGCCCACCTTGAAACCCATCAACAGCACTCCTCTGCCCCAACCTTGCCACTGCCCCCTTCCCCACCTGGTTCCTTCACCACTTCACTCACTGTACAGGAGAGCAATATTAGACAGGTGCTTTTGGCAGCGAACCCCAAGAAAGCTGCTGGCCGAGTCATGGCAAGATGCTTGGAGCGTGCGCCTACCAGCTAGCACTCATTTTTACTAGGATCTTTAACCTTTCAGTGGCTCAGGCAGTCATCTCACCCTGCCTAAAATCAACAAGAGGTTCATCATCAGTCTGAACGATTACCATCCAGTGTCCCTGACTCCTGTAATTATGAAGCGCTTTGAGAGACTAGTTCTGCAGCAAAGACCATATGCCCCAAAGACTAAGACCCCCACCAATTTGAATATTGTGCCAACAGAGAAAAAGAGGAAGCCATTGTTGTAGCTCTCTTCACTCAGCACTGAACATGGAGCAGCAGCAGAGCTGTGTCCGGATGCTTTCTGTAGACTAAACGCCTCCCTGACTCAAACAGACTCAAAAAAGCCATTAACACCCTGAACGGCCACATGCACTAATTACATGATGGCTATATGTGTATGTGTGTATATCAATTTAACAGTTTCAATATTGTAAATATCATTGATGTTTATCTTGTCTATATTTTTTTCCATTGCACTGTTTTGGAGCTAGCTTTAAATCTCATTGAACATATGCACAATGACAAACAATTTGAATTCTAATTCCTCAATGATGCAAATAACATGGTCATTAAAAAGACACAACTTTCAAAACATACTTTTAGAACAAATACAGTCCCATGTTACACATTAGTTACTTAATATAAAAGATAACACTAAACCTCTTGTATTAAAAATAACACAAATACTCATCAGTGTAGATATAAAATAAGTGCAAATAATTGAGTGTACCCACATACAAAAATGTAAATTATATACATAAAAGTCAGAATTATTTTTTCCAGTGGTTCTAATCCTCTTCCATATCTTTAAGTGTCCAGAAAAGTGACGTGTAACTGATGTCATTTCATTTCATTTAATAATCACTAGAGTTCTTCTTCATCAATTAAATTTTGTTTTTGTTATCAGCACCACTGGATTGTTGATTTACTTTTTAAATTGTCAGGGGGTATATTTGATATTTCATTAAAAAATTATTTCAAAACAATATTATTTCGGGCTGTGAGTAAAAGTCAATACCCAGAGAATCAACCTGTTTTCTGCCAACTGAAGAGGCTGAAAATACATAACAGGAAGTGTCAGCTGACAGTTACATGAAGCCGTGAAATAAGCAGGAATGAAACAATTATGACTCGTGTTATGGCGATTCAAAATCCTTTAGTAGCGACACGTTTTTTAGAGTCTAGTAGTTTAGAGCTACTAGACTGTAGCCCAGAAACAAGAACTAAATAAGCGGAAATGGCATCAACATACTGTGGCCAAAGAAACGCGTTTCCACCTGTTACCTGTCATCAGCAGAAGGTCTTATATTTATATTTAGTATTACGTCAATCACTTCCATTAAAACCCATAATTAAATGCCAAATAAAGCAGCACTATATAGTTTGACTTAAGAACGAGACTTACTCCGCTTTGCTTCGATGCGTTAAGGATCAAATCCTGGTTCAGGTCCGTTTTCCTCTCAGCGAGTCTGTGGGATCAGAGGCGTGACGCCACTAAACCACGTGACCAATTTAATGCTAAGGACATGAAAGTGACGTCATGTTTCTAACCCTCTCAGTTGCAAAATACGTGTCAATTACAGAAATAATAATATTCACAAATTCACAGATAAAATAATAAGTGAAACGTCATCACTACGTCAAGAGGGTGACTGACGTCAGGACGAGCGGGGGGAGGAGGGGGGAGGAGGGGGGGGTATTGATGCCTCACATCCTGGTTTGTTGCCCTGGCAATAAAGAGAACCGGGGATGTTAGCGAAAGTGGAGAAGAACAAACTGTGCTTAATAATAATATATGTCCACTTGTATTGGTTCCAGCACTTAGACATTTTTTAACGAATGCAGTCTTTGGTGAACCAGTCTGTCTGTTATAACTTATTCAAATCTAAGGCAGATTTAGAATCAATTATTTACATTCAATGAAGAAGATTATTTCTCTGAAAGAAAATGAGGGAGGCAACTCTCAAAATATAACATAACAATGAATTATAGAAAGTGGAAGCTGTCCTCCGGTGGGCGGAAATTGTCTCCCCATGCCGCCGAACCTGGCAGTCACCATCGTTTGAAAGTGGAGGCCTGCAGTGGCCAGAAGACTTTGTAGAATACTCTCCAAACACAACTTGTGGTAAGATAATTTTCAAGCTGGATAAAAATCCATGATTTCATCTATCTACACTCCAATATCACTTATTCAGATCTTAAAATCATCTGCAAGACATTGGCTGCTACAAACAAGACTGAAAAAGATAACCCAACATATTATACACCCTGACCAGACTTGATTCATATATTTAAAAAATAAAATTAGAAAAATACAAGACTCAATAATTTAATACACTAATGCTAAATCCAAAATAAATGTAGCTTAACATTTTTAACAGGCTGAATGAGCTGACACAATTAAATTATTTTCTACTTCTCTAATCAATAGTAGATGACTTTATTATGCAATTCAATTATACAGACATTGCAACTTATGCCAGTTATCAACAGTACAGTATTCAGTCATGTACTAAAAGCAGTTAAAATGTCCATCTAAGGAAACCCAGCAGATTCCATTGTCATTGACTTGCAGCGTTCTCTCCTGGACGAGAACGTAGCAACAATTGTTGGCATTGTGTTGTTGATTTCACATCAATCCCTCACACTGAGCATGCATGGAGCAACAGTGAAAAGGAAAAAGTCACATTTTACAGGAAGAAACCTCCAGCAGAACCAGAAGCTAGCTGAGTACAAGCAGCCATTTGCCCTGGCCGATTGGAGGCTAGAGAAGACAGAGCAGAATGTTCAAAAAGAAACAAATGAACTAATGTAGAATGATTTTCAGTGTTCATGAAAGTAAAACGTTAATAGCAGAACTCACTGTTTCTCACTGAAGAAAGAGTGTATTTATACCCAGTCAAATCAAAGGTTATTTGTATTTAAAAATAAGTATTATTTGGAATTTATTTCAGGAACAGCAACCAGGATTATTCCGTGTTTTATTGTCCTCTTGAGGCTGCTGTAGCCTTATTTAATTTAGTTTGTCAATGTCTTGTAAACTGTGGGTGTTTCATTTTGCATGGCGCATTGCTGCCATCTGTTGGACTTTTAGGGAACTGCTTTTACTTTGACATTATTTAGCCAGAACTAGAGGATAGAGGTAGAGGATGAACAGACGTGTCTGTTATGAACGGCGCTTTCCCACAAGCAAAGCCTGTAAGTTGACATGAAATGAAATGAAATGAAATGAAACTTTATTCAAACATGATACAAGTATAAAAATAAGATAGTGCACAGTAACAAGAAGTGCATAAAAAAAGAAGAAAGATACAGTTTTTTGTCTCAGTTAACATATCATGGTCGAAATGGGGTAGGAAGAAGTGAGAACTTATTAACTCCGACCCCCTAAGCACATGAAAACTTTACAGTCCTACCATCAAAGAAAAAAAAAAATCAAAGTCAAATCAAAGTCAAAGTGGCAGCTAACAGTTACTAATATTTACATATACATTTTCCCTTATTATGCTGGTTTGTCTTTCCAAACCCTTACACCAAATTGTTATCTTCAATACACACATTATTACTTTCTCTCACCCATATGTCTATATCTGTTGAAAATGACCTCCTTGTATTTTATTTTGAATTGTATTAAACTATTGCTTTGTTTCAAATATTCATTTAACTTGTTCCATAACTTTACACCTTTAATTGAAATACAGAAGCTTTTTCTTGTTGTTCGCAAACTGCGGATCTTTAAGTTTGAGAGACCCCTTAAGTTATAGCCCCCTTCTCTTTCAGAAAACATGCTCTGCATGTGCTCAGGTAGCAACTTTTTAGATACTTTCAACATAAATTGAGCCATTTTAAATTCTACAAGCTCGTCAAATTTGAGAATTCTGGATTTTATGAAGAGTGGGTTTGTATGCTAATAATAACCAACATTATGGATAATTCTAATGGCTCGTTTCTGTAGGATGGTTGCCGGATGTAAAGAGCTCTTGTAAGTAACTCCCCACACTTCACAGCAATATGATAGATATGGTAAAATCAGAGAGTTATATAGAATATGAAGTGATTCAGCATTCAGTACATGTCTAGAACTAGCCAGTATGGAGATGCTTCTACTGAGTTTACTCTGTAAATGTTTAATATGAGGTTTCCAACTGATTTTGTCATCTATTATTAAACTGAGGAACTTATTAGCAAAAACCCTTTCTAGAGTTACGTCCTCTATTTGAACTTGGATTTCAGTATTTTTGTACCAGTTCCCAAAACCATGATTTTAGTCTTGTCCAAATTTAGTGATAATTTGTTATTGTTAAACCATATCTTTAAATTACTGATCTCTGAGGTGACTGTTGAGAGAAGATGCTCTAAATTTTCGCCAGAGGCTAGAATATTTGTGTCATCAGCGAATAATATAAATTTTAATACATTAGACACTTTACTTATATCATTTATATAAAGATTAAATAGAACTGGTCCCAGTACTGATCCTTGTGGTACTCCACAGACAATCTCCAGCCAGTCAGATTCCACATCTCCCAATTTCACAAATTGTTTTCGGCTCTTTAAATAACTCCTCATCCAGTCCAAAACTACTCCCCTAATTCCATAGCGTTCTAATTTTTTAAGTAGGATTTCATGATTTATTGTGTCAAAAGCTTTCTTTAGATCTATAAATATCCCTACTGCCAGTTTCTTACTATCTGTTGCATTGGTTATTTCTTCTATTAAGTCAATTACGGCCAGCGATGTTGACCGGTTTGCTCTGAATCCATATTGACTGCTACGAAGTAGCGAATGTTTTTCTATGAATTGTTTTACTCTTTTCTTAAAGAGTTTTTCCAGGATTTTAGAAAATTGTGGGAGAAGAGAGACAGGCCTGTAGTTAGTGAAGAGGTGATTGTTGCCAGTTTTATACATTGGTTTGACCTTAGCTATTTTCATTTTGTTGGGAAATGATCCTGTTTGAAATGATAAATTGCAAATATAAGTTAATGGTTTAGAGATTCCTTTGATTACTATTTTAATAGTTTTCATGTCCAGATCGTCACAGTCAGTGGATGTTTTATTTTTACATTTATTCACAATGTCCATGATTTCTTCCTCTAGTGCAGGGTTGAGATATATGGACCTGGGATTATTTTCAATTTGGTATTGCTGAGTTGCAGTTTTTGTAGTCGGTATTTTTTCTGCTAATTGAGGTCCTATATTAACAAAATAACTATTGAATTTATTGACGACACTTTCCAAATCAGTAATATTCTGTTCATTATCTAGAAAATAGTGTGGATAGTTGTTATTGTTAGAATATTTTCTAATAACCATTTAAAATGTTCCATATTTCTTTAATGTTGTTTTTATTACTATCCAGTAATTTATGATAATAGTCCTTTTTACATGTTTTTATAATATTAGTTAACTTATTTTTATATTTCTTATATTTGATTTCTGATTCAGACGTTCTATGTTTTAGAAATTCTCTATAAAGTTTGTTTTTCTTTTTACATGCCTTTTGTATTCCTTTTGTGATCCACTGTTCATTTTTTTGACTGCTTTTCCTCTTATGTTGTTTGATTGGGCAGTGCTTGTTATATAGTATTTTAAATGTTTTTAAAAATTCTTCATATGCTGAATTCACATCATTCATTCTATATATTAATCTCCAATCATAGGCCAATAACTCAGCTTCTAGAGCTTTTAATGTCTCTTCAGACGTAACCCGTCTGTCATGCGTCTCTATTTTTTGATCGTCCTTTTAGCCCTTACAGTCGTAGACTATGAATACTGGTAAGTGATCAGTTATATCATTCATTAATAATCCACTAGTTAAATTATGTTCCAGAACATTTGTAAAAATATTATGAATTAAGGTAGCGCAGTGCGATGTAATGCGACTGGGCCTGGTGATTTTAGGATACAGGCTTAGACTGAACATGGTGTTAATAAATTCTTCAGTCATACTATGTTTGTTTGGATTAAGAAGGTCAATGTTGAAATCCCCACAGAAAAATGTTATTTTTTGATTAATTGTTAAAAATTTTCTTCTATCCAGTTGTTGAGTACTTCAATATTTGATCCAGGGGTTCTATAAATGCAACTCACTAAGACATTTTTCTTTTTTTCCACGAGTATTTCTATAGTCACACATTCAAACATGTTGTCCATGACAGTTGACATTGTTTCAATCAACTTATATTTAATCTTCTTGTCAACAAATAAAGCTGCTCCTCCTCCATTTTTGTTTTCTCTGTTCTTACAAACCATTTCATAACCATTGATTTCAAAGTTTATGCCCTTGTCACTATTGAGCCAAGTTTCTGATAAGGCAATAACATTGAAGGTCTGTGAAAGTTGCTGTTTGATGCTGTCAAAATTTGCATGAAGGCTTCTGCTATTAAAGTGAATTATTGACAGCTTTTGTTCCGTTTTAATCCTATTGTTGAACTGATCATCGCTGTAATAGTGACAACTGTCATTGATGACATTATAGAAGTTGTTATCAGGATCAATGTCATTTTCAATATCTTGCTGATGATAGTTTCTGTGTTGGAATACAGGTAGCTCTATATCCTCATAGGCCGCGATCTGTTGCATGTTTCTCTTTCGGAGGTGAACGTCAGCTGTGTCTGGTTGTCTGTCATACATAGTCGGATTATTTAGGGGTACTAGTACGAGGATGGGTGATCAACTTATCATAACGTAGGTAAGCAATGTCCCATCTTTGACGTGCTGCTTTTAAGTCCGGCATTAGTTCCGCCCTCCTTTTCCTTACAGCCTCTGTTAAGTCTTCATTAATGAAAATCTTAGATCCCTTAAGGTCCTTGGTGCGCTGCAGAATAGTTGATCTGTCCTTGTATCGTAAAAACTTGACAACAATGGGCCTGGGTCTGTCTCCTCTAGGTTTACCGGTGCGGTGAGCTCTCTCCATCTCAATCTTATGATGAAAGTTTAGCTTTTCAGTTAGAATAGTTTTCACTTTCTCCTCAGTCTCAGCCCAAGTCTCATTTGGTGATTCAGTAATTCCATCAAAAACCAAATTGTTTCTCCTTGATTGCCCCTCAAGGTACTCCATTTTATCAGTGATAGTCATCATGCCCTCACATACTTTAAATATGTCTGACTGCATCGTGTCACTTCGGTCCTTGTGCTTAGCACTTTCTACTTTAATATCGTCAACTTCTTTCTGTGTAAATTGCAGGCTGGTTTTAATGTCCTGTAGTTCTCGTGTCATTGTGTCCATCCTGGTGTTAGTAGTGTCCACAATGATTTTAACGAAACCTTTAAAATTGTCCTGTTGTTGTTGGAGTAACTCCATATACATTTCCTTTTGCTGGCTCAGCAGCTCTTTGACTTGTGTGAGTGACACATAGTCCTCATCTTGTCTCCCGTCGGTCTTGGATCCTTTTGGAGGCATTATTTCATTATTTGGCTTGTTTTTGCCGGTCGCTTCCTTAAGGCTCCTGCTCCGCAGTTGGAGGCCACCGCGCTGTCGCTCTGTAAACACAGACACCGGACAAGGCAGAGTTTTACCTCTGCCTGCTGTCAATCCAACGTGTCGCTTTCCACTGGTTGTTTTCTCGGTTAGCTGCCGGACGTTGGCCTCGGCCCGGTTAGCAGCCGCGATGTTAGCAAGCTAGTTGCTTGTCGAAGAATCAGCATCTGATCCGCAGCAAAGGCCAAAGCTGCTGCCAGTCTTCTTTACAGTCTTTCCATCAAGGACATTCAGACTCTGCCAGTTGTGCTTCTCTGAATAAAGGCTGCCTTGCATTCTCAAACAGAGGAGTGACGTCCACAAACCACAGAGGGAGCACACATGCATGCAGACACATGCAGGTATTGTTGACTGTCTCTGTCTCTGTCTGTCTACTTATACATCAAAACGATATGTTAACATATGAGAAAGAAGTAACTTGCTTATTGAATTTATGTTTAATTAGTTTTGGAAATACCTGCGTGATTTGACTATATTCTTCATAATTGTTAATTAGCAGGCTGCTGAGTTTTCTTAAGTCGTTATGTAACATTGCAGCTCAGAATTCTGAGTTAGCTTTTGTATCAGTTATACTTCTAATGTTTGAAACTGAATGTTAACACTTTTGTTGCTGCTCTGAGCTCATCCTGAGTTGTTTGTGTTTTGACAGTTTCACTCCATTCTACATGAAAATAAAGGAAGCTCTACTTAATCCTGACTCGTGTGAAAGGAGTTTGGCTGATGGTTACAAGACACCTTAGCGAGACCATTACAGTGAAAAGGTTTTGGAATCAGCCTTCAATTCAAACGTGTGGAATCATCATGGAAGATCATGACAGTGCGTCTCAAGTCAGCGCAGGAAGCAGCTCGTCTGCATCACGGGTCAGCAGGGCTACGTTAGCCCGCGCCAGAGCAGAAGCAGCACGTGCACGCGCATCTTACGCTGAGCGAGAAGTACAACTTAAACTGAACAAAGTGAAATTGGAAGCAGAATTGGAGACCCTGAGCTTGCAGCGAGAGGCAGCAGCTGCTGATGCAGAAGCGGACATTCTGGAGGCAGCTGAGAGTAACAGTGGTCATTTTTCTGTTGTGCAAAGGAGTAAGGTACCAATATATGCTGAATCAGCAGAACACGCATTGGAACATATTGAAGGACAAGCAAAGCATCAAGTCGACCTACAAAGTAAAGACGCCCTAAACAACATACCACATCCAAAGGACGATTTTCCAGGAGAGAAAGTATCGAGCACCAACGTCACATGAGCCAGTCAGAGGAAGTCAAAACATGGAGATGTTTCAGAACTCTTACAGGGAAGCACCTTCAAAGGCTTATGTGCCGCTACCTACACCCAGTCCTTACCCTCCAGCCACAGGAGATGATTGTGATAGGGCATCATTGAGACATGCACGCTTCCCTAATCCAGCAGTTCGGCCCTATACATCACCAAACGTTACCAGCTCACATCCCCAAAGTCACAGAGACTCAATGTTTGACATTGCCAAGTATTTAGCACGACGGGATTTGGTGAGCACAGGCCTGAGCAAGTTCAACAACCAACCAGAAAGCTTCAGAGCATGGGTATCTGCCTTTGTTAATGCAACCCAAGAGCCAGAGATTTCAGCAAGTCAAGAGCTGGATCTTCTCACAAAGTGGCTTGGAAGGGAGTCAGCAGAACATGTGAAGAGGATGCGCCTTATGCACATTAGTAACCCTGAAGCAGCTCTCAAGAAAGCCTGGGACAGGTTGTATGAGTGCTACGCTGCACCAGAAGTGATTGAAAGTTCATTATTTAAACGACTTGATGCATTTCCCAGAGTTGCCAGCAGGGACTACAATAAGCTAAGAGAGCTGGGAGATCTTTTATTAGAACTCCAGGCAGCAAAAGAAGATGGGTATTTTCCTGGATTAGTTTTCTTGGATACAGCTCGAGGAGATAGTCCAGCCTTAGAAAAGCTTCCCCACAATCTACAGGAGAAGTGGATAACAGAGGGCTCAAGATTTAAGAGAGAGCATTATGGTTGTTTCCCACCATTTTGCTATTTTGCTTCATTTGTGTGTAATGAAGCCCGTATCAGAAATGATCCCAGTTTCGCTGTTCCCAGCAGTTCTCAACCTACAGTAAAAGCTAAGTCATTTGTGCAACACACAGCTTCAAAATTTCCGGTAACAGTGCAAAAAACAGACTTAGAAGAGGGAAATGGCTCTGCTGTTCCAGACACACCTGACAACCCAAGCAAGCATTGTCCAATCCACAAAAAACCTCACCATCTGAAGAAGTGCAAAGTTTTCCGAGCCAAGACATTGGAAGAAAGGAAAATGTTTTTGAAAGACTGTGGGATTTGTTACAAATGCTGTGCATCCTGTTCCCATATTGCAAGAGACTGCAAAGTTCTTACCAAATGCAACGAATGCAACAGTGAACGCCACATCTCAGCAATGCACCCCGGTCCACTTTCAAGTGAGTTAAAGACTACTTTAGCATCAGAGGTCAGCGAAGTCGAAGATCATTCTAACAACATCGCTGTAAGTAGTCATTGCACAGAGGTTTGTGGTGAAAGCCAAACACCCATGTCCTGTGCCAAAATATGCCTCACCAGAGTGTTTCTTCAGGACCAAAGAGACAAAGCCATCAGGTTATATGCAGTAATTGATGACCAAAACAACTGCTCATTTGCTAGGTGAGAACTGTTTGAGATGTTCAACATCCAGAGTCAGATTTTTCCCTACTCATTAAAGATATGTTCATGTGATTTCAGTGGAAATCAGGAACCTGTGCAGTGTAGTCTGGGGTTGTGCTGGCAGGTAGCATCTGACACCTTAACATTCAGCATCTCTGTCAAGGACAAACCATTCACCTGTCGGGGTGTTCAATCTATAGTGAACAGCCTGTTTGATCCCATCGGGTTTGTTGCTCCAGTCATAATACATGGAAGGATTCTATTTCGAGAGCTAAACAGTGACACATTCGACTGGGACACACCATTACCTGAAGTGAAGCAACAAAGCTGGGAATCTTGGAAAGATTCTCTGCAAGAGCTGAGCCATCTGCACATTCCTCGCATGTACACCTGTATTTCCCTATGCGACACTGTGCAGAAGGAATTATGTGTCTTCTCTGATGCATTTACCAAAGCGATTGGAGCAGAAGCATACAGCAGAGCCATAAGTGAAGACGGGACAAGTAGTGTGGGCCTTCGTTTTTGGGAAAGCCAGACTGACACCCCAGTCAGAGCCCACTATTCCACGCCTGGAGCTGTGCGCTGCCGTGATGGCGGTGGAAATAGCTGACTTCATTCTCAGCGAGATTGATTTTCAACCAGATTCAGTGAAGTTTTACTGCGACAGCAAGGTTGTTTTGGGTTATGTACATAACCAGAGCAGACGATTTTATGTATACGTGCACAACAGGATTCAGCGTATACACCAGTCCTCAAAACCTGAGCACTGGTTCTACGTCCCATCGGAGCAGAATCCAGCAGACATGGCATCCCGGTCAGTTCATGCCTCCCAGCTATCCTCCACCATGTGGTTCTCTGGACCGGCTTTCCTCCACAAACGCTATCAAGGTGAGGAAGCAATAACTCAAACACAGAAGCTTGTAAATCCAGATGAAGATGTTGAGGTGTGACCAAGTGTTACATGCTGTGTTACACAAACTCAAGCAATAAGAGTTCTGACTGTTGACCAGGTTCTCTACCTGGAGCTCACTTTTAAGAGCAGCGAGTATTCTCATTCACATCGCTCGTTCACACCAAGAAGGTCATAAAGCAAATGGTTGCAAAGGATGGCATAGATGTCATAAGCCTCGGACTCCAGAAGCGATGATTCAAGCTGAAAATATCAGAATAAGATCAGCACAAAACCAGGCTTTTGCAGAGGAGACAACAGCTCTGACCACAGGGAAGCCTCTTCCAAAAAATAGTCCCCTTTTTAAGCTTCAGCCTGGGATTGATGAATCAGGACTCATCAGGTTTGGAGGCCGGCTTAAAAACGCTCTGCTGGAGACTGAAGTGAAAAATCTTCTGATCTTACCTAAAAATCACCACATATCCATGCTTCTGGCCCGTCACTATCACAAGCAGGTAAAACACCAGGGGCATCATTTCAGTGAAGGAGCCGTTTGAGCTGCGGGTTTGTGGATTATTCGAGATAAAAATCTTATTAGCTCTATTATTCACTCCTGCATCACCTGCCGGAAACTCAGAGGCACAGTCATGGAGCAGCAGATGGCTGACTTGCCCCCTGAACGCGTGACAGCAGCACCACCTTTCACGTTCATAGGCATGGACGTTTTTGGGCCGTGGTCAGTTACTGCCAGACGAACAAGAGGTGGTGTTGAAAAGGAATAATTTATCTAAATTAGAAAATACAATTCTATTCTTTTCCTTTCCCGGTCCTGGATTCTCACTACCGTCTTGGAGCCCACGTGAGGAGACAGAGGCGTATGCAGCGTGTTGGCGTCACAGAAGTGCAGAATTTAATCCAATCAGAAACAAAGTATCAGACATAACAGAGCATGACAGAAAAACAAAGAGACTTACATTTTGTTACCTGAGTCAGACAGACAAACATATACAAAGACGTCTTTGAGAAAAGAGCCAGAGCAAAAGCAACAAAGATCGGCTATTTTTCTGAATTATTTCTTCCTATCCTCAGATTATATTTCTGAGGGAGGTTCTCGCTTCAAACAAGGCGTCCCTTGCCTCGACCAATTAGAAGTTGTCTCCGACCGCCTTCGAAAACGGCACCTCCCTTCAATTCTGTTCGAGCGATCAAAGAAAAGTTTCTTTAGTGAAGTTAAACAGATCCCTCAAGTCCTGCTAGGTTTTATGACTTTTGGATGTCTCGAGAAATGTATTTGGAATTCCCTGTTAATCCACCCAAACAGATAAAGGCACATTTGTAAGCTTTTAAACAAATACTTTTCGGGTAAACTGCAGGTCAATGTGCCGTAATAGGTTATAACTTTTAAGATATATTCAGGTTTATTTCACTAAATGATGTTATCTCCTGAATCCTGCAGAGTTTTCTCCAGGATCTGGCTCCTTCCTGAGCCAAGAGCATCAAAGCATTTCACAAGTCTCTGTGAAACTCTGGTTTTCTCCTTTTCTCCCAAAACAAACCCTTAATCCTATATTTGATTCAATAAGAGTTATCTCTGAACTTAATATGCTTTTGCTCTGTTATTCCTCCCAAAGCCTCCCTGATATTAAACTCATACAAAACTACAAGAAGTAATTAGATACAGTTCCTGTTTCCTAATACTAAACAAAACATTTTCAATTGCATTCATCATTGACTGGTTTTAATTCTACAACTAATTAATACAATATTCAAATAAAATATTCAGTGAAAGCCATGCAATATTAAAATATTTTATATGATAACAGTCTGAAAGTTTAAAAGTTCACAGCTTCAAAGTTCAGAAGTCTATAGGTCAATAGTTTACCATGCCAATGTTCACTGAAGGCTTCTTATCTCCTGAGACCTGAGTATCTCCTGTCCTCCCAAGATGTCTGAAAAGATAGGAGCCTATAGCTCCACAGATATATGTTTAACGTCTTAAAAGGTTTTCTCCATCCATCACTTGTTCTTTGATATTTTGAACCCAGCCATGGTTCTTCCTGCCAATTGAACTCACCCACACAAACTTCTTCAAAATTTAAGTAAAAGATTCAGCTAACTAAACACAAAAAGATGGTTATATTTTCTAAATGCTAGAAACGATTATATTTCCTCAACAGTGGCCAAGCAGAAAGTAAGCGGTGGGCTCTGCTGTTTACATGTATGTCTACCAGGGCAGTGCACATTGAAGTCATTTCTACTCTGGATACACCAGGTTGCATTAATACTATGAGAAGACTTTTCGCAATAAAGGGACCTGCCAAACATCTTAGGTCAGACTTCGGAACTAACTTTGTAGGAGCTCGAAAGGAGCTTGGATTCCTGAAAAAAGTGGAGGGTGACAGTGTCCAAAGATACCTGAACGAACATGGCTGCACTTGGGAATTTAACTCTCCTCATTCCAGTCACATGGGAGGAGCATGGAAGATGATGATTGGGGTTGCCCGGACGATCCTAGATGGCATGCTGGCAAAAGAACATGTTCACCTTACACACAATGTTTTATGTACTCTGATGGCTGAGGTGTCTGCTATTATAAATTCCAGACCACTCATTCCTGTGTCTACAGACCCTGAATCGCCATTCCTACTTACACCTACCACACTTCTCACACAGACGACAGCTGCTTCATCTCTCTGTGGAGAGTTTACAAACAAGGATTCGTCTGGATGTCAGTGGAAAAGAGTACAGGTGCTTGCCAGCAATTTTTGGAACCGTTGGAGGAGTGAGTACTTGTCTTCTCTCCAGCAACGTTGCAAGTGGAACAAACGTCATCGCAATCTTCAAAAGGGGGACATTGTGCTGTTAAAGGACAGTCAAGCACCATGCACTGACTGGCCAATGGCTGTTGTTGTCGCCTCATACCCGAGTGCAGATGGTTTGGTTCGCAAAGTGGAACTGAAGGTAACATCACGGAGTGGTTCAAAGACTTACTTGAGGCCCATTTCAGAGGTTGTGCTCCTTATGCCCAACGAAACTGCAAGTTAAGACTGTTTCAAATGTTTATGTAGTGTGACATCAAGGATATCAAACGGGGAGTGTCCTGTAAATTGTGGTTGTTTTATTGTGCATGGCGCATTGCTGCCATCTGTTGGACTTTTAGGGAACTGCTTTTACTTTTACGTTATTTAGCCAGTACTGTTGTTTCCTAGTGGTAGAGGATGAACAGACGTGTCTGTTATGAACGGCGCTTTCTAGGTCAAGTTCCTCGAAGCAAAGCCTGTAAGTTGCTACTTATACATCAAAACGATATGTTAACATATGAGAAAGAAGTAACTTGCTTATTGAATTTATGTTTAATTAGTTTTGGAAATACCTGCGTGATTTGACTATATTCTTCATAATTGTTAATTAGCAGGCTGCTAAGTTTTCTTAAGCCGTTATGTAACTATGCAACGTTGCAGCTCAGAATTCTGAGTTAGGTTTTGTATCAGTTATACTTCTAATGTTTGAAACTGAATGTTAACACTTTTGTTGCTGCTCTGAGCTCATCCTGAGTTGTTTGTGTTTTGACAGTTTCACTACATGAAAATAAAGGAAGCTCTACTTAATCCTGACTCGTGTGAAAGGAGTTTGGCTGATGGTTACAAGACACCTTAGCGAGACCATTACAGTCAAGATAAATATAATCAAGCAGCAGCAGTATCTCTGTCCTCTTTGGGTTTTGCACAAAAAGACTATAAAGAGTAGGCAGAAAATTACAAAATAGCTTTTCTTTATCATTAAATGTTCAAATAAAGAAGTGTTGATTGTTAAAAGCTCCCCTGAAAAGAAGATAAGACATACCTGTGTTTGAAGAGTGGAAAGGCAGGTTTATGTTCGTGTGAACAGAAACCTGCCTTCCATAAACCAGCATAAAAGTGGTGTTTATGCTGCCTTCAATATTGTCAGAAACGGCTGGTGTGTGTGTGAATAGGAGTACAAAGGTGTGTATTTGGCCATGTATTTGATAGTGTGTGAGGACCATTTCCCTAACAAATATGTTGTGGACAGCTCTTATGGGGCCTATAGTCTGGGCCCCATAAGAGCTGTTTTTGGGTTATGGGTTAGATCTAGGACTAAGGTGTGAATTGAGTTTGGGTTATTTATAGGGTTAGGCCTAAGGTAGGTGTCATGGTTAAGCTATAGAAAATGATGAGAAATGAATGGAAGTCAATACAACGTCCTTGTGATGATAGAAAGACATAGAGTGTGTGTGAACTTTTGTGAGTGCTCCTTTTCTGTATGACATTTCTGATTTCTCCTGTGACTCACAGGAGGCTGACTCACCAATGCTCTAGCTATGTGCGTATGCATTACGTATTAATGGATTATTTGTTGATTTTCATCTCTGCAGCTCTCTCTGTATTACTGACTCATGAGTTTTAATTACATCTCATGCCTCATTTAACCACAGTATTTCCAATGCAATAATGAAGCTGCTTGGATCCACTCAGCTACAGGATACACTTCTGCTAGTGTCATCCATCATTGTCAGTGTCTGCCATCATTTTTGTATTTGCATTTTTATACAGATAAAGAATTTTTTCTTAAATTCAGTTTGCACACGTCCTTTACTTCCAGTGTCTATGTCAGTGGTTCTTAACCTTCTTTGAGGTACCGAACCCACAAGTTTCATATGCGCATTCACTGAACCCTTCTGTAGTGATAAATAAAATATGATTCCCCCCTCCACAGATTCAAGACATAGGTGGTACCTAGAGTCTATTTGGGTCACCCCAAGATCACTAGGGTGACCCAACTAGGGTGGAGCAGAAGCGGCTCCGTCTGTCAAATATTACTACCTGTAGCGGAGCAGCGATTGAACAGCAAGAGCAGAACCAGCGTCTTACATCGCAGCTCGAAGACTGAAATAATTTTCCAGGTTATTTGTTTAGCTTTCTGACCGTCATGCTAATCCGGGTGAGTGTTTGTAGCTGTGCGCTGTAGTGATGGTCCATCTGAATCCAGGTTTCGAGGCTTGTGCCGAGTAAAAAGGGGGCGTGTCCGATGGCAACAAACAGGCCTCGAATTTTATGAGTCACGTGACTGCTTCATTTTGCGTGTCGGTTTTCAAAATAAAAGCGCGATGAGCCGCGCTGCATCATGGGTAGTGTTCCATTTAGTCTCGCATCAGAGGAGAATATTTGTCTTCAGTGGCCAAAATAAAATGAACATTGACCGACATATTTGATGTGTATTGTACATACTGATCATACTGTATACTCATCAAAATGTAATGTTTGTTACTGGTTTTCTCAATTGTAGATTATGTTGTTTTTTTATGACTATATTTTTGTGATTTTATCATGTAAATCTCTCTGAGCTGCATTGTTGCTGAAATGTGCCACACAAGTGAACTTGATTAATTGTCTGAAATGGAGCCAGCAAGAGAAAAATCTCTGACATCTGGGAATATTTTGAGATTATCCTCACAATAAAATTATTCTTAGATAACAATAATTAACCATCCACCTTCCAATTTCTGACCTTCTGCAAAGTTTCACTATTATTTGTAGTTTAATTAGCAAATATACAATCAGTCTTTCACAGCAGAAACAGATGTAATGGTGTAGAACTAAAATTCAACATTTAGCCAAATATAAGGGATCTGAGCCAATTAGAAATCCAAGAAAACTGAAGCCCCAACAGGCTCTGCACTCCCAAGACACTAAAACATCAAATGTCTTTTTTGTCAAATCAGTCTGACATAAAAGAAAACCCAACACAACCACTGATGTTCAACATATACCAGGATTAGACTAATCATTTTAATAATTAAAACATATGACAATTAAATATGGTTTCATTGATTCTCCTGTTACTAAACATGAGTTTGATGAAAACTTTGTGACAATATTGCATTTAGTAATTTTTGGAAGTATAATCCAGCTGAGTGACAAGGCTGTTACAGTTTCACCAGCAGGTGTCCCTAGTGAGTCATGAATGAAGCATCGAGTAATAAACCTTTTAGCAAAGCAAAGGGCTGGAAAGGTTCATTGCTTCATGAGGCTTCATTTGCCCATCACTAGTGCGCTGCTTTACCTGCTGTCTGATCCTCCATATGTCTTTTTTACTGCAGTGAGCCTCGATGTAGCCAAACTCTGTCAAGTATGGCTTTGTTTTTATTTCTATTAGCTTCGTCATGTTGATGCATTTTGATCTGCTTCAATTTTCTGCCGCAACACGCAAACGTCCGCATTCACTCAGTGCGTTATAGCACATCGATTAGGATTTGTTTCTGCGTGTTTGCACAGTGAGAAGGAAAGAGGAGACCAGCTGCACAGGCAGGTTTAGAAATGAGAAGCAGGTGATCGGTATCAGTTCAAGAGCCAATGATCGTCGATCACCGATCATGCACTTTTTCACGAAAATCGCCCGATTATGATCGATGACCGATCGATCGGCACACCTCTAACATTTACACTCAAACATGATTTTTTTCAGCTGATCAAAAGTTTAAGACCATAGGTCAAAAAACCCCGAAAACCCCCCAAAACAGAAGTCAAAGTGTCAAAAAAAAGGATTCAGTAATGAGTAGCTCCACCATTCTTGTTTGGTGACTTCAAACAATCGTTTAGGCTTGATGCCAGTGTTTCCAGGAGGCTAGTGGGAACGTTGCTCCACGTGTTGAAGATGGCTTCACGAAGGGCATCCACTGTCTGGAACTGATGTCCATTTTTTTAAACTTCCCTTGCTATCCATCCCCAAAGGTTCTCAATTGGGTTTAGATCTGGGGAACATGCAGGATGGTCCAAAAGAGTGAAGTTATTCTTTTGGAAGAACTCCTTTGACAGGCAGGCATTGTGAACTGCAGCATTGTCCTGTTGAAAAACCCAATCATTACCACACAGACGAGGCCCTCAGTCATGAGGGATGCCATCTCCACATAGCCAGCTGCTGTTTGACGCCCCTGCACAACCTGAAGCTCCATTGTTCCATTGAAGGAAAGCACACCCCAAATCATGATGGTGCCCAACCACTGTGCCATGTAGAAAACATCTCAGGTGGGATAGTATATTCTGTGTCAAGTTTTTGCTCTCTCTTTAAACCACCTCAGCTTCTGCCCAAACTTGAAAAAGGCTTGTTCCCATCAAAGAAACACAGGAACCACTAATTTCAGCGACATTTTTTATTTATCTTTTCTTTTTGTCTTTGGATTCTTCCAACTGACAAAACCACCATGACTTTATATGGAGTAGTCAAGATGTTACAGAGTCACAGAGCAGGTTGAAAACCTACAAACAGATGAAACAAAGTCAATTTCAGATCACAATGAACTAATTAACAATTTTTCCAGGAAATGTTAATTTACTTTTAAGTAATAAACAAACAAACAAACTACATTCCAAATACATAAACCCATTTCATCAACAAGGCTGATTAAGTCTTCTTAGATGAAATGGTTTAATGTCCAGTTCCTACCAGTGGTGTCTCTGTGGAAGCTTGAAGCTGAGGCTCTTTGTCTGAAGACATCATTCAGAGCACAGCTGTGCCAAGGTTACCTTATAGGCTTCTGAAGGCCTGAGTGAAAGAGATGGTGCGCTTGATTCTCTCTGATGCATGTGCCAGTTGGGTGGAGATAGCAAATGCACCCACAAATGCACCATTTGCTGTTTTAACTTGACATTCTGAAATAAGTTTTTAAAATTGTATTTATTTGACTTCTGTGTCCATAACCTGTGACATCACTTCCTCCCTTCACTAAGCTAAATTAAATTTACTTCAGACAATTAAGTTCATTCAACAAGGTCTCAAGTACACTGAGTAGGTATGTGTCAAGTAAGCAAAATGTAAAACTAATAGCTACTTAGATTTTCAATTCAATTAATTAAATTTTCATTTTATTTATATAGCACATTTTCAGCAACAAGGCAATACAAAGTGCTTTGTTGCTGATTTCAAGGCAATCAGGTTCCAGTGAGCTCAACTTGTCAAAATTTAGAGTGCATACATATTAAAACTGTCACTGTGTCATGACATAGAGATATAGTGTGGTATGATACAATAATCTGTAAATAAATAAATAAAAGTCAAGCTCCTCCAACTCCTCCCTAAGATACTACTGCAATCTGTAGAAATACATCACTCCCAGTCAGAAACAACTAATCAGTCTGAGCTCTTTCAATCAAGCTTGTGTAGCTCTAGTCATGGTGCTATAGTGACGGCTTATCATTACAGGAAAACTTTATCCACCGTCATCGTTTTAAAAAAATGTCAATGTGGACTTCCGGGAGCGACTCCAAGATGGCGGAGTAAATCTGTAATCTGTCCCGATCAATGACCAAGTAAACTCCACTAAACTCGATTAAGAGATTCAGTCTTTTCTTCAAATGATATATTATGCATGGAGTTAGATCGAAAAAGAGACTGGGGGGCGCAAAAAGTCACGGTCAAGCAAGGATTGATCTAAGAAACGTCGGAAACAAGGCTAGCATGATGCAGGCCTCGGACCGTAGCGAGGAGAGCGAGCTAACGACGGCTAAGGCTAAGGAATCTATGCAACACTATCAAAGAAATGCAGAATGACATCATCGCTATGAAAAATGACATCAAGCAAGACCTGAACAGCTTTAAGAACGAAATGAACAAGAAACTGGAAGAAGTCAGCGCGGACATTCGTAACCAAGCTGCTAGGCTAACAGAAGCGGAACAACGGGTGAACGAGCTGGAGATGGTGAACATGGACTTGAGAGATTCTTTGTCTTACTGCCTGAAACAGCAGAAAACTCTCCAGGACAAAGTCACCGATTTAGAAGGAAGATCCCGATGCAACAATATCCGTATTTACGGTATTAAAGAAGAAGCTGAAGGAAACGCCATGCAGACGTTCATTGCAAACTTTCTGAAAGATCAGCTCTCAATCAGCCAAGACCTGCAGATTCAACGAGCGCATCGTTCACTGGGTCCGAGACCCCGAGATGCATCAATTTCAAGATCCAGACTCGTCAACTTTCACAGATACGACATAAAAGAGAAAATCCTTAAAGCAGCGCAGCGTGGGAAGAAGATTTTCTATGATGGCAAATTGATCTCCTTTGCGCGCGACCTACCGACTGAGATAAACAACAAGCTTAAAGAAACAGGAATATCAAGAAGATTCTCAAAGAGGGAAAATACGCTTCCAAACGCCTTACCGGCCAAGAGGAGGATTCACTGGGACGACGGACCACGTCTGTACGCGAGTGCATCAGAAGCAGCGAACGGCATGAGGAAGACTGAGGAAGACGGAGAATGAGGAAGACATGAGGACGACATGAGAAGACATGAGGAAGAGGGGATACCGGTGGACACGCTGCGGTCAACCACCGCAGACGAAGAACCAGCGACCCACCAGGACGTCCAGCTCTCACTCCAAACGGTGCGAGAGAAGCTCCGAGAATTTCAACGAGAGCAAGAATAAAAAGCTTTCCTGATGCAGATCCTCAATAACAGCACATAATGGAGGATCTGAGCCCCACGCGGTAATTATTTCTTGTATTAACAACCGAGCCCCCCCACCCCCGACATGTAATAAGACTAACCTGATTGGGACTAATGGAGAAATGGCTGTTAAGCTCAAAGGCAAAGGATCTCTGTCTTTGGCAGAGAAGGAGCCCCTAGTCAGAGTGGCTGTTACTCCTACAATGTAAGGGAAAAGGTTGTAGGATGTTGGGGCTCAGTGAAGCCCTGAGGATGGAAGTCATCCTGTTTGTGTTCTGTTCTTTATTTCGTTGTTTTTGTGTTCAAACTGTCGACATGTACAGACTGGCATACAGATATGATTAATGGTGATATCAGAGCAGCTTCATGGAATGTTAACGGCCTCAACAACCCTGTTAAGAGGAGCAGAGTAATGTCTAAGATAAAAAGAGAGAAAATTCAGATTTTATTTCTTCAAGAAACCCATTTATCCCCTATAGAGCACGAGAAACTGCAAAAATTTGGATACAGGAAAGTTTTTTACAGTTCATTCAAAACAGCTCATAAGAGAGGAGTTGCGGTGCTAATACATAACTCTTTGCACTTTGATCTAATAAAGCAAATACGAGATAGTGAAGGCAGGTATATACTGGTTCAAGGTAAAATTGAGGGAAATTTGGTTACCCTTCTCTCTATTTATATACCCCCAAATTATGAACTTTGTTTTTGAAAAAGGTGATGAAAGTTATTTCATCAGAGTCTCAAGGTATTTTGATTTGTGCAGGTGACTTTAATACAGTTCTGAATAAAAATGACACATCTAATAACAAAAGAATAAATACACCACAAAGTAAATTACTAAAGAGGGGAATGGATGAGATTGGCTTATTGGATGATTGGCAGGCGATGCACCCAACAGGAAAGGATTTTACCTATTTCTCTCCTCGACATGCAGTATTTTCAAGAATAGACCTTTTCTTGGTTTTTGAGAATGATCGACAGACTAAAAAGCTGCGAAATTGGTACCAGAAACTTGTCAGACCACTCGCCAGTATATTTAACGCTTAACCTGGATACAAGACCAAAAAAATCCATATGGAGACTAAATACAGGCTTGTTAAATAATAAACATGTCATAAAAGACATAAAAACAGAAATAAAAAACTTTCTAGAACTGAATGACAACGGGGAAGTCAATCCTAATATTTTATGGGACACACTGAAGGCTGTTATAAGAGGAAAAGTTATATCACTAAGCACTGCTATTAAGAAAGAGAAGGAGAGAGAATTAAATGAGCTGGAGACTAAATTAAAAGATTTGGAGAACTTGCAAATTAGAAATCAACTCGAAAATACCAAAGCACAAATCCAAGAGATAAAGAAAAAAATTTTGGATATACATAAAAAAGAGGAAGAAAAAAAATACAAATTCCTAAAACAATCATTTTATGAAGCTGGGCCAAGGGCAACAAAACTACTTGCAAGAAGAATTCATAAAAAACAAATAATGCAATCAATTTGCTCCATAACTGACCCTCAGACAGGAATAGTAGAAAACAGTTTGGAAGGCATTGACAAAGCTTTTCAAACATATTATAAAGCATTATATGCACAACAATAACAAAGCAAAATAGAAGATGTTAAAACATTTCTCAAGTCATTAGACTTACCAACAATTGGAGAATGTCAGAATAAAAGTTTAACTGAGCACATTACTGGAAAAGAGCTGAAATTGGCGCTAAAAAAATTAAAATATAATAAATCACCCGGTACAGACGGCCTTCCAGGGGAATGGTATAAGGTATTTGAACAAGAACTGTCCCCTGCATTATTAAAATCATTAAATTGGACTTTAGAAAAAATGACAACACCGCCATCATGGTCTGAAGCAATTATAATGGTATTACCAAAAGAAGGAAAAAACAAATATTATGCAGCTCATACAGACCTATATCAATCCTTAACCAAGATTATAAGCTATATGCATCTATCCTGTCCAATAGGTTGAATGCGTTTGTCTCAGATCTGATTGACGGGGACCAAACCGGGTTTGTCTCTGGCCGACAAACTCAAGATAATATAAGATGCTCACTGCATATAACCCAGAATATTCAGACAAATAATCACACAGCAGTAATGATGAGCCTAGATGCAGAAAAGGCTTTTGACCGTGTCAATTGGCAATATTTATTCTTAGTTTTGGAGCGATTTGGATTTTCACATACTGCAATCAATAGTATTAAAACATTATATACGTCACCCACAGCTAGGATCAAGATAAACGGCCGTTTGACAGACAGAATAAAGCTGGAGATCCACTCGACAAGGCTGCCCACTCTCCCCAACTCTTTTTGCACTTTACATAGAGCCTCTCGCCCAGGCAATTAGAGAGAGCAGTGATATCCGTGGTATAGTGATAAACTCAAGAGAACATAAAATTCTATATGCATTCTATTCTATATGCTATATGCTGATGATATCCTTCTATATTTCTCGAATCCAAAACAATCCATCCAGGCTGCTTTAAATTTACTAGATACATTTGGCACCTACTCGGGATACAGACTAAATATGGATAAAACACAGATTATGAGTTTTAACTATTATCCATCGGTAGAGATCAAAGATAAAGTCCCTGGTCTAAGACATCAATCAAATACTTGGGTGTATGGTTGACTCATCTTCCAAATGACCTGTACAAAACAAACTTTGAAAGTGTGAATGCTAGAATTAAACATGACCTCACACAGTGGTCTGAATGTGTAACTAATTTTAGTTCAAGAATTGAGGTCATTAAGATGTCAATATTACCCAGGTTATTATATCTATTTATTTCTGTACCTATCAGAATTCCTCATTCTCAGTTCTGTGAGTGGGACAAATTGATATCTCGTTTTATCTGGAGGGGACAGAAACCCAGAATTAAATACAGTACTCTTAAAATTAGGAAAGAAAAAGGGGGTCTGTCACTTCCAAATCTTCGTGATTATTATCTCGCGGCTCAACTCAAAACAGTGGTACGGTGGTGTGACAATACTTACGAGGCTGGATGGAAAGAATTAGAAAGCAAATGTGGAAACATCCCAATACAAACTCTGATTGGGGATCAGAAGCTTGCAGCCAAAAACAATTAGACCCTCTGGTGTCATTTACCCTTTCGACCTGGTTTGGAGTGGTTAAGGAACTAAACTTGGGTAGCCGGATACGAGTCCTCAGATGGGGGTTGCCTTTGACACAGATTTCACCCCCAACCAATTAGACTTCAGCTTTAAAAGCTGGTCACAGAAAGGAATTACTGCATATTGCAGGATATTGGACAAAAAATCATTACCAAGCTTTCAAACACTACAACAAAAATATGATTTAGAAAAAGGGGACTTCTTTAGATATTTGCAATTTAGACAATATATTTTTACACATATACTGAAAGCCCATATCTCAGAGTCTAACGAGATAATCCAATTGGTTTCACAGGCTTACTCCAAGCCTGGTAAAATCACTATTTCCAAACTTTATCAGGGATTGTTGAGATCCAAAGGAAAGTCAACAGACCATGTTAGGAAAAAATGGGAGAAAGAGTTGAATACTGAAATATCACAAGATCAGTGGGACAATATGTGTGAATCCGCTGCTACAACCTGCTCCTCAAATTATTGGCGTGAATTCAGTTGGAAAAATTTGTCACGCTTTTTTAGGACACCAAAGCAGCAGCCTTACAGAAACCCCAATGCATCCAAGTGCTGGAGGGGATGTGGGGACACAGAGGCAAATCACTCCCATATTTTCTGGTCCTGCATTAAGATAAAGACTTATTGGAAAGATGTTTTGGGGAAGACTGAGTCAATTTTGGGTCTTGAACTCCAACAACCCATCATGTCACTGCTACTCGGAGCTGTTCCTGAGGGTCTGAATGTAAATGACAAATATCTATTAAAAATTTTCAGTGCTACAGCCAAAAAACTGATTACTCGGAAATGGCTTCAACCTGATCCTCCAATGTTAAAGGACTGGCTGGAACTGGTGGAAGAGACCCACAAAATGGAAAAGTTGACGTTCATGCTGAGACTGCAACCGGACCTCTACAAAAAGAGATGGAGAAAATGGACTGGATTTCTAGAGAACAATAACTGAATCTGGGCTCTCTTTCATTGTTATTTTAAATGCTGCTCAAAAAATGGAAAGTTAATCTATATGCTGCTTCAACCTGTATCTATCCATCTTAGTCAGTATGTAAGTAATACCTTTTGTCGACAGTCTGCTCTTTTGGTTCTGTGTATTATGTGTGTTGGATAAAAACAAAAAATCAATAAACATAAAGTAATAAAAAAAAACGTCAATGTGAAACATTTAGCAGCTATGGACCTAAATGCTGTCTGGTTGGAGAAAGGAACCAGCACCCCTCCAAATCCCACAAGGACAAGGGATGGATCGCAATGCTTTGAGACAAGAGCAGAAATGGATATCCAGAAAATAAAATGTAGACTCAAAGCTGAGCTTCCAGCAATAAGCAACAATGCACTGAGTAGATCTGAGACAAAAATGCTGGAAATATTGAATTACTATGGAGGTGGTCAGTCACACGCCTGTTGTGATTCGAGCCACTATCTGACTAAATCCGCCACCGTCTGTCTGTCTGTCTGTCTGTCTGTCCATCGTACTTTAACACGATCTGTTTTTACTGGTGTTTCAATAGTGTGTTTGGTTTCCTGGCCTCGCCAAGCTTTTATCTCGGTGCGATGGCCTGGAAAAGTTACAGTGCTGCAGCTTTAGGAGCCTTTCACGTCGTCATGGTATTAAAATACCAGTTGGTGTAGATTTTTCGGTTGAGGACTGTAGTTTAGCTGTTGGGGAAATTGTTGGGTGCGAAAGTGTGTAGGCAGCGTCCAGGATGAACAATGCAGTGGTTCTGTATTTGGACTGATCGGTAAGGTGGACAGCGTAGTCGAGAGTGGGATTGTTTTGAGAAATACACTAATTACTGTTTTCCCGTTAATGAGCCCTGCTAAGAACATCATCCTGTCTAATTTGCCACCTTTCATCAGTGATGAAGTGTTGAAGGAATTGTCGCGTCACGGTCAGATCGTGTCGTCAATGAAAATGCTGCCGTCGGGATGCAAATCAGCAAAGCTGAAACACGTTGTTTCATTTAGGAGACAATTGTTTATGATTCTCAAACATGATATTGAGGAACTGAGTATAGTGATGAAATTTAAAGTTGACGGCTTTGACTACACTATTTTTGCAACAACTGAAACAATGAAGTGTTTTGGGTGTAACCAGGAGGGACATTCGGTTCGTAATTGCCCTGAAAAAGGGGCGCAGCTGGTGAGGGAACTTCTGCGGCTGCTGCTGGGGAAGGAGAACCGGAAGCTGATGCTGGGGAAGGAGAACCGGAAGCTGATGCTGGGGAAGGAGCACAAGAAACTAACCCTTCTTAGGGAGAAGAGTGAGCACAGCTCTGCGACAGCTAAGGGGTAACATTCCCCTTGCCACACTGTTATTGAGAACTTCCAACAGATCTTCAGCCAGCACAGGCCAACACGATTTATAAAACTCCATAGGCAAACCGTCTATTCCTGGAAGTTTGCCATTCTCCATGCTCAGCAGCGCCTCCTGCAGTTCTTCCAATGTCAGAGCATGCTCCAAACTGACATTGTCTTGGTCTGACACCTTTGGCAAGTCACTGAGAAACTTTTCTGTCATCTTAGAATCTTTTCTAAGCTCACTGGCATATAACGTTGAAAAAAGTCCACAGCTCTTTTCCGTAGTTCAGTGGGATCTGTCAACTCTTTTCCGTCTTCAGAACGAATACAATGAATAAGACGATTTTGTCCATTTTTCTTCTCCAAACTGAAGAAGAATTTTGAGGGAGCATCCATTTCAGAGATACTTTGAAAACGTGAACGTACCAGAGCTCCTTGCGCTCTGAGCCCAAGCAGATCAGCCAAAGCAGATTTTTTTCCTTTTGAGAGCCTGAAAATGGCCTTGATTTCCTGTGGACTCACAAAAATTTTGAAGATCCACAATTTCAGTCTCTAATTCCTCAATAGATCTTATCAATTCTCTTGTAACATTGTAAGTGTATTGATTACAAAACTGCTGAATTTTAATTTTACCAATATCCCACCACTGCTGTACAGACGTAAACTGACATTTCATGAGTCTCCACTGCTTCCAAAAAAATGAAAATCCTTTTTTAAACCAACCATCATTTAACAAAAGAGTATTGAAATATCAATATGCACTTTTAGGTCTTAAGTTATTAATAAACACATTCCCTATAATCATAGAATGATCAGAAAAACCCACTGGACATAAAGTGCATGATTTAAATATTTGCAAATGGTGCCCAAAACAATAGAACCTATCTAATCTTGCCAAAGTAATATAATTATCTTTACAGTGAGCCCAGAAATATTGCCTTATACTGTACTTCCATTTTTAGATAGCCACACGTCAGCTAAATCATATGTTTCAACAATGCGTTTCAATTTCCTCCTTGACTGTAAATGTGGCTCCGAATGATTCCTATCTAGATCATCTATTGTACAATTAAAATCACCTCCTAAAATTAAATAATCTGTTGACACACAATTTAATAGTGTATCTGTTAACTTTTCCAAAAACATACAATGATCACTTGGAGTTGCAGGAGCATATACATTTAGTAAAATAAACTTTATCTTTTCATACTTAACAGTAACTTTTAACAATCTTCCAGCTACAACATCTTCAGTTTCAATAGAAACTGGAAGAAAGTTTCTTGAGAAAAGAATGGCCACTCCAGCACTTAGGAAAGTCTTATGACTCAAAACAAGATTTCCATCCCATTCTTTCTTCCAATCAACCTCATTTTTAACGTCACTATGAGTTTCTTGAGCAAAAGCTATGTCAATGTGTTTAGATTTTAAAAGTTCAAAATACACAGCCCTTTTTTCACATCCCTTGCACCATTAAGGTTTAAAGATGAGATGTTAAATTTACTCATAATCACACAAAAAAAGATCCAAAGGAAGAAAAAAGAAATACTAACTTTAATTAAACTGACAAAATTTGAGCTCTGACTTTTTGCACCAGTTTTCGAAGTCTATAATCTTCAGTGTTCATTAACCCAGTCAACAAACATTTTTTTATTTGGAAAAAAATCCTCTATGACCACATTCCGTTTTCCGCTTGTTACTTCCAAAAACTTTCTAATCTGCTCTAGACTGTAACCATTAGTGCTCTGGCCATCAGGAATAGAGGAATTGGATTCTCTATTGCTATCAGAATCAGATAAAGCCTCCGAGTCACTTTCTTCCCCACTCTTTTCTTTCAACTCAGTTTTCTTAGGTTTTACCCGTTTAGTTTGTCTAGATTTTCTTTTAGTTTGATATTTTAAAAGCACTTTCCTCATCCCTGATCAAATTCCCTCCACTATGAACTAAATAATCAACATCCATTTCCTCTTGCCCTTCTTGTGTAGCCGTTTGACTCTCTTTACTCTCTTCAGGAGAAGTAATGACATCTTCAATGTCACGTTCTGAAACATTCAACTGTTTTGGTCTCCTGTTGAGACTCCCTCCCCAGGGTGATCTGTATGAAATAAGGAACTGGAGACCTATCAGTCTATTGTGTACTGATTTCAAGATCTTCTCAAAAGTGTTGGCGTCCAGACTGAGAAAAGTGATCGATCAAGTTATATATGTTGATCAGTCCTACTGCATCCCTGGCAGATCAATCAGAGATAATATAACACTAATTCGAGATTATTTGGACGTCTCTAATCTATTGGGCTTAAACTTTGGTCTGATTTCTATTGACCAAGAAAAGGCATTTGATCGAGTGGAGCATCAATATTTATGGAATAGTTTGAGGCTTTTGGTTTCTCCTCTGGTTTCATTGCCATGATTAAAACCCTCTATTGTGACATTGAAAGTGTCTTGAAAGTCAATGGTGGTTTAAGTGCACCTTTCAATGTAAAACGAGGTATTCGCCAAGGTTGTGCAATGTCAGGAATGTTGTATTCATTGAGTATTGAACCTTTGTTATGTCAAATTATGAAAAGGTTGCAGGGGGTAAAGTTAAATGAGTTTTCTTTGCCTTTTCAACTTTCTGCATATGCAGACGATATTATTGTGGCAATTACAGAAAAGTCAGATGTTTTTACTTTAACTAAAATTATTGGGTGTTTTGCCAAAATTTCTTCATCCAAAGTTAATTGGAACAAGAGTAAAGCTCTGCTAGTTGGTAAGTGGACAAAACAAGAACCTAAATTACCTGGTGAATTAAAGTGGTTGAAAAATGGTTTCAAATATTTGGGTGTTTACTTGGGAGATCAAATAGAGGTAATGAAAAATTGGGAAGGTTCTATTGAACTGATGGAAGGTAGGTCAAAGAAATGGCACGATTGTCTTACAGGGGCCGTACACTAATTATTAATAATCTGGTTGCTTCAACTTTGTGGCATCGTTTATCTGTTTTGGAACCTCCACCAGGTTTTTGATAAAACTACATACCATCATTTTAAATTTCTTTTGGGACAGATTACATTGGGTCCCTCAGAGTGTTTCGTTTTTACCAAAGGAAGAAGGAGGACAAGGTTTGGTTCATTTAGAAAGTAGGAAAGCAGCCTTCAGATTACAGTTTGTACAGAGTTTTTTGTATGGTGAACAAAATGTTTTGTGGAAACAAGTTATAGAATTGTTTTTTTCAAAAGTTGGCAATTTAGGTTTTGGTAAAACTTTGTTTATTGTTGATATCAATTCAATTCAAAGCTTTATTGTAGCTTTATTATAGTAAGAAACACGTTTCCCTGTACAATGAAATTTCTACTTTGCTGCCCACACTGGATGTCAGACACAAGGTAAAGATATGAAATAGTAGAATCAAATCAAGCATGCAATAGAAAAATAAATAAGTAAATATACATTTCCAGAAATACCAAACAATACAAAACAATACAATCTATATACAATGTGCAGTAGTGTGGTAGTGTTCAACATTATTATATTGCAGCAGTCCGTAGTAAAATTGTCTAATCATACATGTGCAGCTGTATGCAGACAGGTAAACAGTATAAAGGTAAAGTGCAGTTATTTATGTGCCATTAATGTAAGTTATTATGGAAGCCATCAGCTCAGCTGTTTAGGAGTCTAATGGGAAAGAAAGAGTTCTTAAATCTGTTAGTCCTGCATTTCACACTTCTGTACCTTCGGCCTGAAGGGAGGAGTGTGAATAGTCCGTGTTGGGGATGGATGGGGTCTCTGGCGATGGAGGCAGCTCTCCTGTGGACTCTGCCATGGTAGATGCTGTGCAGAGAGGGCAGAGCAGTCCTGGTGGTTTCTGAGGCTGTTTTAACCACTCTCTGCAGGCGTTTGCGGTCCTTCACTCAGTGGGCTATGCCACACGGTGGATGCAAGCTGGTCAGATGGACTCTATGATGCAGTGGTCAGGATGGACTCTATGATGCAGCTGGTCAGGATGGACTCTATGATGCAGCTGGTCAGGATGGACTCTATGATGCAGCTGGTCAGGATGGACTCTATGATGCAGCTGTAGAAGTCGGTGAGGATTTTGGGTGACATGCCAAACTTCCTCAGCCTCCTCAGAAAGTACAGCCGCTGCTGCGCCGTCCTTAGCACCTGTGTGGTGTTCAGTGTCCAGGTGAGGTCATCACTGATGTGGACCCCCAGGTACTTAAAGCTGCTCACCCTCTCTACCTCAAGTTCCCGGATAAACAGTGGCTGCTGAGGTCTCCTTTCTTTCCTCATGTCCACTATCAGCTCCTTGGTCTTGTCAGTGTTGAGAGTGAGGTTGTTGTCCACACACCACGTCAGCAGACTGTTGACCTCCATCCTGTAGGCTGACTCATCTCCGCCAGTGATTAGACCTATCACAGCAGTGTCATCTGCAAACTTCAGGATGATGTTGTTGGGGTGGGAGGCGACACAGTCATATGTGAACAGGGTGTAGAGGATAGGGCTGAGGACACATCCCTGAGGAGTACCAATACTGGTGGTGATGCTGGCTGAGGTCCTGTTTCCAATCCTGACAGACTGAGGCCTGCCAGTCAGGAAGTTCAAGAGCCAGTCACAGATAGAGGGATGTAGCCTGAGAAATGACAGTTTGTGGGTGAGTTTGTGTGAGATGACCATGTTGAAGGCGGAGCTGTAGTCAATGAAAAGTATCCTGACGTAGGAATCTTTATTTTCCAGGTGGGAGAGGGAGGCATGAAGGGCAGATGGCGATGATGTCTGAGGTGGACCTGTTGGCCCTATAGGCATATTGCAGGGGGTCTGTAGTGTCCGGTATGCTGCTCTGAATGTGGGACAGCACCACTCTCTCAAAGCACTTCATAATAATTGAAGTGAGAGCTACTGGTCTGTAGTCATTCAGGCAGGATGGGGATGGGGATATTTCAAAATATAATGTAAAGTGGTTGTCATCTTTTTATGTTAGTGTGTTAAAATCTTGGGCCCTCATGGAAATGAAGTGAGTTGGAGCGTCCACATCTTTAAACTGGTTATTACTGGAACCTGTCCTCAAGGGATCTCGTTTGGGTTCAGCTTGGGACAACATGGCCATGATCTCTGAACTATTGATGAAAAAAGGGGTGGTCACATTGAAACATCTGCTCGAACTTGTTGGAGCTGAAATGGATGATGTTGTTTTGTTGGCCCGAAGATTGGAGATTCA